>JARHVA010000307.1:2215000-2815000 GCA_037957365.1 Torreya grandis
CCTGTTAAAGTTTAGTACCCCAAGTCTATTATTTTTAAATACCTTTATCAAATTAAGAATTTTTAAGTCTTAAATAAATTTGTCCTTAACTAAATTTAGTTAATTAATTGACTTTGTAACAATTCAATTAATTAACATTAACCAATAACTAACTAAAGTTAGCTATAACTTATTTCATAACTAGGTTGAGGGTATAAGAGGAGATCAAGCATTCATTTAAAGATAGAACAATAGGTATTGAAAACTTAAGTATTTTTTTAAGTCCATCATTTATCTCTTCTTTCTATGCAACTTATCTAAGATAATACAACTTTTGAAAATAGACCCAATGGTACTTTATCTGATGGTTGAATAATCACTTATGCAACACAGGTATATCCAGTTATATTTATCATCTATTACTAATTATCTGAAGTTAGCTAAGTTTAATATATTTTGATGATTGCTATTTGTATTCTTATGGATAAATTTCAAGTATTCAGCCGAACATTGATGATCATTTTGCTTTTCCATGACAATTCATTGATCTATTCGATTTCAAAGTTATCATTTCAAGTTTTGTAAAGAAAAGATGTTGGTTTTATCATTGAATTTTATCCTTTTCTACTAAGACGACTCTCATTTTGAGACTCACATATATTTATAATTAATTAACTCTAATTTTCAATATAAATATAACCTTCAGATTTCTTCTAAATCTGATTTCTTTATTAGATATAGTTTAATATACTGTCTTTTCTATTTTAAATAGCTTAGTTTATTTTGTTCTTTAGTTATTAAACTAGTTTTGTTTATTGTTCCTTTTTGCTTTGATTGTGATAGTTTTCATTAAGGTTATTTTGGTTTTACCCAGACTAATTTTAATATTTAGACTAAAATCTATTTCAATTTACTTTACTTATTATCTCTCTTTTGATTTTGTATTTATCTTATAATATTTTGTTAGTTTTACCTTATTTAGTTCTAGTTAGGATAGATTTTAGTTTATTGATAGTTTTGACTTTGTGTTCTTATTTTATTCTGATCTCTTAACTTTTCCTTATTAGTTTTAATTTAAATCTTAGTTTCTTGTTTATCTTATTTGATTTATCTTCTATCTTGTCGAATAGTTTAATAAAATCTTTGGTTAGCAGACCGTTCCTAGTTTATTTTAATTTTCTATTTTAGTCTCTAATTAGTTTAATAAGTGACAGGTTTGTTTCATTTTAGATTAACCACTTATCTTTATTTCATAACTTTTTCTATTATTTTCCTTCCTTTAGTTTTAATCTTGATTTGTAGTTTTAGTTGTTTTTCAATTTAATAGTTTTTTTCTAATTAATTCTCTATTTCTTTTATGTTTAGTTTGTCTCTTTATTTAGTTTCTTTTCTGTTAGTTGAGGTTTATTTTATTACTAGGATGTTCTCTTAGTATATTTTCATGTTCATTTCCTTTCCTATTTTGAATATATTTCTCTTTTAATTCATTTTCTGTTCTAGGTTTTAGTTCTCTCTTTGCTATAAGATTAGACGTTTACTTTGTTATTAGTTGTTTGTCTGTTCTTCTATTTATGTGTTTGTCTTTCTCTCTCTTCTTTGGTATTTCTCTATTGATTTGATCTTCTCTAAGTTTAATTCAAAAGAATTATAAACAAGAAGTGAAGATATCACTTAAATATTCATATATATTACAGAATCAGGTGTCTATTCTTGAAGAGACTATCTAATTAATAGGTTTTCTCTATCAAATATAATAAATTATATATTTATATCTTAACTAATTCTTAATTAGATAAATATATTTTTGATTGTTATAATGGAACAAGTTATTTGATACCTTGTCAATTATTTCCTATAATTTGTAATAAAAACCACCTCACGTCTTTAGGATCTTAGTGAACCTTTAGGACACCTACGATTAGACTAGTATGATTCCAACTTGACCTTTGTGATATGTGAAAGGTTTGATTCATTGATAGTACAATTTTCATCATCAACACTATGTTATCCTATAATAACATGTCATTTATATGCAAAAGAATCTTTAGTACCTCTACTACTAAGTTAAACCACTGGTATATCCATTGCTATATGCTCCCATGCCTACACCTGAAATAGTGTGGATAATATTATGCTGGCTTCTCCTATGTATACCACAGATGAAGGTCTTAGTATAGATGTGTAAGTACACATGGTCCCCATGCAAATAGTGTATTGTCTCTAACCACATCTAATAAACCTGAAGGAAATAGTCTCTCACTCTTGTCATGTAATAGTATGCCACTAACAAGAGTCATCAAAATTGGAGTCAATCTATCTATATCCTCTAATGCCATTCATGCATTTATATTGATCATTGATCTAATCATGGGAATGATATCCTCTCCAAATACCCTATGTAATGACATAACCTATAATGTCTCATGCCTATACATCTTTGTACCCCATATAAGTATGCAAATTATACTCCATACATCCTCAAATGTAACCATCATCTCACTTATTGGTAGGTGAAATGTGTTAGTCTTCAAGTGTTAGGACTCTGCTAATGCCATAAAAAAACCCTATCAACTCATAATTATAAACTATCTATAATGTAAGATAGACCCACCACCTCCAAAATCCCCACCTCATAATTATTAAAACTTATCAGTAGTGATAATACTCTTGATTTCCTCTCTTGAGTGGCAAGTATGGATAATCTCTCTTGCACAAATCACCAAGACACAATGTTAAGATTTTTCTACTTCCTGTCTATCTCTAACACATTCCATTTCACTTATCAACATATCAAACAACATTTAAATTTATAATTCCTTTCATTTTCTACATCTTTACCCCTTTTTAGATGAATTCATTTCCCATCAAGATGAATTCACTGTGCTCTTTGATAAATTCACCATAGCAAGTGACACATTCACTGTTTTAAAAATTCGCTATATGTCAAGATGAATTCACCTCAGGGTTGGAAATTTTTTTCTTTCATTTTAAAAAATATACCTTGAGCAATTATTATTTAACCATTTTTATGAAATCAACATAATCATCAAAAAATCTTCTATTTAACCTAACAAATTCACTAGACTCGACTTCAAAACCATTGTTTACTGAATGATGAATTCATTTTACCATTTTTCCTAAGCATTTAATGTAAAAAAAAACTAAATAAAAAACCAAAATTATTATTTACCACATCCCCACTCCCCATTGTCTACTGATGTGTCTGGACTCATTCACTACAATGTCTCTTCATCGGTATACAATCCATTCCTCCCTCACACTCTAGAATAAAAATCACAATCTAGGTGGTTACTAAAATTTCTCACATAAATTACATTTCAACAATGAATTTTAAAACTACACCCTCTACCCATATATATTTACTCTCCCCCCTTCACATATCTTACCCCTCATGCATATTTTTCACTCCCATTTAAGCCCATTTTATCCACAAATTTTTAACACCAATTACACAAAATACTCCAAATCTTTATTACCACTTGAATTATCAATCATAATAAAATTTATATTTCTCATTTTTTTACCCACTGCTTACCACTAGGATATATCATTCCCACATCCTGAATAGGCTTGATGGGGAAACATCCAAGTGTGTAGATCAAAACTAGGAAATCTTATTTTTTTTCTAAATATGATACCTCATAACCATATGCTTGGGGTAACTCATTTTTCCCATCCTTAAAACCATGAATTTTTTTTATAGAGGCTATTACTTCCATTATTGGTGGTATTAACAACATAATTTCTTGTCTCCATCATCTTCCCTTCATTCATTTCGAGTATTTATCCACATCAGTTTTTCCCACACAAACACTTGAAGGGGCATCACTTAGTTAAAGCCATCCTGGGCATCATTTTTATACAGCTATTAACACTCTAATTTGTCATTATTCCTTAAAAATACATTTCTTCTTTTAGTTAGAACACCATTTCAAAGATGGGAAATATACACACCTAAATTCTACCAATTTAGTGTCATAATTAACTTTGATTAAAATTGACACATTAACTCATTTACCATCCCAAACTTGAATTTATCACTAACACCATTTCCCTTCACTTTTTGAATAATTGATTAATCAATATTAATTAATTATTATTTTATTTAGATAATAAGAAAAAATGCACTATGATGTTGAATGAATGTTAATTTTAATGTCATCTATTTTATTGACATCTCACACTATTACACTCGATGACCACCAAACCCAAACTATCATTGTAGCTTATGCTTATTGGAATTATTATTATTAATAATTCCTTAAAAATCATATAAATAAATAAAAAATAAGATTCATATGTAATAAATAGTAATCTTATTTATTTGGCCAATCACCATGGGTAAAATTGTTTATAAACACCTAAATTCTGCCAATTTAGTGTTGTAATTAAATTTGATTAAAATAGACACCCTAACTCATTCACCATCCCAAATTTGAATTTATCACAAAAATAATTTCCTTCCACTTTTCAAATAATTTATTAATCAATATTAATTAATTATTAGACACTTAAAATTATCTAAAAACTAATTAAAATCTAGAATTTACACTTCATCCAAACATCTTCCACACTTATCTCAACCAAGTGTTGAGTCACCCAACCAACTCTTTAATTTCCTAAACCAATTTTTGAGTCACCATTGAACATATAAAATAACATGGTGAGTCATCTAATTACCTTGACTCATTCCTAAGACATTTTCAACTACGAAAATTTCCCCTTCTTTCTCACATACATGGGAATTAGTCATCATCCATTGAGATGAAGACTCAAATTTAACCATTTATAATTATCATTATCAAATAAATTTGGATTATTCTCAATCATTCATCTTCCTATTCACAAGCCTATAAATTTATATGTTGTTCATAATTTTAATCATCCATCATCAAGTAATCAAATATCTATCAAAATTATCCTATACATCCATTGAGAATCTAAGCTATTTGCACCCAAATATTTCCCAATTCACCTTTGTTTGGAGAATAATTGAGCACCCACATCTAATAAAATAAGAGAAAATCACATGTTGTCAAAATGGAGAAGGTGATGTATTCTACATTATTTTATAAATACTTTTTTGTTTAGATTTAATTCATTATTGTTGCACAATATGAGGTTTTAGTTTAGGTTTAGAATAGGGAGTTTACAGTAGTTTCTTTTCCTTACATTAGAACTCTAAATTTTTAACTATCACATTCTGGCACGTCTTGTGCGACCTCTCCCTCATATTCTTCATCACAATTGGACTTAGTAAACTATTTTAGTTGCATTTGAATTGCTTAATAGTGCATATCTATTTAATATTGATTTGGAAGGGTCTCTTTTGTAATTGCAGGTTCAAATTTCCAAAATTTTGCATTGATGTATAGTCACTTAGGTAACAATAATTTTTATCTATGAAATGAAAATTTCATATGTCTAAACAATGGTTTTGTTTCAAAGGGCAATGATTTTTTCTTTTGGTTCAGTGCTTTTGTCTCTAGCTATTTTTCTTTATCTTTTGGATAATTGTTATTTATTATTTCTAGTTTTTTAGCTTTGTGACACTCATCTATTTACTATTTTCCCTCTATTTCATGTTTCTCCTCTATTTATAGAATGATAATTTTTTTAAAAAATTAATGATTTTGTCTATATTTTTAATAGTTTCATTCTTTGTCATAGTTGTAGACACTCAAAAACTGTGCAATGCATTTCTAGTTTTTGAAGCACCCCATTAACCCCCTTCTATTATCTTGGACCATTTCCTAACCTTATAAATGCCAAACATAGGTGAAAATGACTAACCTTAGACATTTTAACTATGTATCCCTAACCACTGATGGTTGACTTGATCATTGACGATTACTTGAACTCTTGTGTAATCAAAGGAGTCAACTGTTGTTCAACTATAATTCACTCATTAATTACTAACTATCTAAATTTAAATGGCTGTTCACATGATCAATGCATAATTAGACTGTGTGATGAACCATTTGTTAAACCCTTTGATTGGAACCTCCCTTTCCTCTATATTAAGAGAAGAATAGAAGGTTGAAAGGATTGATCATCATTAGGATCAATTAGGTAGGTGAAAGAGGTTCTAACTCCCAGGAGAATCCAAAAGCTAAGTTTTTGTGTTTTTATCAAGATTCAGTAATTAGCTCTATTTTTTTATTGCTTATGTCTTTCCATTTTATTTCTCTTTCACCTCAATTTACTATGTTATAATTATACAATTCTATACACTTCACCTCCTACCAAAAACCACCTATAGCCTTTTCACTTACCTGAACACTCAATCCTTGAACCAGACACCTCTGAGTATAAATGCCTATCTCACAACCAATATTTAACCCAAACTCCACACCTAGAACCTCTCTGTAACTCCCCTCAGTAGACTTATTTTTCTAAATTATATCTCATAGTAACCACTAATTGTCTTATCTAATTACTGATGGACTTCCCTAACTGCCAATGGTTAACAACCACCGATGGTCACCTAACCATCGACAGTCATACCTAGATCATTGATGGTCACTATCTATTATTTTATAACATCAAGTTAATTTGACCTATCTACCCTTACCCAATTTTTTTTTTTTGATTTTCTATTTTGTCATAGAGTATCAACTTATTTTTTGAATAAGGTTTGATTAATCTAGCATCAATATTTAAACATTTACTTCTAGTTATAATCAAAATTACTTATTTCTTTCCAATATTTTCTTGTATTCGATTTCAGTGTCTTTTATTATTTTATGCATTCATCTATTTTTATCCTTTTAGAACTTAAGTGTTTAAAAGTGTGGATTGCTAGCCTCTAAGGAAGTTTGTGCTTCTTAGATCTAGCTTAGGCTAGACAATCCACCCTACTATCTCACTAATCAACCATTTTATTTTAATGCTTTCTCATCTGCAGGTCATCCTCCCAAGCCAAAGAGGTATATCAATAATCATCTATATTTATGCATGCACAACATATCTGGGCTTTACTAACCTCACCCTTCTTTTATGTTTTACAACCTTCTTCTTAGAAAATAAAACAAAATTTAGTGAAACATTCTGGCATGCCCAATGGGACACTTGAGATTTCTCTTGGGTTCATAGTTATAGGACATTTAGTTGCATTAGAGAAGAGTCATTCATCACATTATTTTATAAAAATTAAATTTCCCTTATTTCATTTCTTCCTTTCCAAAATGCAAGTTTTAATTTAATCTACTTTCTTAGAAAAAAGTAAAAATTGTCTTGTTTTGCTTTCACTTATGAAAATCAAAAGTATTCATCCCAAGCTTATGATGTGCATCATCATCTCTCACCCAGGTGCATCTTAGTTATTTTATATTCATTTGAAAAGACTCTAAAATTTTATTTTGGATTAAAATTAACTTTACATCCATTATTTCCTTATGTCAATTAGCTCACATGGCTTAATTTAATCAAGCAAATTAATCGTAGTCTCACTTCTCTCCACAAACACAAGACCAAAACACATACTCAATTAAAAATCAAAACATTGAAATAAGGCCTGATTGGGATTTCATCACCTAGTGGTCACCTTTCCTCGGCTATCCTAGTTGGATGTAACCACCAAGGGTGGAACCAAGTTAATACACTGGTTAAGTATAATCTCTAGCAACTTGGTATATTTTAGCTAAGAATCCAACACCCTTATCATTGCACTGTGTGAAGTGATGGGGTAGGACCCAATATCAAGCCATGTACCAAGTTATAGTATAAATATTGAGAGATTTTAGCTACCTAAAACCATCCTTAGACATCTTATTCTAGTACCCATTCTACAAGCCCAAGTTGGTCCTTCAAAACTTCTTCAAAAATTGAGGCATAAGCCTAAAGAGAGATAATAAAGTATTTTAAGATTTTAACACACTTTAGTGTATGCATTATTTTCCTTGAGATATTTTTATTTTTATTGCTTCTCTTTTGAGTCATGAGGTCGCTTGTATCTTCTTTTTTCCCTTCCTTACATGGTTTTGACTAGATAACAACTAAAAAACCAAGTGGATCGAGATCCACCTCCAAACCATCCATCTTCCTCTTTTTATTCATCCATGGAGTATGTCTTAGATGTATAGGGATCTCCCCATCCTTATGAAAGTACTAGTATCCCTTAGATGGTCACCCAAGGTGATGCATATTTCACCACCTTTTTGGATAACAACCCCATAACCCTCAAACATTACCTTAACACCATATCCTAATGTACCCCTGTTTCGGTTCCAATAGTAGATATACCTTATGATATTACATAACACACATATTACCACTATTTCCACCCAATCCTTAATCACCCAAACATCTTATTCTACCAATAATCCCACTAATACCACCATCCAAAACCAACCCACCCAACCAACCAATACCCAAATGCCTTCCACCCCAACCAATAACTCTTCGAGTATGGGAGTAACCCAAACTTTGGACACCTATACTCCACTTACCATTAGATTACCCTCTGAAGTGTTACCACCCTTCCTCTTATCTCCAACCCACCAATCTCCACTCCATTCCAAAGCTTGGTGGTTCCCATACCTTCTACCCTTCCACCCATTAGTACCAAGATTACCACCCATCCTCAAACTATTAACCCAAACATACTTCCAACCCAACCCATGTCAATTCCTCAACAAGTGCCTATTTCACTCAACCTAAGCAATATTACAAACCCTAAGGGGTATTTGAATTCATCCTCTACCCAACCTCCTATATCAACTTACCCATACGCGCCATCTTCTTAACCACCCATGTCCACATACCAATATGTGGCAACTTCCCAATATTTCATTAGCTACCCTTACGTTGCACCTACCCAAACCCAATAGAATTTACTTGACAACTATGGGGGTACACAACCGTAAATGGATCTAGTTAGGATGTTAATGGACAAGATGACCAATTTGGAGTCATCTATTTCCAATGTCCATAACTTCTTATCATATGATCAAATTTGTAATGAACCAATTTATCCATCTGTCTCCATTCGACCTTATCTTCCTTAATGGGAAATTTTGAAGTTTTCAAAAATTTAAAGCAAGGAAGATCCTCAACAACATCTTATAGAATTTAGACACTCTTTCTATTTGATTGCTTATGATAATTCTCTCCTTATTTGCACCTTTCTCATGTCCATATTTTGTCCAACATTAGATTGGTACTATGATATTACCCAACACTCCCTCTTTTATTTTTACCAATTAGCTCAAACTTTATTAGATCATTTTTCCATAAATATATCTAAGAAAGTTTCCATTACTGATCTCTACTCCATTCAACAATTTGAGAATGAATCAATTGCTGATTTTTTAGCTCATTGGAGAGTCTTGATTAACAAACTATCTTTCTCCTTTTCCCAAATCGAGCTGATTGAGATTTTATCTCAAACTTGTGCAAAAAATATCTCCTCTAATTTATAGGTTCAAACTTTTAATACCTTTGATGAAGCTTTCACCATGGCATAAAAATTGGAGATTAGAGCCATTGATGAGGGTAAGTTAAAATTGAGAAACAAGAACTATAGTTTCAATTAAATGAAAATTCGTCCTCCAAAACCACCAACCACTCAAATAATAACACCAAAACCAAGGGAACCATGAATACAATTGTCCTTAAAGCTGCCCTTCCTCTAGTTGTTAACCAACCTAACTCTTATAATTCTTCGAACTAGAATACCCGAAACCAAAACTATAACAACCATAAGCAATACACTCCACTAGGGGAGTAATATGCTTTAGTATTGGAAACATTTTTAAAAGTAAACATCATACAACTTCCTCTAATTAAACCCCCACAATAATTTTATTCCTCTCATTCTACACCTAGTTGGTATAACGAGAATGAATTGTGTGCCTTCCATCATGTCATTGGGCATGATGTGAGTAGGTGCAATACCTTAAAAATAATTATGAAAGGGTTGATTGATAAGGGAAAATTATTCTAGATAATCCCAATGCACCTCCAAATTAGTCACTTGATATAGTTAGATAACCTTTTCCCAACTATGCCCCTTCTGTGAATAATGAAAATAATAGAGCATAATCTTCTCAAAACCATTTCCCAAACCATTTCTCCTTCCCCTCCACTTATTGAGGTAGTGGAGTCGCCTTATATTCCTTTGGAAACCAAAACAAAGGAATAAACTATTCCCATTTATCCATTTATCGAGGTAGTGGAGCTACCAACCTCTCCTTTGAAAGACATACTAAAAGAGGTAACTGTTACCACCATAACTTTCTCTTCCATCATAGAGTAATCCACTCTTTCTTTAGAAAGAATTACTAAGGAAGAGGTAAATTTATTTACCCATTCCATAGAGGAATCACCTTCCCAAACATTAGAGTATTTGATTTATGAAAAATACAAGGTAACCACTCCCCTCTCTCAATCCATGGGTTTGTCCTTTAAGACTAATATCGAAGTAACCAAACCTATCTATAAGCCCTTTTCTAGACTGGTTAAAAACTTGGAGTACCTCTCCCAAACCAACACAGATCATACCACATTTTGGTACCATCTTGGGCTCCCCTATCTAACTAATCAATAACCCTCAACCAAACCATTATCAACCCAACCTTCCACTTCCTTTAGTGAACCCATAATGACCCCAACCAAACTAGTAGAAACTTCTACCTCTCAAACCATAGTTGAACCAACCAAACCAACTCCACCCAAAGCAACCCAAACACATTCTACCATCCCAACAAATCTTGTAAAAAAGCTAGGCATGGTCCTTTCGTATATCTTTACTCACCCTTTATTAAAGTTAGATTTAGCACCATTTATGCCACCAAAGAAACCCCATGTTAATCCAACCAAGATAGTGGAGCCACATGGGGTCCTAAAACCTAAAACCTCACCACCCATTTCTACTTTACCTTCCATTTTAGGACCACATCCTTTTTCCATCCTAAGACCTCATCCTTCCATTACAAAGACATGTCTCACAAAAATAACCCAAGCCTAGCCTCCTATTTTAGCTAAACCTCTACCTATTATTTCCATGCCTTTTACCTCCAAACCCTCCACTACCAAAAATTCTACTTATAACCCATCTATTTACAAACCACCCACTACCAAGCCATTAAATTTTAAACCATCTACCTCCAAGCCATTAAAATCAAAAAAACTACGCACCAAGAATATTCCACTACCCAAAACCCTTGTTGTGAATCCTACTCCTGAGAAAGCTTCCACCTCAAAAGCCAAAGCCAAAACCCCAACAACCTTATCACCTTTTCTTGAGTCTTACTCAACCATCTTGAAAATATTATTGAAAGCTTCTTGCTTGAATTTTCCTCCTATAAAACCATTTGAACTCCATATTCCTAAGCCATCCTAGTTTAATGACAATATGATTTGCTTGTTCCCTAAAATACCAGGACAGGATACAGAGAACTATAAATCTCTCCAAATCCTAGTCCATAAGCTATGTGTTGATGATGACCTATTATTCTAAGAGCCTCCCATGAGCCCAATACCACTCTAAGAACCAAAAGTAACCATCCAACACTTACCTACTCCCACACTCTCAACTAAGAGTGAGGAGGAACTAAAACAGTCCTTTAGCCCAAATATTACCCAAATCCATACCATCCATGTGGTCACACAATCACAAGCCTAACAAAAGGATAGGGGGAAGGAAAAGGTGTCCATTCCATGGACATACCCTTATTTCATCATCCAATCACCTAACCAAACCCAAACACCTTCACCTTCACCCAAACCTAAGGTGTCCATCTTGGGTACCTCTCAATCCAATCCTTTCGAGTCAATCCAAAGAGTAGTTCTATATAAACTTCATAAACATCAGTGAAGATGAGTTTATATGAACTAATCAATACCTTAGCCCATCACCACCAGGCAATGATAGAGGTTTTGTAGTCTATAGAGGTTCAATAAGAAGAACCACAACCTCTAGTAACCTTTATCAAAGCCCTTCAACTTTCCACCCTTGTTACCTATAAGGATTCATAAATACCCTCTATTCATCCCTAGGATCCATATCCTCTTCTCTCCATTACCACATACATCAACAAAACCCACATCAAAAAGGTTATTATTAATAAATGGGATAACATCAACATTATCTCCTCTCATGCTTATGACCAATTAAAATTGAAAGAAAACATTATGTCAGAAACCACATTAGTGATTTATTCCTTCAATGACACTATGACAACAACTGTAAAAACTATCATCCTCTATATATTTTTAGGACCTTGCACACTTACTGAGCTCTTCTACATAGTAGAAAGTGAGTTCTAGTACAATGTTTTACTTAGATGCCATTGGATCTATTCTATGAATTGTTTCCTATACTCTACATTAGTGCATAAAATTTTAACATGAGGGTTAAGTAGTGACCATACAAGCTGACCCAAGTCCTTTTACATCATGCAACATGATGTACCAGCTAAATGATGTTCTCCTCCTTATATCTACGAAGCCTTCATCAACCAATGACAACTCCAAATTTTTTACCAACCAAACCTTGACTAGCTCATCCATCCCTTCTACCCAAATCACCATGAAAGACCCCTTAGAATCAAGATTAAAACATCTATTGCTCGGGGAGTAGCACCTATTGGCCTTGGATGCCTTCCCTACTCCTCAAGAATATGGGAACCTTGACCAAAACCCTAGTTATGATCTTAATATCAAAACCACTATTCCTTTTAGGCCTCCCAATCTAAAAATAAATATTGTATATGGGGAATTTGATCAACTGCTTGTCACCTCCTTGACTTCCTCTTATCCCTAACTGTTCACCTCTGATATTTCCTATCTAGATAAATTAAAGTTCACTAAGACATACATCCATAGGTGTGCTTAGAAGCAATTTGGTTTAGGACATTATAAACACAGACCACATGAGTTTCTTTCGTGTAATACCCAAAATCCTCATGAGAGATTTGGTCTTGGATTCACTCCACTTAAAGAGCCAAACAATTCATCTCCCATTACCATTATTGATGAGGAAGTCCTACAATCACTTCTGAATCTAATGATTTCAACATCATTCCCCATAATTTTTTTTGTCAACATGATTAATCTTGGGCCCTTGACTTATCAAAAATATGGGGAGACCATAACCATTCCTATGACTCATCTTGAGATGGTATAAGATGACTCTCCTACCATTAATACCATTTAGTGTCAGGATGACAATTCCCTTCTTGCCTATCTTCGTACAAAATATTCCTTTATCTACAAATCCCTCTCTCTTGAGACTTTAACCATATTGAATGAATACACCACAAATTTCAACTTGGGTACTTAGGATAACCCACACATTGTTAAAATTGGCCAATTTCTTGATTCTTTGGAGCTTCAAAAATTTCCCTCTTTCTTATGAGATCGTAACATAGCATCTGCTTGGTCTTAGAGTGACATGCTAGGAATCAACCCTTCCATCGCTACCCATAATATCATTACTACCCACAATGCCAAACCTATCAAGTAGAAACTTTGTTAGATGCACCCTTGCATAGCCCTTCTTGTCAAAGAAGAGCTCCAATGCCTCCTATCTATGTATTTCATCCAAACCATTGACTATCTCCAATGGGTCTCAAATGTCATCCCTATTACCAAAATAATAGGGGGATTTTGTATTTGTGTAGATGCCCATGACCTTAACCTTGCTTGCCCAAAATATGACTTTCCTTTTCCAAGCATTAACTATCTTATTGATCTTATAGCCAGCCATGAGATGCTATCATTTATGAAAAGGTTTTTGAGTTACAATAAGATCTTGATTACCCCTTAAGATCAATACAAAACCACCTTTCACCTCTTGGGGAACTTTTAGCTATATGGTCATGCCTTTTGGTCTAAAGAATGCTGGTGCAACCTACCAGTGTGCTATGACCTACATTTTTCATGACCTTATTCAAAAAATCATAGAGGAATATATTGATGGCCTTATTGGGAAATCCAAATGTTGTAAAGATCATTTGGTCATTCTTAAGATTATCTTTAAGTGCCTCATCCATTACCATGTTTGTCTTAACCCTAAGAAGTGTATTTTTGGGGTCTTGTCAGGAAATATCTTTGGATTTATCATCTATCTTCAAGGAATTAAAGTTGATCCCACCAAAATAAAATTAATCCTTGACATTCCTCCTCTCACCCACCTCAAACAACTCTGCAATTTATAGGGGAAGCTCCAATCCATTCGTCACTTCATCTCTTAGCTCTTTGATAGATGCCAACCTGTTGATGCCTTTAAGTGTATCATAGGTGCTCTTAGTGTTTAAAGAACACTTCTCATTTCAAAATTCTAAGAATTCAGAGCATGAGTAGCAAGTTTTAATAATCTAGTTACCTGTGGTCAAATATAGGTAGAGTAAATTAAATTGTTCCCCAAATTTATATAGATTGGTGTTTGTGAGTTAGGAAGTTAGTGCGGTCCTTAATCTATGAAAATTTTGAAGTATCTATGTTAATGTTAGTGAATTATGATCAAAATTTTACACTAAAGACTAACCTAAGTGAATATTTACAATTGGATCTAAACTAAAGTGATCTGGTCATAAAAAAGGAAGCAAAAGGAAGGGTAGGGTAGAAATAAAGCATGTGATTATTTATCTTGGCCTCAAATGTCATGACAAGGTTTTACTTTCAACTAAACATGCATTTAACCAATATATAATGTGAAGTAGTAGATTCTCAAATCCCACCATGCACCAGGCAAATATTTATGAACTAAATTTTCCTTAACAGTTTACTGTTGCATTCAAATAACATTTGCTCATCTTAATACCGAGCAAATAAAACAACACAAAGTCTAATAACATTCAACTAATCTAGAATCAACACAAATTAGCAACCCTATATGAAAGATGCATGTTCAATATTCATAGAAACCATTTAAATTTAAGGCTTAAAAAAATAAATTGAGAGAGAATCCATGTAACAATTGATACAAACAAATTATTCCTTGCTTATATTAATTGCTCAAAAGTTTACAATTTTAAT
Organism: Torreya grandis; assembly: GCA_037957365.1. NCBI lineage: Eukaryota > Viridiplantae > Streptophyta > Pinopsida > Cupressales > Taxaceae > Torreya > Torreya grandis. The sequence continues at coordinate 2,229,983 of JARHVA010000307.1, forward strand.
CTTAAAACTCCCTTCTCTTACAAAATGGTAATATTGCCTTTTATAGAAGACTTAGGTAGTATACTGATTAGTCATAAGATTACAAATGTACAAGAGATAACGATAACTATCCTTTTTATAAGGCTCTCAAATACATTCTATTTTCTAAAGCAGACTGACCTATAGGCAAATGTGTTAAAAAACTAGCACATGCATTTACAAAAATAATATTATACTTTTTGAATATTACAATATTTTTTATAAAGTGGAATATTGTTAATTAACTGGTGGGCCCTACACTGAAGAGTTCCCCTATTGTTCTCGAAGGATATTCATGGATTTTTGATGCTACTCATTAACTAAACTTACATTGACAACTAGATCCAATAGGCATTCATCCTCCTAGTCTTCCAAGTCATCACAATCTCTATCATTTCTATCCATGGCCTCCTTAATACTCCTTGCCTCAACAATTTTATCCTCTATGGTTAGGATCATGCTCATGATCATGCTATTATCAATTCCAGACTGGCCCTAACTTTTGCTTCTAACTTCTTACATAACCAAAGTCACCCTGTGTTTATATTCATCATCTCTAATGATGCCCAGGGAGCTAAGTGTGGAGGGTGTGGCAAGCATGATGCCAAGAAGTTGCTCAATTCTACTTATCAATTCTTCATCATCATCAATGACTCTCTTTAATATCTTTAACCATGTGTTCAAACTCTGGATCTTGTCAATAGTTATGCCCATAATAGTATTCAAGTGGGCAAGGATTATGGTTCTAAAACCAGGGATCTTATCCTCAACCATTATGTTGATGAGTTCCTTGATTTTGTCTTTTGAACTCTACCATTGGGCTATCAATCCCTTGGATTATTCATTTAGGTGAGCTAAAGGATTCTATATTATCTTCATCTATTTCAAGGAATTTAACATATGATGGAAATATTCCTCAAACATCTTTATCATCTCCTCTAGAATTGATAAGATAGCCCATGTCTCCAAATTCTCTTTTTGCTTCTGTAAGATCTCAATCTTTTGGTATAGGCCTTTGATTCCTGACCTTAGTTGGGATGAATAGGTATCAACTAGTCCAACTATGTCCTCATGAATTCGGTACTCACCAGGTGCCTATTCCATAGGATTTAAACCCATAAAAGGTTCATCTCACTGAAAGGTGAACTCCTCACTTCCGACCATGGTATTCTTGGTGGTTACCCTTCCTAATCCTAATATTTATGGGTTGAACTGCATGTTGACTGATGACTCTATAACTTTTGGAGGTTCCATGATCTCCATCTGCATGCTACCTAAAGCTCCAAGAGTGTCCATTTGAATGCCGCTTGACCCTACTATGACAATTATTCTTCTTTCTTCCTCTTCCTTCATTAAAGCAACAATCCATGGATTAACCTTATCATGAACATCAATGTGGACTATTTGGGTCATAACCCATGAATGCTTTAATGTTAGAATCTTCTATATCTTCCCATAAATGAACCATTTAGGGCTGATTGACCCATGAGTGGGATTATCATCACTAAACAAGTTAACTTCATTCAAGGGATGAGTGAAGTTTAGCTTTGGCTTCTTCTTTGTTGTCATTAGGACTAATGCCGACTCAACCTTTCTTTTTAACGATGTAACTAGAACTAGGTCCATTAAAACATCATTCCTTTTTTCCTATCCTACTTCCTCAACTTGGGATTGACTTTTCTTAGCTTATTCTTCTTCATCTAACCCATATGCCTTAGAAACTACCTTAAGTGTATCTTCCACTATCTCATCAAGAGCCAGTGTAATCCTGCCAATATATTCTATTGGGGACTCTGGTTTGTTAGGTTGAGCTACGGATGATGGTCCTTCCCTAGGTCTCTCTTCCAATTTATCTTTCCCAGATCCTTGTACCACTTGTGCTTGGGTTTGTTGTAGTGGTTTATCTAGAGGGGGCCTAGAAGAGGGTCTAGGCAATAAGTGGTATTGTAAGGGTCCCATCTACTAGATCTCTCTAGGTGGCTAGTCATTGCTAACTAGCTTGGCCTCAAGCTTAATGTTGTGATTATTTAACCTAGCCAATACCTCTATGAAATTGGTGGCCTTGATGTACATCATGTTATAAACACCTAACCTATATTTATAGGGATAATTCATTATTCTTGATTTTAAATGTTTAGTGACCCTATTATGAGGGTCCCACTACCTTAGCTCATCTATTTGTAAGTTTAAGGAATCCCTATGTTTGGAACTAACATTCACATGCTCCCAATTTTGTAGCATAGTCCTACTGATGGTCAAAGGAAAAGGGTGAAGGAGGCCCTTCCTTTTTTTCTTGCACACACCATCTATACCATTGAAGAGTTGGTATGTAATTTCTTGTTCTACCAATTTGGTTAGCACATGGATCGTTAGTTTGAAGGGTTTAACTAGAGTCCCTTATATTCTTATTATTGTGTGATCTAGATACAACTAAATGTCCTTCATTAAATCTACATACTTTTTGATTAGAGGTCTGACCCTACCCATGGGGATCCCTATAATCAATTCTACTAAAGCTAGATATACACAATCAAAAATAAATTATATGTTGTGTCTATATTTGAAAATGTGCAACTTAGAATAATGGTGCGAGACAGTATGTCTCCCATTAGGTGACCAATTATTTATGTCTAGAATCTTGGTGGTGGCCAAAAGGGCATCTAGGAGATAAGACATCATGAAAAATTGGTTTTTGGTTTTCTTCTTAACAAATATGAACTGTTACTTCAAACAAATGTTAATCATTTCACCAAATGGGGGTGTGAGTCCCTTTTCCACCATGAAGTATATATAAGGCACCCAGATGTTATTAACATGTATAGTGGAAGGGGCTCCAGATAACCTATTCAATAAGGTCATGATTAATTTGATCCCTTCCCTAATTGAGCAATTAGGATCTTCTTGGTAGGGTCTTGGATTACATGGGTTCCAGTAAATAACCATGGGGCCAAGATATCATTTAGGTCATTCTTACTAGTCCATGCTCTAATTGTGGGGAAGTCTATCTAGGGCTTGCATAGTTTGTAGTAACTTTCAAATGCTAAGGGGAAATGTATGCTACCTTTATGAAAGTATGCTCATGAACTATCTAATCTTGCTCAACTTTAAAATCAATGAAAATGGGGGCAATAACATTGATGCAGTGCAATACCTTTGGTTTTGCAGCAACATAATGGAGACTGATCATCTGGATGAAGACTAGGTCATTGTACCTCTATAGGATTGTAGCATTCTTTTGCTCCTCTCTAGTAATGGCTTGTATCTCCTCAATAGTCCAAAAAAGCTCATACCAGTTCTTGTTTCTAGTGTCTAATGCTGCAACATTAAAGTTAGTATCCTTAAAGACCCTCCCCTCATGGTCTAAAGTCAAGTATAAATCTATCTCATCTCTTTATTGTTTCCTCTGAGCTGCCATGAATAAAAATTGAAACTACTTACTAATGGTTTGCAAGTAGCCCCTGGGTTAATTTGTTTTTGCTCATATTGAAATTGAACTCATCTTAGCTCGACTATGATTAATCCAAGTTTAAATTAGGGATTCATATGGAGGCTAGGGATTTTCTAAAGCTTTAATGTTGATGGTTATTCAAACATAGGATCATTCATGTCTCAGATTTGATTTAGACCTCTATCTTTATACCTTTATCTTTTTGTGCCCATCAAATCTCCAATTTTGTCATTTTGTGCTTATGTGGCACCTATGTGGCATCTATTTGGCAACTTTTATGGCATTTTTCATAAATTCCTTAAAGGAAATAGCCATTGAATTTTGAAAATCCACCTTTTCCTTCATGCTATCAAATCTTTATTTATGGATCAATGTAAACGATTGATCGTGATCCTAGGGTTTGATAGCTCTTAGTTTATTTTATGTCAAGACCTATGGTTGTACCACTTGGCACCTTCCTAAGCCTTCTAGGTTTTATGATTCATTAGTGAATGCATGATTTCCATATGTCAATCCCATAGGTCATTAGAGGTCTATTGAATAGACTTCATCAATTTCACTCCTGATTGGTTTACTCTGTTTAATCGCAAGCCATCATTATTGAAAGATGCATGATGCATAATTAGCATTGGGACATAGGAAGGAACTTAGGCTAAATACTTTGCATTAAATTTTATTTTGTATTAATAAACATAACATATAATTTAGGCTAAAATATTTAAAGCTAATTTTTAAAATTCACGTGAAAGTGGCCTAAATAATAAAAGGACTAAATGTTAGGTTTTAACCTAGGATTTTATCATACTAATAAACATGATAAAACCTTAGGTTAAAAAGCATTTTAAGCTAAGTTTTATGTCATAAGGACCTCCTAAAATAATACCTAATATAATTCTCTAGCTTAAGTTTTATTTCATTCAAATAAATGCAATTGAAACCCTAGGAAATAAACTTAGATTAAGGCTATGTCTACAAATATTTAGACCACAAGATCATTTTATCATTTGAAGTCCAAAGGTTCGAAGTGGTTGAATATTTTTCAAGGAGTCCCTTAATTTTTAATATGAGCAACAGACTTTAGTCATGTTTGCAAAGCCTATTCATGTGTCTAAGCAATATATTTGATGACATTAAATTTGATGGCCTCATAGACATTAATGATGGCCTTGTAGACATTAAATGATGGTTATGAGAATGCCAAATTTAAGTTTGTGAATCATTGGGTTTGATGGGCTTAAATTTGATAGTCTCATAGATGTTAATGATGGCCTTATAAATGTCAAATGATGATCATGAGAACGTCAATTTTAAGTTCACAAAGTCCTTTTATTTGTATATCTTGGATTCAATACGCTTCATCTAATCATCTTTCTCTAATTAATTGTGGACCATCGATTAAGATCTGGGTAGATGCATGCCATTCGTTCCTGCAATCATAAAGGAGATCAAGTCAACTTGGGAATATGTCATAAAAATTAGACTAAGATAAAAGCCTTAGTTTATAAACATAATAAACTAAGTCCCTTCAAATATTATGATCATAACCTAAGGTTTTAGCCTAAGGTTCCATTATATTAAAAAAATATAATGAACCTTAGGATACAAACTTAGGTTAAGATCAAATTTTAATGCATAGGGCCTCTTTTTGATGCTAAGCTCAAACATAGGATTACCGCATGGGAACTCCATGGGCCTTCTTAGCTTTTAAATTTTCAATGACACATTTGCTCTGTCAGATCTATTCTATGTGAGTAACCACTGACTATCAATCTTGATCCATATACTTGCACTTGATTTTCTCTTTTTGAATATTAAAGCCATATCATAAGTTTTATCCTAAGGTTTCATTGTATTAATAAATACAATGAGACCTTAGGGTAAAACTTAGGCTATGTCTATATTTGATAAAAGGGGTCCCTTTAACTTTAATGATGATCACATGTTGTCTGATATTTGGTCCCATTAAAGTGTAGATCATTGATCATGATCCGAGGGCTGTTGGTCTAATAGATCAAGGTTTCTAAGTTCATCGAGCCTCTTATGCTCTGTTAGATCTTGTTAGGAACTTGGAGTACAATTGATTACTTTTGTATAAGCAACTAAACACAAAATTGAACCAAAAGTAATAAGTAACTAGAAATCAGAAACAACAAATAATAGGAGATACAAGAAAAAACCAATCTTGTATTAAACTCTTCCAGAATACAATGAAGAAATTTCACTCTTCCCACACCTCTTGGGTGTACAGTATTTATCTCAAGAGTTCTCTCTCTCTCAATCAATTACAATCAACTCAATAACCGAGTTGTTATTCCCTTGCTTCAGCTGATCTTCTTGATCTTGCACCTTACAGATCTAATTGACCTTGCTTACTTACTTGCTTACAATACATGCCCCATGGGTCTCTTAAATAAGATCCAAGGCATACAATAATTAGAAACACAGACTCAAGAATAAAATTAGTCTTTACATGCAAACACTCTATCCTCCTAAAATTAGAACAAATCTAGTTCTGGAAACACATGTAAATGCACACACATAGGTGACCGATGCCAGTCGCTGTCAGTCTACATATGACCAATGTCAGCCGATCCCTGACCAATGTCAGTCAGATCTGATCCATGCCTGACCGATGTCAGTGATACTATCGATGTTGATTACTAGCTAAGCCCAACAACCTCCACATTTGCATAATAGTGAAGCTTTTATCTCCACAACTTAACAATCTCCCACTTGGAGAAAAAACAACTACACCTGTACCTGTATAGCAACATCCTCTATCTTGTTTCTATGTCTTGTTTCTCCCTCTTCAAGTTCAATCTTAAAGACCAACAAAATTTGAATGAAGATTCAACTTCTCCTTTGTTACCAACTTTGTTAACATATCTTCAGGGTTCTTATCCTTGCTAGCCACCGTGATTGCAACAACCTTCTGCAACTCTAAAATCTAGCTAACCGCCATTTCACCAACAGTGAACACATATCCTGTGGTGCTTCTCCTGTCATCTAAGTCACCTACCATATTCGAATCTACATACCCATGTAGAGAAGTGTTTGACCCTGCATAGCATAAATACCTATTATTGGTCCCTCTCAGATATATGAGAATCCACTGAACTACTTTTCAGTGTTCCTTTCCTGGATAGGCCATAAATTTGCTGACAACTCCCACTACTTGGGCAATATTAGGTCTAGTACATACCATTACATACATTAAGCTCCCAACTACTGAAGCATATGGAATGTTGCTCATGTACTCAACCTCATCATGTGATTTAAGACACTGTTCTTTGCTCAACTTGAAGTGTCCAGCCATAGGTGTGCTTACCAGTTTTGTATCCTGCATATAGAACCTCTCCAACACCTTATTCACATAATCCTCTTGAGACAAAATCAACCTGTGACTTTCCCTGTCTCTAGAAATATTCATGCCAAGGATTTTATTTGCTGCTCCTAAATCCTTCATGGAAAATGTGTGAGCTAATTTTACCTTTAGCTCAGTAATTACCTGCATGTGTAAAATTGCAACAAGCATATCATCTACATATAACAATAGGATAATATAAATACCATTATCCAATATGGTAAGATAAATACAATGGTCAGATTGACATTTACTAAAGCCATGCTTTGTCATAAATCTGTCAAACCTTAAATACCACTATCTTGGAGCTTGCTTAAGACCATATAAGCTTTTCTTCAACCTGCACACAAGTTTCTCCTTACCTTTGACCTCAAAACCTTCTGGCTAATCCATATATATCTCTTCATCCAAATCTCCATGAAGAAATGCTGTCTTAACATCAAGCTACTCAAGATGAAAATTCTCAATAGCAACTAAAGACAATACAGTCTGAATAGAAGTCATCTTTACTACAGGAGAAAAGATTTCACCAAAGTCAATACCTGGTTTCTGTGCAAATCCCTTTACTACCAACTTGGCCTTATGTCTCATTTGTCCATTCTCTCCTTCCTTTAACCTGTATACCCATTTGTTTTTCAGTGCTTTTTTTTTGGCTGGCAACTCTACCAAATCCCACGTTTGGTTCTTTTTCAAGGAATCAATTTCCTCATTCATGCCATGCTCCCACTATTTCCTAGATTCTACTTGCATTGCCTCATCAAAACTTTCTAGTTCTCCACCATCAGTGAGCAACATGTAGTATAAAGAAGGGGAATAATGAATTGGAGGTTTACTTACCCTTTTAGTCCTCCTTATGGGCATTTGAGACTCATTTATAGCTTGCTATCTACCCAAATTCTTTGTCAGTGACCGATCCTGGTCAACTCTCAGTCTACACCTGATCGACATCGGCTCCACCTAACTAACCTGACCAATGTCGATTACTGTCTGAATGACATCATTTCTTGCTTGACGACCAATGTCAGTTACCTAATTGATGTCAGTCTCTGTGTTTTCCTGTGAGTGATGATTTTTACCCACGAGTTCATTTTGGATCATTACCTCATCCAAATCAAGATTACCCTGCTCAGAATTATTCAGCCTCTTGAGCTGATCACTGTACATCACCTTATCATTGAAAACTACATCACGACTTCTAATAATTTTGTTAGTTTCTAAATTCCACAACAAGAATCCGAAATATCCAAAGCCATAACCAATGAAAGTGCACCGCATAGATTTAACATCTAGCTTCTTTCTATTTTCTTTATCAACATGCACAAAAGCTTCAGAACCAAAAACTCTGAGAAATGAAAGATTCACCTTTTTACCTATCCAAGCCTCTTCTAGAATTCCACCATCTAGAGTATTAGAAGGTCCTCTATTAATCAGGTAAACCATAGTATCTACAACTTCTACCCAAAACTGTAAGGGCAAATCAACATGCAACCTCATACTCTGTGCACACTCCATTATTGTTTTATTCATCTTTTTAGCAACTCTATTTTGCTGAGGTGTCCTTAGAACCATTCTTTCCCTATGTATTCCACTCATAAAATAGTAACTATTGAATTTATTGCTGCAATACTCACCACCATTTTCAGATCTAAGGCACTTCAATCTCAAACCTGTTTCATTCTCAACCAAAGCTTTCCATTTCTTAAATGTGTCAAAAAAATCAAATTTTCTCTTTATGCAATAAACCCATGCCTTTCTTGTAGCATCATCAATGAAAGAAACATAATACCGTGATCCTCTAATAGAAGCTACCTGAGCTGGTCCCCACACGTTTGTGTGAACAAGCTCCAACTTGCTCTTCTTCTTTATTGACTTAGTTTTGAGAAACCTCACTTTCTTCTATTTCCCAAAAATACAATGCTCATAGAAATCTAGATCTATGCTTTTCAAATCTGAAATCTTACCTTTTGACTTAAGAATATCCATTCCCTTCTCACTCATGTGACCAAGCCTGTAGTGCCACAACTTTGCATCTACATCTAAAGTAGATAAAATAGAAGGAGAATAATCAGTAACACAAGTAGATAGATAAAGTGTACCTACTCTCTTACCTCTTGCTAATACAAGTGCACCCTTGGAAACTTTTCAAGATTCCACTGTGAGAGTTACTGTGAAACCCTCATCACCCAACTTTCCTGTAGAAATGAGATTTCTCTTCAAGATGGGTACATGCATGACATATTTCAACACCCATGTGTTGCCATTCTACAATTTCAGCTGCACTTTTCCTCTGCCAACAATATGACAAGGCTCACCATCCCCTAAATAAAATTTTCCAAAATATCCATGTGTCAGGAAAATGCAGGAACAATAAACATGCTCCGATCCCTACTGAGTTAGGATCTTGTTCTACCAATTAGAACACATGTGATTACTTCTTGTATTAGCAACTAAACATGGAATTATACCAGAATCAATAAGTAACTAGAAATATGAAACAACACAGGAATATGAGAGACAATACACAATTGTATTAATAATCACTCAGAAGAATATACAATAAGGAAGATGCCACTTCTTCCTCCACCTCAAAGGTTCGCCACACCTCAAGACCTTCTTCCCTCTCTCTTGGTCCCAACAATCAACTCCAATATAGAATTGATGTTCACCTCTCTAACTAGTCAGTAACACGCTGCCAGTTCACCAAGTACACAATTGTACTCCAAGTAGATCTCCTGCTCTCTGCTACCTGCAAATCACTAGACCTTACTCACCATGTAGACATATCTACACCCCTGAAGAACCCTTGTCCTTGCCTCACCAAGTCCTTATGATTCTTCAACCAGTACCCTGGTGGATCAGCTCCTTGACCTTGCAGACCTTGAAACTCTCCCTGATCATACACACTCAGCACCCCTTTGGAACTAGGAGGAGCTACACTAACTCTCTCTAAAAGCTCTATGGCTTTCTAGCACACATTTAAAATACAATCATGAGTCCATATATAGATTTCATCCAAACAATAATTAGACAATAGTACAATAATTAAATCCACAGCTCTCAGTCTAAAAATAGCTCTAAACATGCAAACACTTGGTTTGTCAACCAATTACCCGTAATGTACTCGCAGCTCAAACCACAGGTGACCGACGCTGGTCCCTGACTGCCTGGGGTTGCCCACGCCGGCCGATCCATGATCGACGTCGGTTGCCTTCTTGTCTCCCTCCTGCCATCATCGGTTGTCCTGACCGACGCCGGTGTCTGTGACACTCCGCAACTCTTTTGAAACCTCCATAACTTCTCCTGTTTGCATCTTGGTGAAGCTTTTAGCTCCACAACCTAACAATCTCCCACTTGGAGATAAATAGCTACACTTGTACCTGTATCTGTAGCCCGTCTAATCTATTTCCTGGTTTGTATCCCTCTTCAAGATGAATCCTGAAGACCAACCACCACACAACTGTGATGCTATACCTGTCATTCAAGTAACCTGCCACATCCGAACCTACATATCCATGTAGTGAAGAACTTGACCCTGCATAACAAGAATCCCTGCTGCTAGTCCCACTGAATTGCCCTCCAGTACTCCTTCCCCGAATTGGCTCCATACTTTCTGACAACCCCCACTGAATTGGGAAAACTCAGGCCTACAATAGACCTTATGTGATTTCGAACCCTGTTTCAAGCTAAGCTTGAACTGTCCAGCCCTTGGTGTGATTTCTGATTCTACATCCTGCATAATGAACCCCACCAACACCATCTTCACATCAGCTCCCACTGAAGATAAAATCTCCATGTCTCTTATGCCAAAGAATTTTGCTGCTCCAAATTCCTCATGACACACCTTTGAACTAACCTTACCTTTTAGCTCAACAAATCCCTGTATGTACAAAACCTACTAGCAAACCATCAACATACAGTAATTGGATAATGTCGTGACTCATCATCCACCTGGTAAGAATAAAACCACAATAGTTACACTGACATTGACTGAAGCCATGCTTAGTCATCCACCTGTCAAAACCTGTACCACTATCCTGCAGCTCCTCAAGACCATATGCCTTGGCCTTCTATCTCATGTATCCATCCACTCTCTTCTTTAAAATGGGAATCCATATCTCTCAGTGCTTTCTTCCAGCTGACAACTCTACCAACAAATACCTGTTTGGTTCTTCTCCAAGGACTCACACTCCTCATCCATGCCAAGCTCCCACTATATCTGGACTCTACCTGCATTGCTTCTTCCATCTTCCTGGTTCTTGACCATCAGTAAGCAATATAAAGAAGGTGAACAATGAATATGAGGTTCACTTACCCTTTTTGACCTCCACATGAGCGTTTGAGACTTGTGTCTGCCCAATATCCGTTCCAGTGACTGATCTCGGCCATCTCCCAGTCTGCTCTCGACCGATGTCGGTTCCATGCACTGACCCTGACTGCCGATGTCTTCTCCCTGGCTGACGCCGGTATCCTTTCTGCCACCGTCGGTTCCTTCATGACTGATGTTGGTCTTCCTATTACCGACATTGGTTATTGTGTGACTAATGCCCGTACCTGTGTTCATCTGTGAGTGATAAATTTTTACCCGCAAGCTCTCTATGGATCAAAATCCTAATCAAATCAACCTTGCTCTGCTCAGAATAAATTAGTTCCCTCACCTGATCTTTGACCATCATCTCCTCCATGAACACCAAGGCTTTCCAGTTCTTTAGCTTGTCAAAAACATCTGTCTTCTGCTTTAGAACCTGCATTCTCCTTCTACATATGTAACCAAGCCTACAAAGCCACATCTCTGTAATAAAAGGTGAATCAGTAATATAAGTAGATAGATAAAGGATACCTACTTTCTTACCACCATCTAATTCAAGTGTATCCATTGTGAGAGTTACAGTATATCTCCCATCACCCAATTTTCCTAAAGAAATTAGACTCATCTCCAAGACCGGTACCTGCATGACTTCCTTCAACCACTGTGTGTCATCCATCTGCAATTTCAGCTTCACTTCCCCTTTGCCAATCATTTGACAAGGCTCTCCAGCTCCTAAACCTGGGGCTGCATGGAAAGAGGCAACATAATCTGTTATCCAAGATTTAACTTCATCCAAGAAACCTTCTAAAGCATCCTGTGCAACAACACCTGCAACATCTGCATCTTCAGTTCCTTCATGCTGATCTGCTACCAACCAACAATATCTTTTTCTCTGCTCTTTCTTTCCATCAATCAGACCATTTGTGCTATTCAGTTTCTCCATTCATAGCTTACTTTCTTCTACCATTGCTATACTCCCACTCAATCAGAAACCCTGTGAGTAACCTGTAATCAACAAACACTACCAGATCTAAAACCACCTGTTAGTCAACCCAACCAAAAGCTCTGATACCACGTGTCAGGGAAATGCAGGAACAATAAACATGCTTCGATCCCTACTGAGTTAGGATCTTGCTCTACCAATTAGAACACATGTGATTACTTCTTGTATTAGCAACTAAACACGAAATTATACCAGAATCAATAAGTAACTAGAAATATGAAACAACACAGGAATATGAGAGACAATACACAATTGTATTAATAATCACTCAGAAGAATATACAATAAGGAAGATGCCACTTCTTCCTCCACCTCAAAGGTTCGCCACACCTCAAGACCTTCTTCCCTCTCTCTTGGTTCCAACAATCAACTCCAATATAGAATTGATGTTCACCTCTCCAACCAGTTAGTAACACGCTGCCAGTTCACCAAGTACACAACCGTACTCCAAGTAGATCTCCTGCTCTCTGCTACCTGCAAATCACTAGACCTTACTCACCATGTAGACATCTCTACACCCCTGAAGAACCCTTGTCCTTGCCTCACCAAGTCCTTATGATTCTTTAACCAGTACCCTAGTGGATCAGCTCCTTGACCTTACAGACCTTACAACTCTCCCTGATTATACACACTCAGCACCCCTTTGGAACTAGGAGGAGCTACACTAACTCTCTCTAAAATCTCTATGGCTTTCTAGCACACATTTACAATACAATCATGAGTCCATATATAGATCTCATCCAAACAATAATTAGACAATAGTACAATAATTAAATCCACAGCTCTCAGTCTAAAAATAGCTCTAAACATGCAAACACTTAGTTCATCAACCAACTACCCATAATGTACTCACAGCTCGAACCACAGGTGACCGACGCTGGTCCCTGACTGCCTAGGGGTGCCGATGCCGGCCGATCCATGACTGACGTCGGTTGCCTTCCTGTCTCCCTCCTGCCGTCATCGGTTGTCCTGACTGATGCCGGTGTCTGTGACACTCCGCAACTCTTCTGCAACCTCCATAACTTCTCCTGTTTGCATCCTGGTGAAGCTTTTAGCTCCACAACCTAACAAGATGGGTACATGCATGACATCTTTCAACACCCATGTGTTGCCATTCTACAATTTCAGCTGCACTTTTCCTTTGCCAATAATTTGACAAGGCTCACCATCCCCTAAATAAAATTTTCCAAAATATCCATGGACATAATCATTAAAAAATTCTCTATTTGGGGTTGCATGGAAAGAAGCACCAGAATCTAAAACCCATGATTTTACTTGACTATCCAAAGAAAATATAAGAGCATCCTGTGCAACAATACCTGCAACATTTGCTTCCTTATTACCTTCGTGCTGATTTTCTTTGTTATCCTTCAACCATCAGTCTTTCTTTGCATGCCCTTTCTTTCCACAATTCTAGTAGATTATACCTCCATTTTTGGATTTGGATCTCCTATCTATCTTTGACCTTGATTTCTCTTGCTTGCTCTTCTCTCTTTGCTTTCCCTTGCTTTCAACACTTAAAGCATTACTTGATGTTTCCCCTGTGATTTTCTTGTGAATTTCTTCATTCAAGATTACACTAACAACATCATCAACTTTCAAGATATTTGAAGCAGATGCAGTATTACTAACTGCCATTACCAAGCTATCCCAACTTTCAGGTAAAGAGCATAAGATTAAGAGAGCCTTAATTTCATCATCAAAAACTATTTTGACTGAATTTAACTGATTTACAATTTCATGGAAATCATTAAGATGACTATATACAGATCCACCTTCCTGCATTTGCAAACTAAATAATTGCTTCATAAGATATACCTTATTCGAAGCTGAGGGTTTTTCATATAAGTTTGCCAGAGTATCCATTAACTCTATCATTGTCTTTGCCTCTAATAAATTAGAAATCATAGAAGATGCCAGGCTCAACCTTATAGATCCAAGAGCCTTTTTATCAATAACATTGCATTTTTCATCTTGCATATCTGTGGGCTTAATTGAAACCCCACCCAATGGTAAAAATAGATCTTTTTGATACAGATAATCTTCTATCTGCATCCTCCATAATTGATAATTCTTGCCATTGAATTTCTCTATTCTTAGTTTACTCTCTTCTGCCATTGCTTTGCTCCCACTCAATCAGAAACCCCTGTGAGTGAACCTATAATCAACAAACACTAACCCATTCTACCACTTTTTAGTGATCCTAGCTCTGATACCAGCTGTTAGGAACTTGGAGTATAATTGATTACTTTTGTATAAGCAACTAAACATAGAATTGAACTAGAAGTAATAAGTAACTAGAAATCAGAAACAACAAATAATAAGAGATACAAGAAACAACCAATATTGTATTAAACTCTTCCAGAATACAATGAAGAAATATCTCTCTTCCCACACCTCTTGGGTGTACAGTATTTCTCTCAAGAGTTCTCTCTCTCTCAATCAATTACAATCAACTCAATAACTAAGTTGTTATTCCCTTGCTTCAGCTGATTTTCTTGATCTTGCACCTTACAGATCTAATTGACCTTGCTTACTTGATTGCTTACAATACATGCCCCATGGGTCTCTTAAATAGGATCTAAGGCATACAATAATTAGAAATAGAGACTCAAGACTAAAATTAGTCTTTAAATGCAAACACTCTATCATCCTAAAATTAGAACAAATCTAATTTTGGAAATGCATGCAAACACACAAACAGGTGATTGACGCCGGTCATTGTCAGTCTACATATGACCGATGTCAGCCGATCCCTAACCGATGTCAATCGAATCTGATCCATGCCTGACTGATGTCAATGATACTGCCGATGCTAGTTACTGGCTAAGCCCAACAACCTCCACATTTTCATAACAGTGAAGCTTTTAGCTCCACAACTTAACATATATTTCTATATGATGAAATGAGAGCCATTGGATCTGAAAATAAGTGATGGCCTTAAGTTAAGACATGGGTCAACATAAGAACTTAGGCTAAGGATTTTGATTAAGGTCTTGTTCATGTTAATAAATATGAATGAGACCTTAGGACTAAGACTTTAACCTAGGTATGTAACAAAAGGACCACATGATATGATGAGGCCAAGCTAGGAAAATAAAGGGTCCTACACACATGAATATTTGGATTTTATTAAAATAAAGGGGACAAAATGGGGAAAACATAAAGGGATGAAGCATGATTTTAGGCTAAGGTTTAGTCATGCTAAAAAACATGACCAAGCCTTAACAAAAAATTAGGCATAAGTTTAAAGTGGGTTTAAAATATTCTTGCCAAATTTGAATTCAAACCAAGGGTCTAAACTAGGGTTTACTGAAAGAGGGTTTTAGAACATGATTCCAACTATGAGATCTTACAAACTAAAGACTAGCAAAATCTTAAATGAGGACAAGACCATGAACATCCTAGTATGATCCATAAAAGGAGCTCCATGAAACTTGTAACTTAAGATATAAAAGTCAATTGTTAGCAACATTAGGCAAGGTTAAAGCAAAACTTTGAATAAATGGGCCAATTTTAGGTGTGGATGATCTTCAGATTCTAATAACCTTGTAGGATATCAAGATTTTAGTGTCAAGGTTAAAAGTAATCACATGGGTCCCTATTTTTTAGAAATGGGGGTATGTTGACCTCAACACAACCTTTCTACCAACTTCTAAAAAAAGATGTATCTTTTAAGTGAAATAAGGACTGTTAAAAGACCTTTGATTCTCTTAAAGAGTTCCCATTTCTCCATCCATCCTTATTCCTCCCAAAGAAGATCAAGTTTTTTACCTTTATATTTCTACCATTGACCACTCTTTAGGGGTAATGATGGTACATTAATATGAACATCATAAAGAGCAAGTTGCCTACTATATAAGTCAAATTATTATACAGTATGAGACCCCATACCAAAAAACTTTGCCTCATCTTAGTCTTTATGGTTTCCAAACTCTGCCATTACCATTTTAACCACAAGACCTATGTCCTAACCAACACCGACCCACTCAAGTATATGCACTCTAATCCATACCAAAATAACATATGGATAAGTTGCTCATGATTTTAGCTAAGTTTAATCTTGAGTTCCTCTAACATAAGTCAATTAAAGAGAAAGTCATTACCCACCAATTAGCTAAAGCACCTTTAGCAGATAACCAACCATCTCCCCTTGAGTTTCCCAATGAGTCCATCACAACCCTTTCCCAAGAGGACATCACCTATCAAATGAACATCTTCTTCAATGGATCAATATGTCAACATGGTATGGGAGATGGTATCATATTTATTCCCTTTGATGCTGAACCTCTTCCTTTATCCTTTAAACTTGACTTTGATTGTACCAATAACATGGCTAAGTACGAAGCCCTAGTTGTTAGGTTATGGAGCTAAAAGCTTCACCAGGATGCAAACAAGAGGTTGCTGAGAGGTTGTTGAGTTGCAGAGCAACCGACGTCGGTCTGATCAACTAACATCAATCATATCCAGTGAGCAGAGCAACTGACATCGATAAGGTATCGGCCAATGTCGGTCATCTCCAGCCAGACAGGGACTGATGTCGGTCGCCTGTGCGGTTTCAAAACTATTAGTTTATGAATAGTTTGTTAATGAACCAGTTGTTTGCATGTTAAAGGCTAATTCTAGTCTTGGAGATATGGATCTAATTATTGTAATTGGATGTCTAATTATTGTTTGCATGAGATCTATTTAATAGACTCATGGGCTGTATTGTAAAGAGTGCTAGTTGAGAGAGCAAGGTTAGCTCCTTCAGAGTGAAGAGAGAAAGGTGTGTTCCTCTTAGTGCCATAGTGCCAAGTGTGTATGATCAGGTATATTTGTAGGTTGTTGTAAGATCTGGTAGAGATCCATAGGGGTGCTAGTTTGGAGAATCAGAAGGGTTCTTCATGTGTGTATGATCTCGGTCAGCAGGTGTGCAAGGCCAGGTTGATCTGTAGTATATCAAGATCAGGTGAGATCTACATGGTAAGTAAGATCATTAATTTGTAGGTGTGTGTGTGTGCATGGTCTAGGTTTGTAGGTGTTGCAAAACCAAGTTGATCTATAGGTGGCAGTAAGATCAGGGAGATCAACAACATAATAGGTAGCAAGATCAAGGGAGATCTACTTGGAGTACAGTGTGTACTCGATCATGGAGTATGTGGATTACTTGTGTACTGGCAGTAGTGATACTGGTAGTAGTGATACTGACTAGTTGGAGGTGAACACCAACTCTATGTTTGAGTTGTGTGTTGGGACCGTAATTGAGAGAGTGAACTCTTGAAAGTGAATTACTATACACTTGGTGTGGGAAGCCTGAAAGGTGTGGAAGAGTGTGGCATCTCTTCATTGTAATTTCTTTTTTGGAAGAGTATTAATACAATTGGGTATTGTCTCTCATATTCTATGTTATTTCTAAATTTCTAGTGACTTGTTACTTCTAGTTAAATTCTGCATTTAGTTGCTCATACAAGGTGATCAATTGTGTGCTCCATAATCTTGACAAAGTGGTATCAGAGCTAAGGTTGCAGGGAGCAGGTTTGTGTTTGATTACAGGTCACTCTCAAGGGTTTTTTGATTGAGTGGGAGTATAGCAATGGCAGTAGAAAGTATGGAGGAATTCAAAAGCAAGAATAGTCAATTATGGTGTTATGGAAAGAAAGATCAGGTAAAGAAATATTGTTGGTTGGTAGAAGATCAGCATGAAGGAACTGAAGAAGTAGATGTTGCAGGTGTTGTTACATAGGATGCTCTGGTATGTTCCTTGGATAAAGTAGAATCTTGTTTTATAGATTCTGTTGCCTCTTTCCATGCAGCCCAAAATAGAGTATTTTTCCATGTTAAGGTCCTTGAAGACTTTGAAAAGATTTATTTAAGGGTTGGTGTGCCTTGTCAAAGTTTTGGCAAAGGGGAAGTGCGCTTGAAATTGCAGACGACCAACACATGGGTGTTAAAGGAGGTCATGCAGGTCCTAGTCTTGAAGATGTGGCTAATTTCTTTAGGAAAGTTGGGTGATGACAGATGCACAGAAACTCTCATAGCAGATGCACTTGAATTAGAAGGTAGTAAGAAAGTAGGTATCCTTTATCTATCTACTTATATTATTCAATTTTCTTCTATTGCAAAGATGTGGCTTTGTAGGCTTGGTCACATGAGCAAGAAGGAGATGCATGTTCTTAAGAAGAAGTCAGATGTCTTTGACAGACTTAAGAACTGGAAAGCCTTGGTGTTCATGGAGGAGATGACGAATAGAGATCAGTGGAGAAGGTTGAGTAACTCTGAGCAGGGCAGTTTGGATAGGGTTTTGATCCAAAGAGAGCTTACGAGTAAAAATTCATCACTCACAGGAGAACACAGGTACCGACGTCAATCAGGAGGAACTAGCATCAAACAGACAGGTGCCGATGTTGGTCATGTGCAAACTAGAGTCGGTGGTGTCGATCAGGGTAAGACTAACATCGATGATAGGTATACACCAACGTCAGTCAAGAAATCAATGTCGACAGTCTGGACAGTCACATGGAACTGATGTCAGTCAGATTCAGACTGTGTGGTGACTGAGGTCAGTCATTAGAATGGATTTTGGGCGGAAAACAAGCTGTTAAGGAGTCTCAAACACCCATATAGAAGATTGAAAGGGTAAGTAAGCCTCAAATTCATTATTCCTCTTCTTTATACTCATTTCTCACTGCAGAGTAGGAATGATCAAAGAAACAGTGAGAACATGGCATGAATGAGGAATTTGATTCCTAGGATGCAAAACCAAATGGGAGATTTGGTAGGGTTGCCAGCCGATATGAAATCACTGAAAGACAAATGGATTCCTTGGTTAAAAAATAGAGAGAATGGACATGTGAGATGGAAGGCTAGGTTATATGGTCTTGAGGAAGCTCTAAGACAGTGGTACAAATTTGATAGGTGGATGACAAAGCATGGCTTTAGTCAATGTCATTGTAATCATTGTGGTTTCTTTACCAGGTTGGATGATGATTGCAACATCATCCTGTTACTGTATGTTGTGTGTATGCTTATTACAGGGTCACACATGCAGGGTTTTTCTGAGCTAAAGGTAAAGTTAGTTCAAAGGTGTGTCATAAAGAATTTGAAGGAGTGAAATTATTTGGCATAAGTGTGTTTCTTAAGACATGGAAGATCACAAGTTAATTTTGTCTCCAGATGATTGTGTGAAACCGGTTAACATGCTGATGGGTTGGACAGTTTTATGAACAGTGTCCTGATTCACATGATGAGGTTAAGTACATGCGTACTGGACCTGGGTTTGCCCATGCAGTGGGAGCTGTCAGCAAGTTTGGAGCCAATATAGGAAAGAAGCACTGGAGTGAAATTTAGTGGATTCTCAGGTATCTGAGATGGATCAGTAGCAGGTATACATGCGATGCAGGGTCAAGTTCTTTTCTACATGGGTTTGTAGATGCAGATGCGATAGGTTACTTGGATGACAGGAGGTGCACCATAGGTTGTGTGGTGGTTGGTCTTCAAGGTTGAGCTTGAAGAGGGATACAAGCCAGGAAACAAATTAGATGATGTATAAGTACAGGTACATGTGTAGCTATTTATTTCCAAGTGGGAGATTGTTAGGTTGTAGAGCTAAAAGCTTCACCAAAATGAAAATAGGAGGTTGCTAAGAGGTTGCTAAGTTGTAGAGAAACTAATGTCAGTCTGATCAACTGACATTGGTCATATCCAGTGAGCAGAGCAACCGACATTAGTCAGGGATCAGAGGGACCGACGTCGATCACCTGTGTGGTTCCAGAACTGTTAGTTCACGAATAGTTTGTTAACGAACTAGTTGTTTGCATGTTAAAGGCTAATTTTAGTCTTAGATCTACGTATCTAATTATTGTAATTGGATGTCTAATTATTGTTTGCATGAGATCTATTTAATAGACTCATGGGCTGTATTGTAAAGAGTGCTAGTTGAGAGAGTAAGGTTAGCTCCTTCAGAGTGAAGAGAGCAAGGTGTGTTCTTCCTAGTGCCACAGTGCCAAGTGTGTATGATCAGGTAGATCTGTAGGTTGTTGCAAGATCTGGTAGAGATCCACAAGGGTGGTGGTTTGGAGAATCAAAAGGGTTCTTCATGTGTGTATGATCTCAGTCGATAGGTGTGCAAGGCCAGGTTGATCTATGGTATAACAAGATCAGGTGAGATCTACATGGTAAGTAAGATCATTGATTTATAGGTGTGTGTGTGTGTGCATGGTCTAGGTTTGCAAGTGTTTCAAAACCAAGTTGATCTGTAGGTGGCAGCAAGATCAAGGAGATCAGTAACACAATAGGTAGAAAGATCAGGGGAGATCTACTTGGAGTACGATGTGTACTTAGTCATGGAGTACATAAAGTACTTGTGTATTGGTATTAGTGATACTGACTAGTGGTACTAGCAGTAGTGATATTAACTGGTTGGAGGTGAACACAAACTCTGTGTTTGAGTTGTGTGTTGGGACCGTAATTGAGAGAGTGAACTCTTGAAAGTGAATTACTGTACACTTGGTGTGGGAAGCCTGAAAGGTGTGGAAGAGTGTGGCATCTCTTCATTGTAATTTCTTTTTTTAAAGAGTATTAATATAATTGGGTATTGTCTCTCATATTCTATGTTATTTCTAAATTTCTAGTGACTTGTTACTTCTGGTTAAATTTCGCATTTAGTTGCTCATACAAGGTGATCAATTGTGTGTTCCATAATCCTGACACTAGTGATAGGTCTCCAAACTACTTTAGCTTTAAGAGTCAAGATGGTTAGTGTTTTTGGTGACTCCCAACTCATGGTCAATCAAATAAATGGATCTTATCAATGTAAGAGTGATGTTTTACAATAGTAAAAATAACTAGTCGATGTACTCTTGGTGTCATTTGAACATTATCATATCCAAACTGTTTTGTGATCTATAAACAAGTTTGCCACCACAATGGCTTACCTTTCTTCCCAAATCCCATTCACACCTTTTGAATCTATGCTATTTATCACTATCCATCATCTTACCAAATCTTCTTATCTTTAATCAAACCCTTCTTTCATCTATAGTGTGGAATAAGCCCCATCCGATCTTTGGTATAAGCAAATATTTGACTATCTCAACCTTGCCATCATCCCTTCTAATATTTCTAAGAATGGCCAAAGAGTGTTCATTTAGCGTACCTCTCATTATACCATACTAGGGGGAATTCTTTAAAAATGTGGCTTTGATGGTCTTCTTCTTTCCTGCCTACGTAACCATGAAATATCTCATGCTATCAAGGAAATTCATGATGGGGTTATTAGAAGGCAATTTAGTGGCCTAACTATTGCTAAACATATCCTTCACCTTGGCTACTATTGGCCCACCCTTAACCAAGGCTATTATTATTACATGAAGAAGTGTGTTGAATGTCAAAAACACACCAATTTACATTATGCACCTAGCTATAGTATCCAAGTATCCAAGGATTTATGGCCCTTCTTATAATGGGGATTAAATATTATTGGTGAAATTAACCCCAATTCTTCACAATGACATCATTCTATCATCACCATGATAGAATATTTTACCAAATGGGTGGAGGTTATTCCTCCCATCTTAACCAAAGTTAAAAATATTATTGATTTCATCAACGATCACATTATCTACTATTTTGGTGTTCCTCATAAAATTATCACTAATAATGGTACATATTTTAAGAACAACAAAGTCTAAAATCTTTGTGATGCATTTGGAATTAAGTTAAGTTTCTCTTCGCCTTATTATGCACAAGCTAATGGATAGCTAAAAGATTCATATAAAACTCTTAACAAAATGCTAACTAAAATGGTTAATGCATCTGGTTAGGATTGGCATTTACACATCCCCTTTTCCCTATGCGAATATTTCACAAGCATTCAAACCCCTACGGGTGATACCCCTTTCTCTCTCATTTTTGGTGCAAATGCTATCTTAACTCTCAAAGTCCAAATTCCCTCTCTTCACATATCCCTAGAAGATATCATTTCCAAAGGCAATTATCATCTATAAATTTTATCTCAACTTGAGATCCTTGATGAGATTTATTTGGCCATGCTTAACCATATTTATGTCTATCAAGAATGAATCAAATACACCTATAAAAATCATGTAAGAGAATGAGAATTCAACATCAGAGACCTTATCTTAAAGGAAATTCAGCATGTAACTAATATGGAGAAAACAAATTTGGGCAAGTTTGCTTTCAATTGGCTTGGACCTTATATCATAATGCATAAGTATGGATCAGGAGCTTATCGATTATCCTCTACTTAATGGAAATTGGAACCTAAGCCTCTAAATCCTTTGCATTTGCATCCTTTGTTTTGTTAAATAGGATCAAACTCAACTTCTATCTAACTTAAGCTCGTCCCTTCTTTTATGAATTTTTTTCTTTCACTACCTCAATTTGAGGACTATCAATTAAAGCATAAAATCATGTGATTTTCCATCATAGTTGTAGCCTTAATCCTAAATATGGGTACTATGGATCTACCCATGGCATGATTCTCATGGATACTTTTCATCCCTAATAAGATTTAATCCCATGGTAATTATCCCTCAATGAATTCTCTCACCCATTATTTTAACCTTCTTGTGCTTTAATTTTACCTTCATAAAGGTAAGCCTTTTAGCCTATATTTGCAAGTCTGTGTCATCAAAAGCAAAAAAATTAACAACCATCTATCTTATGGGTCATCTCTAAAATTAACAGACTAATCCCTTGAAGACATCTACCAAAACACATCAAAATGGATCAATTTAAGATAGACTTCTCCCTTGAAGGACAATTATCCCAAATCCTAAATAAAGTCTCAAAAATCTTAGACCACTCCTTTGGAGGATGGTTAAGTAAATGTATGTATGAAAAACATGTAATTTTTTAGAAGCTTCACACATTGATCAATTTCCTAGAGAAATAACAATTTATCAAAAGACCCATTATTTGGAAGCCACAATTGGCTTCCATGAGTAGACTTCTTGCATTGATCAGTCTACACCCTATATGACATTGGCTTGTCTATACTGGTTCTTTGGCAACCTATGAAAGAGGAAAGCTAGCCTCACATGAAGGTTCCATTCTCATCCATCTCCCATTTTATACTCTTTATGAAATAAGGGATTTTGAGCTTACTTGACACTATGTGAACAAGAACCCTTTTACCCAACCAATGAATGGTAATGTAAAGCATGTGAAGGGATTTTATTCTTACATCGATTTAACTTATTTTTGTTTTGATCCTCACCAATGAAAGAGCATCATGTCCTCTTCTTTTTTCTCCAACTAACTTATTGATACATTCATTTAGATGTGTGTCTTTTGAGTATTTTATCTTTTCTTATCTTTTCTCACATATAGTTTTGTTATCCAGACTTATTCTATGTGTTTTAAAAACCATTCAACTTCATCTAATTAAAATGCAAATCATTAAAAACATTTAATAAATGATTATGTGTTTTGTTTAGTGATTTTTATTTTACCTTTATTTAAGTGTTTTTACTCATAAAACATTTTAATAAATTAACCAACTATCAAACCATCACCATTTAATCATACATCATAAAAGAATGAGTCATCACATATGTTAATCCATCACATGTCTACCTAGATAAAGGAGAACATAGATTCATCAATTGAAAGCATTTATAGCATATACTTAAAGCATATATCTCTTAAATGCTAATCATTACATCATATCATAAGCAACATCATCACATCCTAACCATAAACACAAACAATAATCATAACCATAAACCACATCCATAAAAAAATAATCACATCATCACATCTTAACCATAAACACAAGCAATAATCATAACCATAAACCACATCAATAAAATAATAATCACATCATGAACATGTATAACATCAAAAATAATAACCACAACCATAAAATCATAATCACATCATGCACTCATAAATCATTCATAATCATATATATAACATCATGTCCATATCTCTCACAAAGGAATATACATCTCATTGCATCAACTTGAAGGCAGGTATCAAAAGAATATACTACATCAAAGTAGGCATCTCATAGACATTTAAGGTGGATGAGCACTACTACTCCCTAGATCCTACCTACCTCTAAAACCTATATGTACACTTGTAGATGCTTCCCACTAACTTGATATTGCACTGCTAACTCTCCCAGTAACCAATGTGATGTACTCACCATATCAAGGCTCATTAGGAAGCTATTTGAAGACTAATGCCTCATAATATCTGAGTTCCTCAATAGTGGCCATATACATCTCTAAAGGAATGGCCTTCAAAGGTCCTATAGGTGATGGTGCCCACCCTTCTACCTATTTAATGGCATCTCTCTCCTATGTAACCAAGGCTAGCTAGGATCTAGCCTAATCCCTCTCATGCATAAGAGTGGCCACCTGGCCTTGAGCCATATCTCTCTCTAGGGTCACTACTGCTAGAGCTACCTATGTTTTTTCTAGTGCTTCCCTAGCCTTATCTCTCTCTGTGAAGAGTGTCTACCTATTAGGGGCATCCACATCCATCTGGTCCCCACTTCCCTCCTCCATATCAACATCTATGGCCTAATACCCAACCTACCCATCATTTATTTCAAATAATGCCACATCATAGTGTGCCTAGAACCATACTCTATAGTCTTCAATAACACCTACATCATCCATGTCTACCTTCACTAATAGTAACTTGTGATCAATATACTCATCATTTGGCTCTAGAACGGGTAGAGGAAACTCTATGTCCTCCCTCCTATACCTCAAGAAATCACTTAGGAAATCTTACAGTAGCATAAGCTATCTCCTCATCCTATCAAAAGGGATCAACTATACCTCATGATCCCATCTACCATAAATCCACTTATATCTCTGTAGTGATAAGGTCTACCTACCATAACCTACCCATCTTGAAAATTTGGTATATGGCCTCCAAATGAACTCCCCATCAACCAAAGCATCAAATTTATCCCTGTACCACTCTAGGTCTCATGCTCCTCCCCTATTGGTGTGATTGCATAATCATACCTCCATCTCATGAATCCCACTCTGAAGTCCATCTGAGTCTAGGCATGCCATGGTAATCCACATGGTCAAAGCACCTTGATGTGTTGGTATACTAATCAATGTAGCACAAATATGATGTTTATGCCATATCATCTATATAACCTATAGCCCTAGATCTATTGATAGATCTACACTAGTAAAACTAGGGCCCAAGTATATACTATTCAGTCCATCATCATAACTACAAAAATGCCTTACAATAAAAAGGGAAATCTACCACTATTAGAGTCTATAAGTGCATAACAAGTCATGACCATAATCATCATTGTGACAAGCCATCTCACTCCCATATCCATGTGATATAGGGGTGTATAATGAAGGCCTCCCACTTTCAACCTAGCATGCACAAAATTGTCTTCATACAACACATTCATGAGCTACTCTCAGTCCTCACCACTAATATGCTCTATTAACTCACCTCATATTGGTAGTTTTAATATCTAATGAATATCCTCTGGTAGGATAGTGATCTCCTTTTTTGGTAATAAGAATGTGTAAGTAGCCAAGTTCCATCTCTTGATGAGGGCCACAAATATATTTATGTCTCAAGGTACGCACTGATAGTATCTAATACCTCCCAAGACCACTACTTTTATGTGCTCCCACTCCTAGTCTATCATCAAATTATGGACCTCATCTAGGAGTTGAGGCACTCAATCTTGCACCTACATTTGTTCCCTCACCTACACAATTAGATGTATGCCTTAGTTTACTTTACCCTTATAATTCACCTAAATCCAAACTAAACCATGACTTACCCTTAACCCTATCCTACCTTACCCAATTTACATAAAAACCTAACTTCACCTAACTCCTAACCAAGCTTCACCTAAAATCCAACCTTTAAACATACCTAAACTAACCTTTATAATGATCATTGATGATCAAGTATCAACTGATGATGGTTCATTGTAGAATCATCACTGATCTACCATCGACCATCGATGGTTTAGTGGTAGAACACCAATAGTCCACACACTGACTATTTAATGGTTGCTTATCGACCAATGATGGTTAATAGTGACCATTGATAGTCAGGTGACACAACCCTAGGTCTTATGTAGTGACTGCCAGTGACATAACCCTAGGTCAAAACCACCCAACCTTCAACACATAAGTAAAAACACTCAAATTTATACCTAAAACCTTCCCAATAGCTCCCCTACCTTACCTCTATCAGCTTATTTCCCACCTCTCTACCCATGTCAAATAAAACACGAAACACCCATTTTTTTCATCAAATCCCCACCTCAAACAAACTACATATTAAAATAAAAAGAAACAAACTTAATTACATCACCAACCTCATTCCATGGCCTCTATCATAGTGGTGCCCTTGATACTACCACAATCGTTCAACCTCATGTTCTACCTTTGCCTCACTACATTGTCACTGAATCTACTCTGCCCTAGCCTACTTTGGTCAAACCTCCACCTCATCAATCAAATATCAATCGAACACACAAGCATACACTTTGCTATCATGAGTCCACAATCCACTCTCTAATTTTTTTCACTGAGGATAAATGAGAAAACACTATAGGTTGATCATTTGAAAATGAGGAAATAAAACCTCATTTGACCTTTAATGATCACCCTTTTAGGGCTTATATTTGACCACCAATGGTCACTAGATGACCACTAACATTCAACCATAACTGTTGATGGTTGAAAACTCTAAGGCTTTTACCTCCAACACTCTCTTTTTCACAAAGGACCCCAACAAATAACTTTTCACCCTTTTACCAAACAAATCACTCCACATGGTGTACCAAATTAGGTAACCAATTGGAATCCAACCCAACCATGCACCAATATGATCTCACCTTATTCTCCACCAACCAACCAACCAAATAACCTCACCTTGGTCATTTTTGCCCACTTTCCACACTTTTTATGATGGCCTTACCTTAGTCATTTTAAATGCATCAATTACCTTGCCATATTTGACAAATTTGTGCCTCTTTTATGCACTGACCATTTAGGTGTCTCAAAGTACAACCCTCAATAGTCCTGATACCTAAAACTATTTTATGTTCTTAGGATCACATCCTACCTTAGATACCTATGAATATATAAACCTTAACTAGGAGACTTGAGTTTATAGTCATTAACCTAATATTTACACACTTTTCTATAGTCAATTACCCTATCACTTGTCTTTTTAGTCTAACCTTGTTTTAAACCCTACCTCAACTATGACAACCTAGTCTATGCCCAATTTGTGATATCACACTTAGTCACATTCTTTATGTTTATTCACACTTAAATGCCCAACCAACCAAGCAACCAACCTTATCACCCACCTTGTGACCCACATAGTTGCTTATCAAACCCAAACCCATCTCTCTTTCACTTCATCGATTCCCTACTTGAGGGGGAACACCTTCTCCCATACTCGAGGCATCCAATCTTTTACCAAATTATCCATTTTTTGTTTTTCAGCTTTCTAACACAAACTACACACAACAAAGGGGAAAAATGTAGACACTTAAATACTACGTAATGCATTTCTAGTTGTCGAATCACCCCATGCCCCCCTTCTATTATCTTGGACCATTTCCTAACCTTCTAATCACCAAATATAGGTGAAAATGACTAACCTTTGCTAGTTTAAATATGTCTCCCTAACCATCAATGATTGACCCTTGACCATCCATGGTTGACCTGACCATCGACAGTTACTTGAACTCTTGCATGATCAAAAGAGTCAACCACAGTTCAACTATGATTCACTCATTGATTACTAGATGTCTAAATTTATCTAACTATTCTCATGATCAATACATAATTAGACTATGTGATGAACCATTTTTTAACCCCTTTGATTGAAACCTCCCTTTTTTCTATATTATGAGAGGAAGTGAAGGTCGAAAGGATCAATCATCATCACAATCAATCTGGCAGGTGTAAGAGGTTTTGGTTTCTATAAGAATCTAAAAGCTAAGTATCTATGTTTTTTTATCAAGATTCATTAATTATCTCTATTTGTTTCATTGATTGTGTCTTTCCCCTTTATTTCTCTTTCACCTCACTTTCTCATGTTGGAATTATGTGATTCTAGACACTTCACCTCCTACCCAAAACCACCCACAACATATTTTACTCACCTAAACACTCAATCCCTAAACCAGACACCTCTGAGTATCAATGCCTATCTCACAACCAACATTCAACCTAAACTCCACATCCAAAACCTCTCTATAACTCCCCTTAATAAAATTCTTTTTCTAAACTAGATCTCATAGTAACCATCGATGGTCTTATCTAATCATCAACATACTTCCTTAACTATCGATGGTTAACAACCAATGATAGTAACCTAACCAATGATGGTCATACCCAGACTACCAAAATTCACTGTCTATTATTTTGTAATAGTAAGATAATTTGACCTATCTACCCATACCCAAAATCTATTTTTTGAGTTTCTATTTTGTCATAGAGGATCAACTTATTTTTTGAATTAGGTTTGATTAATCCAACATAAATATTTAAACATTTACTACTAGTTTTAGTCAAAATCACTTATTTCTTTCCAATCATTTCTTTTATTTGATTTCAATGCCTTCTATTATTTCATTAAAACATCTATTTTTAGCGTTTCAGAACTTAAATGTTTTAAAAGTATGGATGGATAGCCTCTAAGGAAGTGTGTGCTTCTTGGATCTATCTCAGGCTAGGCAATCCACCCTACTATCTCACTAATCAACCATTTTATTTTAGTTATTTCTCATCCATAGGTCATGCTCCCAAGCCAAAGTGGAGTATAAAAAATCATCTAGATTCATGTGTGCACAACATATCCAGGTTCTACTAAACTCACCCTTATTTTAAGTTTTACAACCTTCTTCTAAAGAATTTTTTTAGTGAAACAGTAGTGGTTTTATCTTATAGTGCAGTGCCTTCATTTTTTGTTCACTAATTTATTTCATTTATTATGTTTCATTCTTTTTTTTAGCTCTTCTTTTCACCACTATGCTTGGTTATAATATTATTAAGATATTATTATATGACAATTTTTAGCAGTGGTTCCTAGAATCACTCAACAAGATATGCTAAAAGTTATAGTTTGTGAATGGTGAAATGGGATTTTGAATAATTATAGGGAGTTGTGGATAAGTGAAATTTAAAAACCATGAATATTCATATGACAAGCATACTTCTAGTTCACCATTAAAATTTGTTCACTTATTAAAAGTTTACAATTTAAAGAATTCAAAGATAATTATTAAACAAGAATACATTCATTCAAAATGAAGATGTGATCAATTCAAATAAGAATTATATATGTATAAAATAATCTTGATAATTAATTACTGAATCAAGGAGTATCATAGATTGATCTCTATTATATTCCATTGCAACATATTTTTAAAAAAAATAGAGTATATATAATGTTGTGAAGAGACTATGACTCTTTATTTTCATGTTTTTTAATTTTTAGGATCAAAAGAATCATTCAAATTCTATGTGTTTCATTATCTTACATGAGACAAAATTTTATACATGTTCCCAAAAAGTGTTGAAGGTAGTTTTAACTCAAAAATTGAGAACAACATTCAACGATTTTTTTATAAAAGTAAGAATGAGTTAGAAAAATAAAAAAAATGGATAAGTATATTAAAATACATAGAACACACATAGTGCATCTTCGCACCATGTATGACATGAGGACTGGGCTTCCCTAGCCCCAGACTACACGAGATGCATAAACTCATTTCATGCATATCACTTTACCTAAACTTATATGGTGATGTGCTAAACACAATCCTGTGAATGTGCATCTATGCACCATGGGCAGACATTGCCAACCATCCTATCCCCATCAACATGATAGATGCACATGCATGAGCAGGTGTGCATGTGAATCTAATGTGATATTGGGGATGTACATGTTTTTTATACATCCACCTAGAATACACGTGCATGTTCTTGAGTCATTGATACTATGTACTAATCCACATTGAGGAAGGTTATATAAGTTATCAAAGATTATTTAAATATTTTGTTTCTATTTTGTGATTTGAGAGAAGTTTCCTACCATTATTTTTCCTCCACTGCTAAGTCTATCAAATTTTCCATTTTAACCAAACACTATATAGTGGACACCTTTCTAACATTTCGAGAATGAATTATCCCTCATTATTAGATTTATCTTTATGCACTTGATCCTAATTTTAAGGGTGTTTTCCTTTCATAAATGACCTATTTCATTACAATTTTAACCTTTCATTCCAACCTCATCAACATTTCCTCCCTCCAAACCCACTTAAACTTCTAGCCCTTGTATTTGAAGCAATGTGTATATGGGATATGAGTCATTACTAGTGTTGGATAGTAATAGTACAAATATTTTTGAGTCTCAAATCAAACACATAGTGATGTAGAGCATACACCAAGTTATCTTACTATAAATCTTGTTTCTAAGTCTACTTCCTCTAGAAATGGTTCACTAGATCAATCCTTCATGAAAGATTCTAAATTTCATTTGATTATTAGGTGGATTATAATATGTTCATTAGGTTCTATAGAGTCTAATTACCCTCTCTATCTACTTATCAAATCTACCCATACTTTCCAAGTTTTGATTTAACTCTCTTCACAACCCTACCTATTCTACTTATAGTCCTTGTAAACCTCTTTTTAACCTTTTTTTTCTTATATAAAACTATACAGTGGTTTATTTAGAATCTAATTATGGATTCAAGTATGATTTTTCACCAACTGCCTATTACCAAGGTTTCATAACCAAACTCTATTTCTAAGTCACTTTACTTGGCCTAAATTACTCTCTTGTTAGGCCTATTATCCCTTTCACAACCCTGTCAGCATATAGGGCCCTCTAAACATACGAAATTGTAAAAGAAAATCCTTAAAACCTCAAAATTTGTTTATATGCATTTATATGAATATTTTCACAAAATTATGTCAGTTTTTGACAGTTAGAATTGCCTCTACACACCAAACCCTAATTTAAGGTTTTTAGGGGCTTGTCACTAGCCGAGAGTTAACAAAAATAAATAGAGAACAATTTAAGAGGTTTCATGGATTTGTAAAATATTTATTAGGTATGTATTGACCTAGTACAACTTATCTAATCACTATTTCTTACTTACCAATTCTATACTAAGGTTTTCCTTCTCAAAACATACTTGACTATGTAAGCAAAATATCACTTCACAGGTATGTATCAAGATTTTACAACTCATACCAAATTATTGATAAAATAAAAGGCTATAAAAACTTTAAATAGACTAATAAAATTTTAAAAAATTGTTCCAAATCATTTAAAATTGATTATTTAACCATGTCCTTTCAAGGATTCCAAATACATAATCCACCATGTCAATGTTTATCACAGGAAATAGGGTTAGATTTAGATATGCCTATATTTATAGGGTTTTTTTGTTGTTAATGAGTCTATAAAATTAAAATAATAATTATTAATTATTTTTAAACATATGACATACTATACCAACTTTGATTACTTGACAATCTTAAAACATTGTCTGTAATTAGAGAAACTCATACAAAATAGGGGTCTATTTATAGTTATCTCTGAACATTGGATGTTTCCCACATTATTACTTTTAACACATAAAGTTTCAAATTAAATTAAAAACTATTTAAAAATCAATATAACAAGCAACAAAATACCTTTGACCATTAATCTCAAGAGATACAATCTGCACTAAAACCAGGAAACCCACATACAAGGGTCTGTATAGGAATCTGCCAACATGGTTTATTCCTTCCCTTATCTCTTGAATTTTTCTCTACAAATAGACACGATTTATCCTAAAAACACACTTATAATCAATTTAAAATTCATTATTTCTTTAATAAAAAAACATACAATTATAAATAACAACAAATGACCTCAATAAGGGTCTGTGCTCATTCTTCAATCAACAAAGATTACAAATCACACTAGACTTCCATCATATGAAGTTTGTCCATCATTATACCCATGTAACTCAAATGGAACTTTAATATACTATCCAAAACTGATTCCTACTCTCCTAAAAGGATTCATAACTAAATCTTGGCTCCTTTTTCATGTAGAGGTTTCTTCTCACCTTACATTATCTTTATGTTCACACCATATAAGGTAATTAAAACCACAATAATAGGTTAAAGAAAATATTTTGAACCTCATAAAATTCATAAACACTTATACACATTTAATAAAACTTTCCACCTTTACAAATGTATAAAATTCCTTAGTAAAGGCTTGACAACATTTAAATAATGCTTTTGGTGGGAAAACCAATAATTCAAATTTTATGCATATTTGGATTATCTAAACTCCACCTATGGATGACTTATGACCTCTAATACCTATAAGACACCTAATAGACCAAATTAAGATAAAATTAAATCATTTTTAGGGTACTTATAATATGCCCCTGCATCATAATACCAAGCTTGAATTTTCTTTCCATAAGTGTTTGGTGATGCACTTAATGTATGCCCCTATCTAATTGCCATATACCTCCTTATAAAAGGTATCAACTTATACTTTCCTCTCATAGAGGTGAACATGTTCTTGGGCCCCATGTTTAGCCCTTATTTATTTCAATTCCTTGAATGGTATACTTGAACACAAAACAAAATTGTTAAAGAAAACATATCTACTATTATCTTCTGCCTGCCTTGAAGGTGTATACCACTCTTCTTATTTTTCAAACTGATTCACCCTCTCTTTATCACCATGATCAACCAATATTGCAAGTATGTAATCTTATTTATTCATCCATGTTTCTTGTTCTATCCAATTCACATCACATACAACTTATTCTTGGTCCTTGTATGCCTCATACTTGTGTTGACTCTTGTTTTGCTATTGTGTAACACCACTATGACTGCTCTATTCCTCCTACACATGTAAAGGCTGCTTACTCATTTTCAATATCTCATCTCTTTTCTTTGGAAATCTTACATGTTTACCTTAGAATCTACTTGACTATTATTCATGGGCTTGCTACATATTGCCCAACTCTTTAACATTCTCTTCTTGTTTATGACTATCAACCATTCCTTCTTTGGCTGATTTCTCCTTACCTATAATTTCATCATAAATCATCATATTAGAAACAAAATTTGGAGCCCTCATGGCTCTTTCTTGGGCTCCCTCCTTGAAAAATTTAATCTCCAACCTCTTAACTTGTTTAGTGTCAATCCCAAACCACTATTCATCCATCTTAGCTACAATCTCCATCACTATTCTACCATTATATCTCTCATTGGCTTGGTTTCCCTTCTTGTTTCGGCTACCTTCTTGCTTGAGCACTCTCATTGGTGCTATATCTTCCTTATTTTGAAAACCACTTTCTTGTTACCTTTGATGATCTCTGCTGTCACCTTGCACTCTTATTCCACTCCTCTCATGTCCATATTTATGGATTCAAAAATTTTCATATTAACCAACTAAGGACAACTTACCTTTACTTATTCCTTTGGTGCTTTGACCAAACCCAAACTTTCCATTGCTTTGATCCAATACTACCTTATTTCCATCATCATTATCCTCTCATCTCTTCTTTCCTCATCCTTCAATGGGACAAGAATGTGTATCTCTCCATGTTGCTTGATTATGTATTTAATATCTTACCCATCACTAATAACATGCCTATCAAACTGCCATGGTATCCCTAACAAAAAATGATAAACATCTATAGGCATAATATCACACAACACTTTATCTCTATATCCTCTTATATAGAATTCAACCTAACTTTGTTTCACTTACTAGGATTTGATGTCCCTTCTAAACCCATGCAAACTTGAATGGTTATGGATGTGGCATTATATTCAAGACCAAATTCTGAACCATCTCTAAAGATACAATATTATTAGTGCTTCCTCCATCATTTACCAAATTACAAACCTTACCTCTTGATTTGCACCTGCTTTGAATAAGCTTTTTCTTTATGATAGATCTTTGAATTGATTTATTTTCTACAATAAGATTATTCTCATGAGTAAAGACTCATTTATTTATTTTCTTCATTTCTCATTATCTTCTCTTGTTATCTATTACTGTATACTTCTACTCATATTCATTGGACACTTTGCTGCCCTATATCTGTCTCTATGGCATTACCAACACTATTCCTAAAATCTTTGTCTTAGTCCATTTATCATAAGACCTTCATCCCTTCTCAATATGCTTCTTGTAAATGTTCCAACTACACATTCATGGTGATGTAGTCCCATGCTTTCTTTAACTTCTACTAAATGTATTTGTGGTCTCTCCTTTACCAACTCTTAATTTTCTCTCTCACTTATTCTTGGCTGATAAGGTGCTACTTGAACTTGTTGACTATAATCTCCTTCTTCTCTATTTATTACCATTATTTTTAGTCTCTCCTTAAGAGCATCCTCAATAGAATCCATCCTTATGACCAATGGCGCAATCAATTGTGTCACTTGGTCTACCATATGCTTGACCAAATCTTCCTCTCTACTAACTCTTTCCATAAAACTCTGCTCTTGGTTCCTTATCATGTAATGCACCTCAAAACACATGATGCCAATATTTTCCACAATCCTTTAAGAATATTTAATAGCTTTTATACCAAAATGATGTAGAGCATACCCCAATTTATCTCACTCTAAATCTTATTTCTAAGTCCACTTCCCTTGGCAATGGTTTACTAGATCAATCCTTCATGATAGATTCCAAATTTCATCTAATTTTTAGGTGGACTATAATATGTTTATTAGGTTCTATAGAGTCTCATTACCCTTTTTTTTGACTCATCAAGTCTACCTAGATTTTCCAAGTTTTAACTCAACTCTCTTCACAACCTTGCTTATTCTACTTACAGTCCTTGTAACCCTCTTTTTCACCTTTTTTTGCTTATATAGAATTATATAGTGGTTTATTGAGAATCCAATTATGGATTCAAGTACACTTTTTCACCAACTATTTATTCCCAGGGCTTCCAAACCAAAATCTATTTCTAAATCACTTTACTTGGCCTAAATTGCTCTCTTGTTAGGCATATTAGCCCTCTCATAACCCTCTCAGCATACAAAGCTCTCTAAATGTACGAAAACATATAAAAAAATCATTAAACCCTCAAAATATCTTTATATACATTGGGAATAATATTTTAATAAATATTTGTCACTTTTTTATGGTTAGAATTACCTCTACACACCAACCCTAGTTTAGGGTTTCTAGGGCCTATCACCAACTGATAATTAAAAAAAATCAATAGAAAACATTTTAAGAGGTTTAAAGGATCTATAAAAGATTTATTAGGTATGTCTTGACCTAGTATAGCTTATCTAATCACTAGTTATTACTTCCCAATTCTATGATAAGGGTTTCCTTCTCAGAACATACTTGACTGTGTAAGCAAAATGTCACTCCATAGGTTTGTATCAAGATTTGACAACTCATACCACATTCTTGATAAAAAAAAAGGATATAAAAAATTTCAATGGACTCATACAAACTTACCAAAATTTTCCAAAGCATTTCAACTCGATTCTTTAATCATGTCCTTTCAATAATTCTAAATACACAATCCACCATGCCAATATTCATCACAAAAAACATGGTCAGATTTAGAGATGCCTATAATTATAGGGTTTATTTGTTTTTAATGAGTTTTTAAACTTAAAATATCACTTATTAAACCTTTATAATCATTTTAAATAGTATACCAACTTTGGTTACTTGACAATCTTTAAACACTGTCTACAATTAGAGAAACTCATACAAAATAGGGGTCTATTTATAGTTATGTCTAAACATAAAATGTTTCCCACATTATTAATTATAACACATAAAGTCTCAAATTATGTTAAAAATATTTCCAAATTAATATAACAATCAATAAAATACCTTTGACCATTAATCTCAATAGATACAATCTGCACTAAAACTAGGAAACTCACATACAAGGGTCTGTATAGGAATTTGCCAACATGGTTTATTCCTTACCTTATGTCTTGAAGTTTTATCTACAAATATACATGATTAAAACTTCAAAAAAACTTATAAAAAATTTAAAATTCATTCTGTCCTCAATCAAAACACATACAATTATCAATAACAACAAACGACCTCAAACAAGGGTCTGCGTTCATTCTTTAATTAGTAGAGATTACAAATCACACCAAACTTCCACCATAAAATTTTTGTACATCTTTATATCCATATAAATTAAATGTAAATTAAATATACTATCAAAAACTGATTCCTACTTCCTAAAAGGATGTATAACTGAATCTTGGCTTCTTTTCCACGTAGAGGTTTCTTGTCACCTTACATTATCTTTATGTTCACACCATATAAGGTATGTAGAACCACAATAATAGTTTAAAAAACATATTTTGGACCTCATATAGTACATACAAATTTATACACATTTAATACACCTTGAAACCTTTAAAAATTCATAAAAGTCCTTAGACAAGGCTTGACAACATTCAAATATTCAAATAATGCTTTTGGTGGGAAAATAAATAATTCAAATTCTATGCATATTTGGACTATATAAACTCCACCTATGGACTAATTATGACCTATAAAAACTATAAGACACATAATATAGAAACTTAGGAAAAAATTGAATCATTTTTGGGGTTCTTATAGGATGCGCATACATCATACTACCAAGATGGAAAAGTTTTCCCATATGTGTGTGATGATGCACTTGGTGTATGCTCATATATAACTACAATAAACCTCCTTATAAAAAGGTATAAACTTATAATTTCCTCTCATAGAGGTGAACATGTTATTGGGGCCTTATTTATCTAAATTCCTTGAATGGTATACCTACACACAAAATAAAATTATTAAAGAAAACACATATGCTATTATCTTTTTCCTGCCTTGAAGGTGTATACCACTCTTCCTATTTTGTAAACTAATTCACCCTCTCCTTATCTCCATGATAAACCAATATTGTAAGTATGTAATCTTCTTTCTTCATCCATGCTTCTTTTTCTATCCACATCACATCACATACAACATATTCTTGGTCCTTGAATGCCTTATACTTGTGTTGACTCTTACTTTGGTAATGTGTAACACCACTATGAATGCTCTCTTTCTCCTACACATGAAAAGGTTTCATACTCATTTTAAATATCTCAACTCTTTGATTTTTCACTCTTACATGTTTACCTTTGAAGCTTCTTGATTTTTCTTTATGGGCTTACTACATATTTTTTGACTCTTTAACATTTTCTTCTTGTTTATGATTGTGAACCATTCCTTCTTTGGTTGCTTGATCCTTACCTATAATTTCATCACAAAACATCATATTAGAAACAAAATTTTGATCCTTCATGAATCTCTCTTGGGCTGCCTCCTTGGACAATTCAATCTCTAACCTCTTATCTTATTTAGTGTCAATCCCAAACCACTGCTCATCCATCTTAACTGCATTCTCTATCACTATTCTGCTATCATCTTTCTCATTGGCTTGGATTTCCTTCTTATTTTTTATACCTTTTTGCTTGATCACTCTCATAGGTGATTTGTCTTCCTTCTTTTGAAAACCACTCTCTTGCTACCTTTTGATGATCTCTATTGTCACCTTTCACTCTTGTTCCACTCCTCTCATGTCCATCTTTATGGATTTTCAAAATTTAATATTAACCAAATCAAGACAAATTATCTTTACTTATTTCTTTGGTGCTTTGACCAAAACCAAACTTTCCATGGCTTTGCTCCAATATTGACTTGTTGCCATCATCATTATCCTCTCATCTCTTCTTTCTTCACAATTCAATAGGACAAGAATGTGTATCCCTTGATGTTTCTTGATGGTGTATGTATTAGCTTACCCATCATGAATAACATGCCTGGAAAACTACCATGGTCTCCCCAAAAACAAATGATAAACATTTATAGGCATAATGTCACACAATACTTTATCTATATATCCTCTTCTATGGAATTCAACCCAACTTTGTTCACTTATCAGGATTTGATGTTCCTTCTAAACCCATGAAAATTTGTATGGTTTTGGATGTGGCATTGTATTCAAGCCCAAATTCTACACCATCTCTAAAGATACAATATTATTAGTGCTTCCTCCATCAATTACCAAATTACTAACCTTACTTCTTACTTTGCACTTGCTTTTGAATAAGCTTATCCTTTGGGCTAGGTCTTTGACTGGATTTATTTACTGCAATAAGATTCTTCTCATGAGTAAAGAATAATTTCTTTCTGATCATCATTCCTCATTCTCTTCTATTTTACTCTACTACTACATTATTCTACTCATATTCATTAGACACTCTGTTGCCCTATGTCCCCCTCTCTGGCATTGCCAACATTATTACTAAAATCTTTGTCTTGGTCCAATTCTCATAATACCTTCATCCCTTCTCAATATGATACATGAAAATTTTATAACTACCCATGCATGGTGTTATACTCCCATGCTTTCTTGAATTATTGCTACATGCATTTGCGATTTATTTTGTACTAACTCTTCATTTTCTCTCTCACTTGTTCTTGGATACAAAGGTGCTACTTGACCTTGCTGACTATCATCTCCTTCTCTCTTTATTACCATTCTTTGTTTTCTATCCTTGTTTGTATTCTCAATAGCCTCCAACCTCATGACCAATGGGGAAATCAATTATGTCACTTGGTCTACCATATGCTTGACCAAGTATTCATCTCTTCTAACTCTCTCCAGGGAACTCTACTCTTGGTTCCCCATCCTAAAATGAACCTCAAGAAACATGATGCCAACATTATTTGTAATCCTCTAAGAATATTTAATAGCTTTGATACCAAAATGATGTAGAGCATACACTGAGTTATCTCACTCTAAATCTTTTTTCTAAGTATACTTCCTTTGGAAATGGTTCACTAGATCAATCCTTCATGAAAGATTCTAAATTTCATCTGATTTTTAGGTGGATTGTAATATGTTTATCAGGTTATATAGAGTCTCATTACCCTCTCTGTCCACTCATCAACTCTACCTAGACTTTCCATGTTTCAATTCAACTCTCTTCACAACCTTACCTATTCTACTTACAGTCCTTGTAGCCCTCTTTTTCACCTTTTTCTACTTATATAGAATTATATAGTGGTTTACTGAGAATCCAATTATGGATTCATGTATCATTTTTCACCAACTATCTATTCCCAAGGTTTCCAAACCAAGCTTTATCTATAAGTTACTTTACTTGGCCTAAATTCCTATCTAGTTAGGCCTATTAGCCCTTTCACAACCTTGTCATCATATAGAGCCCTCTAGATGTATGAAAACATACAAAAAATTCTCAAACCCTCAAAATATATTTATATACATTGGTACCAATTTTTTTGTAATTTTTTGTAACTTTTTGATGATTATAATTGCCTCTACACACCAAACCCTAGTTTAGCGTTTCTAGGGGTCCATCACTAGCTGAGAGTTAACAAAAATCAATAGAGAATGTTTTAAGAGGTTTCATGTATTTTTAAAAGATTTAATAGGTCTATCTTGACCTAATACAATGTATCCAAGCACTGGTTCTTACTTCCCAATTCTCTACTAAGGGTTTCCTTTTCAAAACGTACTTGACTGTGTAAGCAAAATATCACTCCAAAGGTCTGTATCAATATTTTGATGACTCATACCACATTATTGATTTGAAAGAAGGCTCTAAAAAATTTCAATGGACTCATACACACTTACCAAAATGTTCCAAATCATTTCAACTTAATTCTTTAATCATGTCCTTTTAATAATTCCAAGTACATAGTCCATGATGCCAATGTTCATCATAAGAAATTGGGTCAGATTTGGAGATGCATGTACTTATAGGGTTTATTTGTTGTTAATGAGTCTATAAAATTCAAATATAAATTATTCAACATTTTTAAACATTTGACACAGTCTACTAACTTTGGTTACTTGACAATCTTCAAACACTATCTGTAATTATAGAAACTCATACAAAATAGGGGTCTGCTTATAGTTATGTCTAAACATCAGATGTTTCAAAAATTATTCCTTGTAACACATAAATCCTCAAATTACATTAAAAAATATTTAAAAATCAATATAAAAATCAATAAAATACCTTGGATCATTAATCTTAAGAGATACATTTTGCACTAAAACCAAGAAACTCACATATAAGGGTTTGTATAGGAATCTGCCAATAGGGTTTATTCCATCCATTATCTCTTGAATTTTTCTATAAAAATAGACATTATTTAACCTAAATACACACTTATAAATAGTTTTAAATTCATTCTTTCCTCAATCAAAACACATGTAATTAGCAATAACAACAAATGACCTCAAAGAGGGGTCTGTGTTCATTCTTCAATTAACAGAGATTACAAATCACACCAAACTTCCATCGTACAAAGTTTTTCTATCCTTATATACATATAAATAAAATTTAACTTCAATATACTATGAAAAATTAACTCCTTCACTCCTAAAAGGATGCATAACTAAATCTTGGCTCCTTTTCCATGTAGAGTTTTCTTGTCACCTTACATTATGTTTATGTTCACACCATATAAAGTACCTAGAACGAAAATAATAGGTTAAAGAACATATTTTGGACATAATAAAATTAATAAACACTTAGACACATTTAATACACATTTACACCTTTACAAATTCATAAAATTCCTTAGACAAGGCTTGACAACATTCAAATTTTCAAATAATGCTTTTTGGCAAGAAAATTAATAATTCAAATTCCATGCATCTTTAGACTATCTAAACTCCACATATGGACTAATTATGACCTATATAAACTATAATACATGCAATAGACCAACTTAAAACAAAATTTAATATTTTTTAGGGTCCTTATTAGATGCCCCTGCATCATACTACCAAGTTGAATTTTTTTGGCCATAGGTGTTTGGTGATGCACTTGGTGTATGCCCCTATCTAATTAAAATAAACATTCTTATAGAAGGTATATGATTCTAATTTTGTATCATATAGGTGAACATGTTCTTAGGCCCCATATTTATGTCTTCTTTATTTCAATTCCTTGAATGGTATATCTGCACATGAAACAAAATTGGTAAAGAAAACATATTGTTGTTATCTTCTACCTACCTTGAAGGTGTATACCACTCTTATTCTTATCCAAAATGATTCAAAATATCCTTATATCCATGATCAAACACTATTTAAATTATTTTCTTGGTCCTTTCATGCCTCATACTTGTGTTGACTCTTGATTTACTATTGTGTAACACTATTATGACTATTCTCTTTCTCCTACACATATAAAGGTTGCACACTTATTTTCAATATCTCATCTCTTTGAATTATAATTATTACATGTTTAACTTGAAATATACTTGAATATTATTCATGGCCTTGCTACATATTTCCCAAATCTGTAACATTCTCTTCTTGTTTATGATTGTCAACCATTCCTTCTTTGGTTGCTTGCTCCTTAACTATAATTTCATCATAAAACGTAATATTATAATTTTTTTTTAGAGCCTTCATGGCTCTATATTAGGTTTCCTCCTTGGATAATTCAATCTCAAAACTCTTATATTTCTTAGTGTCAATCCCAAACCACTACTCATCGATCTTACTTACAATCTTTATCATTATTCTGCTATCATCTCTCTCATTGGCTTAGTTGTCCTTCCTATTTCACTACCTTCTTGATTGAGCATTCTCATAGGTGCTATGCATTATTTCTTTTGAAAACCACTCTCTTGCTACCTCTTGATGATCTCTGCTATCACCTTGCACTCTTGTTCCTCTCCTCTCATGTCCATCTTTATGGATTCATAACTTTTCATATTAACCAACTCAAGATAACTTACCTTTACTTTTTCCTTTGGTGCTTTGACTAAACCCAAAATTTTCATGGCTTTGATCCAATACTGACTTGTTAATATAATCATTATCCTCTCATATCTTCTTTCTTCACCCTTTAATGGGATAATAATGTGTATCTCTCCATGTTTCTTGATTATGTACGTAATAGCTTGCCCATCATGAATAACATGCCTATCAAACTACCGTGGTCTCCCTAACAACAAATGAAAAACATATATAAGAATAATATCACACAAAACTTTATATCTATGTCCTCCTATATGGAATTCAACCTATTTTTTTTGACTTTAAGAATTCCAAATACACAATGCACCATGCCAATGTTCATCATAAGAAAAAAGGTCAGATTTGGATTGCATATACTTTATGGTTTATTTGTTGTTAATGAGTCCTTAAAATTCAAATATCACTTATTCAACATTTATAAACATTTAACACAATCTAAAAACTTTGGTTACTTTATAATCTTTAAACACTGTCTTTAATTAGAGAAACTCATACAAAATAAGGGTCTATTTATAGTTATGTCTGAACATCAAATGTTTCCCACATTATTTATTGTAACATATAAAGTATAAAATTATGTTAAAAAACATTTCAAAATCAATATAACAATAAAAAATTACCTTTTATCATTAATCTCAAGAGATACAATCTATACTAAAACTAGGAAACTCACATATAAGGGTCTGTATAGGAATCTGCCAATAGGGTTTATTCATTACGTTATCTCTTGAAGTTATCTCTAAAAATAGACATGATTTAACTTGAAAAAACACTTAGTAACAATTACAACTTAATTCTTTCCTCAATCAAAACACATGCAATTAGCAGTAACAATAAAGGACCTCAAACAGGGGTCTATGTTCATTCTTTAGTCAGTAGAGATTACAATTCACACCAAAGTTACATCATACAAAGTTTTTCCATACTTATATCCATTATTCCTTGAATTTAAATTCAATATAATATCCAAAACTGACTCCTACACTCCTAAAAGGATGCATAACTTAATCTTGGCTCCTTTTTCACGTAGAGGTTTCTTATCACCTTACATTATCTTTATGTTCACAAAATTTATAGTACATAGAACCATAATAATAGGTTAAAGAACATATTTTGGACCTCATAAAATGCATAAAAACTTATTCATGTTTAATACACCTTTCCACATTTACAAATTCATAAAGGTCCTTAGACAAGGCTTGACAATATTCAAATATTCAAATAATGCTTTGGGCAGGAAAACTAATAATTCAAATTCTATGCATCTTTAGATTATCTAAAATCTACCTATGGACTAATTGTGACCTATAACAACTAAAATACACCTAATAGACTAACTTAGGACAAAATTT
Organism: Torreya grandis; assembly: GCA_037957365.1. Taxonomy (NCBI): domain Eukaryota; kingdom Viridiplantae; phylum Streptophyta; class Pinopsida; order Cupressales; family Taxaceae; genus Torreya; species Torreya grandis. Next base: position 2,273,327 of record JARHVA010000307.1, read on the forward strand.
ATTCATTTTTGGGTCCTTATAGGATGCCCCTACATCATGTAGACTTGTCATAATTTCATAAGAGTTTGAATGTGGAGAACCTAAGCACCCTAGTCGTACATTTAGTAAAGAGTAGTATACCTCAAGTGAAAGGTTTATACACATTAGTGAAGTGTTTAGATTTAGTTTTTGCCTATGCAAGACACTATGACATCCTGAATAGAGAAATCAAATCAAGTGATGGGTCATCATTTCCCAAAATCAATGTCATGACCATGGACATGACAATGAGAATTCCATTACATGAGGACTATGTCAGCATCAGTACCCCTAAAGGATAAAATTATTGGGACATTAACCTAAATAAATACTTGATAGTGATTATAAACTCCTAGTTTAAACACAAGAGGGATCAAATTTCAAAAATGTTAAAGAACTTATTTCATTCAAGTTTTGAGGAAATTTATAAGATGATCACCCTCCTAAGTCATGTGGTGGGTAATGAGAATACCCAAAGCCTAAACCCATGAATTTTAATTCCAATGAAAATTTTATGCAATGGAAAATAATTTTATTGGGGAGATGTGATCAATGATTCCCTTCATCAACAGTTGCTAAATGTGTATTCAACAAAGCAATTCTTCATGACTCCCTACCTACTGTATTCATTGACATCTTAGATGACATATCCATGAATATCACAATAGGTAAATATTACTGATACCACTTATGTCTATGAATTCTTCCCCTACCTAAATATAGAATAAAGAAAAAAGCACTTTAAAATAACAAATGACACATTCACAATGTGAATTGTACAATCCCTTGACAAAGATTGGGAAAGAAAAATGATTGATGAAGTGAATACTTTGATTAACTATTATGACAATTATTATATTAAATATCATAAGTTCACTTAAATTAGGGTTGGCAGATTTAAAGGATATCCTTTGAAGCTACCAAGATTACACAATGACAATATTATAGTGATATAACTATGTAGATAACTGGGAGTAGTGCATGATAGACATATTGGGTGTCTTTTTCCTAATTTCATTTGGAAACTTCTCATGCAAAATAATAATAAATGCCTAAGACAATGAATTAGTAATTTCCCAATTCATGCTCCATTCATATATTGGTCAATATTTTGTTGATACAAAAAGGTATGCAAAGATATGTCTTATTATTGGCTCACTATATGATAATATTCCTAACCTATAGGACTACTAGGATGATTATTCAAATGAATTTGAAGTGGTTTGGAAAGATTTGTGCAAAATGAATATAGAATAAATTAGGGATTTCACAAATGAATGGGTCTTCAATGGTATGGTGGATGATATGACAAACCTCATTGACCTTGGATATCCTCAGAGAATTATTTCCCATTTTCCAAACATAAATTGGTTGACAAAGAAGATAATAACTATATAAGGGAGGACCAAGTTCGTATAGGCCATAACTAAATAGTGGTTTGATAAGAAGGTGTTAAAGGTGATTAGATCAGGTGGTTATGGAAGTTCAAATGCTTTAGATCCTCTAAAGACATAACCTACATCTACTTTGAAGAAGTGAAACACTAGTGTTATGATTGAAACATTTGGATTTCCAAGATCTGAGGATGGTGACAGAAGATCCTGAGCAAAGAAAATAACCATGAAATATTTGTGAAAAAATAACTATTATGGGAATAAAATTGAAAACAAAGAAGTCTGTAATGATATAGAATTCTTCTTTCACTCTTGTTGACCCCACTCTTCTCATCCCCAACACATCACTATAGTACCTTACCTCTACTCAAAAAATAACTCAACAAATATTTGATAAATAAACTGAGGTGGTACTTGAAAATGAAGCTAATGTTTTAATTCCTTCATCCCCCTTAGCCTTTCCTAAAATTATTCCACCTTTAAGAGCTACTCCTCTGAAGTAGTGTACACCCCCTCCCATTAGATATTGAATGACCACTTTTAGTTATGTGCCATTCCAATGGATGCATCGAATGCTTAGTAAAAAGAAAAGGTGGTGGATGATGATATTCTTGATTTTGATGTAGTAGATGATATTCTCAAGTATCCCCCTCCTAAAAAATTAAAAACCACATCTAGATCGATGTTAGCTCTTTCTAATACACAATTAATTGAAATTTATAAGCCTAATGTGGAGAAGGATGTTAGATAAATGACTGTGAGTGAATATAATCTGAAGAGGATATTACTCAAATAAGAAACTAGGTAGAGCGATGTTCACAACCTATGTAAAAGCACATAAATAACAATAAAAAGTTTAAAATTAGTATGAACTCACTCAAGAGTAACTCTAAGCCTAGATCAAGTAGTTGGGAGGATAAATTGACTACCTTCCCAAACTAGTTGATATACCCACAACACCTCAAGTTGATGCTCCTTCTTAGATGTTAGGTATAAGTAAAGAAGTCATCACCACCATTAGCAAGTATAATTCATGTGGAAAAACTTTGGAGGCTTGGGTAGATTATGTATTAGTGAGTGGGATGAATTACATTAAAGAAGTGGTTAAATTATTTGGAACCATTAATAATGAAGTTATCAATGAATCTATAAATCAAATCTCATGAGAGAGAGCTAAAGGTATAGGAAAATATACATGCTAATTTTCATGAGATGTTAGATGTTGAGGCAACAATACTGGTCAAGGTTAGAATCTTATAAAAATAAGAGGATGCCACCTGTTGTAAATGGTTTAAATAAATTCTCTGAAAGATTGAAATACTAAATCAAGAAATATAATAAATATAGGAGTAGGTCAATGTTACAAAAGAAAAGTAGAAGATGATCACTTCTGATATAGATGAGATGCATTGTGATATATTCACAGAAGATGCAATCACCCTGTATATTTTAGATGAAATAAAATCTCAATTCAAGAAAGTGATAAAATAAAATTTCTTCAAGGAGATTAATTTTAGCATAACCTCTATATTATGATTATAAAAATTGACATTTTAATTGAAGAAATGAATAAAAAATTGACTAAACTAATGGAAATTCCAAATGCTCTACTGCTAATTTTTGAAATATGGTTGACACATTATAATCATGTAGTGCTTTTGAAAGGAAATGACATTGGTGAAGTAGTAAATAAATTTAAAAAATTAAAAGTTGGCTTGGACAAAAAATCAAGCTAGAAGCTCCATAACCTCCCTAGGTTATTTAGTACCAGCCACCACACTGAAGCATATTTCCTAGTGAATTATATGGAATTTTATTTCCATTTTTGTTAATCTTCTATTTCAATAAACTCATATTTTCTTTTTCGTAAATGTGAAAATTTTAGAAAATAGAATAGGAAAAAATATGAAACACCAAAAGTCATTTTGAATGTGAAGGGTCAACCCATTCCCTCTTTTTATAAATATGATAAATGGCTATTGCAAAAGGGATTTTTGATGTCCACAAAAATTGAATTTTTAAGGAAAAAAAAGAAAGAAACTTTGTGTTCAATCTTCAACTGAGAACCAAGGAATTTTATAACTTTATGTCTTGTTTTCCTTTATGAGTATGTGTTTTTCTTATGTTAATGCATGCTTTGTAGTTTTAAGTAATAATCATGTTTGATCTCAATAAATCATATTACTTACATTTATTTTTCTCTCATTACGTGGTTGAATGAAATATATGTTTTCTTGTTTGCCCATGACTTTTCACCTTCTCTTTCTCCATCTGTTATTTTTAGTTGAATGTCATAAAAACAAACCCCCATTCAACTCATATATATTGTAAATATGTTTAGATTAGTTTGTTTTTTTCAATAATGGGAGCCTCCCCTCATAATACAGGAGAGGATTTTCACCTCCTTCACTATTTTTAAATTCTTATTTTCCTTAAGTACGTAATATTTCATGATTAATTTTTGGCACCCACCATGGGGTACGTTCTATACCTTCCATGTATACCACAGTTACTTGCATGACCATCCTAGGAAATCAAAACCCAATAATCCAAATAAATATTAATAAGACACAAGCTATGCAAATAGATATCTCTTTTGATCTCTAATAGTTTACTTAGGATGATAGAGTAACTCACACTTCTAAAGAGATGCAACTATGCTAGATGAATAAGAACAATGTGTTGATTTTACTCAGATAATTATTTCACTTATTAATAAAAGGATAATGATCAAAATATTAAATATATCTCCTTAAAATATATTGGCATCCTATTTGATAAAAGATACATGAGGTCCGATAAATAAAAAGGTATTTTTGACCCATTCTTTGATTTATAGGAACAATCTAGTTTTAGAATTTATCCTAAATGAGTAAAAAAGGTACAATGAACAAGCATAACTCTATCATTACCTAATGTACTAGTTTTGATAAAATCAAATTTTTAGAGCATAGTTACTACTATATTGTGGGGTCTTCATATAGGCCCATTATCTTTAGGTGCTCAAATTCATAAACTACTAAAAGGTTCAAAGAATAATTTACCCAATTGTTTATTGGTGATGATAGACAACACCCTAATTATCACTTAAAAGGTTTCTTATCCACTTTTAGTATCCTTTGCATTGAACATGAGTATGTGTGAGTCAATCTATTTATGGAGACATTAGTCGAAGGAGATGCACAATGATTTCACCATCTTCCTGCTACTTCCATTATGGATTGGAAAATAATGAGAGACAAATTTGAATAAATGTTTAAACCTATTAAGGATGAACATCTTCCATTTTCACAATTACATCAAATAAAGAAAGATTTACATGAACCTATGAAGGATTTTGTATCCTAATTCATTAAATTGGAATATAAAATTCTAGTTGTGGTAATGCATACCATGTAACATCAGAAGTGATTATTTTTGAATTCATAAGTGTATGAAGTAAGATTATTTCTTTGGAGGATTCATCCAAAAATAATAGTATCCACACAAACCCAAGCCATAGAAATCGAATATGGCATGATCATGGCTAGGAAACTAAATGACTCTTTCAGAAGCATGAAGCATAATTTAATAGATACTTTGGTTCAAATAATATCAAATGATGTCTTGGATTTGAAGAAGAAGATTCCCTAATTTCAAAATACTCTGCACAAATATGTACTTAAGATACCCTTTATCCTATATCATGGTAACTTTCATCCTAGGTTGCCTCCTCTAAGCCCTCAACTCACTATAAAATTAACCCCCACCATTATTCATTTCATGTGCATCTTTCACACTACCAATGATAATGATGGTTCTAACTAACCAAAAATGTCCAGAATGTTGTAACTATGCACCATTAAATAACCACTTGAGTAAGGTATTTTGGACAAAAATTTAGGAATGTAATGGTGACTTTATTATGGTTTATTTTGATTATGAACCCAAAAGCAATGAATATGATAAAAGTGTGAATGATATGAATAGTCATTTTTATGTGGTATTCACCCAAGTTCATAATGAAAAAATGAGGGCATATGAAAAAATTAAAGAATATGATAAATAAAAAGCCAAAGAAACTCCTTAAGTTAAAACTACACCTAAGTTTATTCTTAACAAGGGAACTTCATTGCTAAATTTCTCAAAGAAAATTGCCAAAGAAGTTTTAACTCTCATAATGTATCTATCAATGAAAAACTTGAAAATTATTCCTCTAACATAATTGATCATATGAACAAGACTAAGGTTTATATTTCTCAAAATGAATACCTGAGGATGAATCATGAACAGTTGGATATACTAATTAAGTTTATCAATGGAGGATATTACAATGAAACACCTCAAGGAACACATATTAGAATGGCTAATTATGAATTAAAAAATAATGCAACCATCACCATGCAAAGTAATGAAAGGTCTAAACCTTTATATGTATATTTGTTTGTTGGTGGTTTTAGGTTGAACAACTACATAATTGATTCGAGAGCTTCAGATAATTTCATGCCAACCTAAGTTGCACATGACTTGGGATTGACACATACTAAAACCTTTAGTCATTGTTTTAACATGGAGGCGAAACAAGTCCAACTGGTTGGACATATAAAGGATGCATGGGTAGCTTTGGCTGCTTTCCCCAAAAGAGAATCATGATGACCATATTAGTGGAAAATATTCCTCTTAGCTATGGAATGCTTTTAAGAAAATATTTTTGTAGAGATATTGGAAGTGAAATCAATTTGGATTATGTATAGGCTATGATCCCAGTAAAAGGATTTCATGAGAAATCACTCCTAAAACCATAAGCCAAGCACTTCATGTAGAAGTCAAACAACCCTCAAGGAGACATTATTTATAAAGAAATAAGACTTGACACCTACATGATAATGGATGAAAAAGATCTATAACTTATTAAATTAATGGAACATGACTCCAATGATGTCTAAAATTTATATTTCAATGGAATTTGCTCAACTACATGTTCATGGGTCGACGTATTTCTAATTTATCCTCAAAATAAATTGTTTCTTTTTTCCCACACACTTTAATTCAAATGTATCAATTATTTAACTAAGTATGATGTATTGATACTAGGATTGAAATCAGCAGAAGAAAAGGGCATTCAAAATATCAAAGCTCAAGGAGATGCTAAATTGTTCATCGAATACATATGAGGCCAATATTAGGTAAATAATGACAGACTAAAATATTACAAAAATAGGGTCTGTGATTGCTTCGAAGCTTTCAAATATTTTGCCATTAATGATTTCCCAAGAGCATAAAAATCCAAAGTTAATGCCCTAGACATATTCTTTACTGATACGACATCCAAGAATTGACAAGGACCAATATATCATTAAAATAGTATACCACCCCAATATATCAAATAATTTTAAACATTGGCAAGTATTTAATAATGACAAATAGATCATTAATTTATTAGAACAAAAAGATAATTTTATAAATCTATGTTTTGATGGAAGCCCTATTGCTTACAGATAATTTTCCATTCTAGAAGATAAATAAGAATATAATTTAAAAACCCTTGACATAAAAGATAATCAAATGGATGACAAAATTATATAGTTGAAAGGGAATAAGATTCTAAAATGCCTAGTTTATTTGGAAGATATGTTTGACAAATATGATAGTTACATCAAGAAAAAGATTTAGGGAAATTATAGAGAATCCCCTGAGTATGAGAAAGTAAATATTGACATATAATAAGAACCAAAATATGTAAATATTAGAAACTATTATTCAAAAGAAGATTGTAGAAGGTTCATCGCTATTTTAAAATTGTAAAAAAACATATTCACTTAGTGATATGCTGATCTGAATTCTTTTAGATTGGATAATATGCAAGATAGAATTTTGTTGAAACCTAGTGTTGATCCATTCAGGAAATAATTAAGGCACATAACCCCTAGATAGCTAGTGCCATCTATGAATAAATAAATAAGATTATGCATGATAGAATACTATTTCCTATTTACCACTCAACATGGGTAACCAACATTGTATTTGTATGAAATAAAAATAGAGAAGTTAAGATTTGCATGGATTTTTGTAATCTCAATCAAGCTTCACTAAAGGATAATTTCCCATTTATAATCATGGACCAAAGCCTATAAGCTATCATATGATCTAAAATGATGTCTATGTTATACAACTTCTCGAGATACAATCAGGTTGAAGTAGTTATAGATGATCATTTCAAAACTAAGTTCACCACCCATGGGGAACTTTCACCTATAAGAGGATGCCTTTTAGTATCATAAATGCATGGGAAAGATTTAAAAAAAATGATGGATTTGTGCTTTAATGATATAAAAAACAAGATTATAGTGATCCACCTAGATGATCTCATGATATTCTCAAAGGAAAGAGAAGATCATTTTGAACACCTAAATAATATTTTTGAAAGGTGCCATGCTCATGGGATATATTTGATTCCTAAAAAGTCCATTTTTGTAGTGACTAAAGTTAATATCCTTTGTCATGTTGTTTATAAATAAGGTACCAGATTAATCTAGAAAGAGTAAAGGTCATCTAACATCTATCCATACCAACCATAAAACCTAACACTCATGCATTCTTTGAAAAATTCAACTTTCTCAGAAGGTTTGTCCCAAAATTTTATGAAATAACTAGGCATATTATGTAGATGATGAGTTGAAAGAACACTTTCAATCGAAATAATTATGGAATAATAACATTCAATGAAATCAATGACTCAATCACCAAAGCACCAACATTGACTTTCCTAGAATTTTAGAAGAAATTCATTACATATTGATACTATTCTAAATTCACACTATCCACTATCTTGGTGCATAAGAATGAAGAAGGGATCGAATCCCCAATTGACCTCATGAATTTAGGGATAAAAGACCATGAACTCAGGTATTCACTGGTAGATAAACATACACACATTATCATCAAAGATGTGAATAATTTTAGGCTTTATATCTTGAATTCTCTTATTATTGTATTGGTCCTAGATTCAATGATGAAATCAATTCTTAATCATAAAGAGCTTGGATAAAAAAGAGGTGGTTATATTTCCACATTTTAGTGATATGATTTAGAGATAAAATCCACTAAGCTAGTGAGAGGATAAGGACTTTGCTAATCGACTTTTGAAGGTTTTAATTTATAGATGGAAGAGAAAGAAGAGTTATCAATGGTAGTCTTTATTGATTCTCTCAAATAATGGTATTCAAATATTGAATACTTCCTATCATATGGAGAATTATCAATTCATTTGAACCCCAAATAATGATGAAATTTGAATTTAAAAGTAACCTAGGTATGTAATTTAGGGTAATAATTTGTTGAAGAAGTCTCTAGATGGTACTTTATTGAGGTGTGTGAATAAGGAATGATAAAATAAAATTTTGAAGACATTTCATGACAAAGCATGTGGATAATATTTCTCACTTTAAATCACTACCTTCAAAAATTTAAAAGATCACTATTATTTTCCAACATTATTCAAGGATGTACAAGAATGAGTTTCCATATGCAAAGCCTTTCAGTATTTCATTGGTTGGCCTAAGCTCACAAAATTTCCTCTCTAACTTATGGTCATCGAGGAACCATTTCATCAATGGGGATTATAATTAATTATAAACATAAACCCTCACTCTATAACCATACACATTCATGTATTAACAACAATTTAATACTTCATGAAATTGGTAGAATCCATTCTAGTAAGATCTACCACTTCAGATGTTGTTTGTAATTTCATAAAAGAGAACATATTGGCTAGATTAGGTGTCCCTCATAAGATCATCATGGATGATGCTTATAACTTCTCTTTTTCTAAACTAATTATTTTTTTATGGGTATGACAAATTTATTACACATTTTTTAGATTACTATCTTCAAAGAAATGGTCAGGCAGAATCCAGTAGCAAAAACATAACTACCATCATTTGAATGTCGATTGATGAGAATAAAATAAATTGGTATAAAAGGATATATGATGCCCTATGGGTTGATAAAATAACACTTAAGAAATAAATTGGGATGTATCTATTTCATCTATACTATGGAAGAGATGCAATAATTCCTATCTCTTTGGAAATACCAATTTTGAAGCTATCATAGGCCATTAAATATGACCAACTAAAAGATGTTATAGAAAAGAGGGTCATGTGCATAGTAAAGATAGAATAACAATGAATCATATTGATTGAAATGATTGAAACACATCAATAAAATGTCAAATAAGTATTTAATAAAAAAAGAATGACAACGTGATTCTCAGGTGGGAGACCTGGTCCTACTTTGGAACAAAATAAGAGAACCACAAGGAAGTCATGGAAACTTTAACTCCCTATAGATGGGACCATTCAATATTTGACATTTTAATGGTGAAAATACATACTATTTGAAATAAAGCGATGATACTCACTTCCTACTACCATACATTAGGTAATATCTAAAGTTATACAAATAAAGAAGGTAGGCTATCACCTACCATCCTAATAGGTGATTTTACTTCAATTATGTGTTTCCCTTCCAATGTTTAGTTTTCCTCATTTCCTTCCTCTTTCATTTTGTCTTAAATTAAACTTCATGGCCCAATGGATAAGGCACTAGCCTATGAAACCATGAGATTATAGGAGTTTACCTTATATCTTCTTGTAAAACCACATCTATAGCCTAAGCTAGTTAATTTTCCCCCAAAGTGATAAAGGAAGCTTTGATTCAAAAATTGAGAAGAACATTAAAAAATTACAAAATTTAGAATGAGTTAGAAAATAAAAAATGGCTAAGTGTATTAAAATGATAGAGAGCATATAAAGTGTGTCTTCAATACTCGTGCCTCATGTGGTGTGGTAGCTAGGTTTTTTAACCTTTAAACTACATGGGATGCATAGATGCACTCCACATAGACATCCACAGTGATGTGCTAGATGTGAGCTTGTGAATGTATGCTCATGCATAGTGGGTGGACATGGTTAGAAGTCCTATCCCTATCAATGCACCTATGTGAAAAGGAATGTACACTCATTTGATGTTCTAGCAGGGATGTATAAGTTATCCACATGTACACTTAGGATGTGCATGCAGTGTCTTGAGCTATCAATACTACACATTAAGTTGCACTGAGGAAGATTATATAAGTCCTAAATGGTCATTTTTCATTATCTTATTTCTATTTTGTACTCTAAGAGAAGTTTGATGCCCCCTATTTCTCCTCTACTACTAAGACTCTATCATTTTTTCATTTTTTAAAAAACACTACACAGTGGATGCCTTTATGACATTTTGATAATGAATTGTACCTCATTCTCAAATTTTTCTTCTTACACTTGATCCCCATTTTGAGAGTGTTTTCCTAGAAAAATTGACATATTTCATGACCACTATAACCTTTTCATTCCAAACTTATCAACATTTCATCCCTTTGAACCTACTTAAACTACTAACCCTCAATGTGAAACATCTTTTGAGTATCTAAATCATGGTAAAATGAAGATTAAGTATATGGCATATGAGCCATTGCTAGTGGTGGATAGTAACATTTCAAATATTTTTGAGTCTTAAATCAGACACCTAGAACTGAAAGAATTTCACAAGAGGTTAAATGTGAAGAACCTAAGCACACTAATCATGTGTATAATAGAGAGTGGCATTCCTCAATAAATAGGTTTCCTAACCTTAGTGTAGTTTTCATATTTAGTGTTCACCGTTACAAGACACTATGACCCCTTGACCAAAGAAATCAAATCAAGTGGTGGGTCATTAGTGGCCAAAATCAATGGCACAACCATGAACATGGCAATGATAATTTTGGTACATGAAGAGTATGTGGGCATGAGTATCTCCAAAGGAAAAAAATATTGGGATAATAGCCCAAAAAAATATTTTATAGTGATTAACAAATCCTATTTGAAACACAAGAGGGAGTGGATTTGAAAAATGCTAAAGAAATTCTTCCATTCAGATTTCAAAGAGGCACTTTCTAACATGATCACCCTCCTAAATTATTTGATGGGTAATGAGAATACCCATAGATTCTACCCTAGTTATTAATGAAAATGAAATTAATCTACAATGGTATATATTTCATTGATTGGGGATAAGGGATCAACGACTCCCTTCATCACTAATTATTGAATGTGCATTCAAAAAAGTAGTTATTCATGACTTCCTACATGGTGTATTCACCGGCATCATATATGACATATCTATGAATGTCACAATAGGGAAATATTATCTCTACCACCCAGGTCTATAAATGATTCTCTTAGATAACTCTATAACAAAGCCACAAGTACTTTAGAGGAATAAATTATGCATTCATAATGTGAGTTGTACAATACCTTGATGAATATTCGGGAAGAAGAATGACTGATGAAGTGACTTCTTTGATCAACCTATATGGAAACTATTATATTTAATATCAAAATTTCACTTACATCAAGGTTGGAGGATTTTAAGGTTATCCTCTAAGGATCTTGAGATTGGCCAATGACAAGATTATATTGATAAAATTGTGTAGACAACTAGGAGTGATGCATAAACATTATAAAGATATACACATTATGGGTATCACTTTAAAAATTTCATTGGGACATTTTTCATGTAAAAAAAAAAATAATTCCCATGATATTAGATCATAAATTTACCAATTCAAGCTGTATTCATATGCCAATATATTTTATTTATATGAAAAGTTATGTAAGGATATGTCTTGGCATTGGCTAAACATATGACCATATTCCTTGGTTGGAGGACTACTGGGTAGGTTTTTTAGATGAATTTGAAGTTTTTAGAGAGATTGGCATAAAATGACCATAAACCAAATTATGGATTTTATATATTAATGGTTCCTTGATGGTATTGTGGAAGATATGATAGACCTCAGTAACCTTAGATTAGATGAGAGAATTATCTCCCCTTTTCTAAACATAAATTAGTTGACAAGGGAGATAAAAGATATACAGGGGAGGATGAAGGTTGTATGGGCTAGAAACAAATGATGGTTTGATAATAAGGTGGTAGAGGTTATTGGATTAGGTGGTTATAAAAGGTCAAAGGCTTCAAATCCTCTAAATTATGTGCTTTCATCCACTCTAAACAAGAGTAACACTAGTGTGATGATTGAAACATCAAGATCTTCAAGCTCTAAGGATGGTGACATTGAAGATCCTGACCAAATAAAATAGAAAGGAAATATTTATGAAGAGATCCCCATTATGGGAATAAAATTGAAATCAAAGAAGTCAATATTGATAGAGACTTATTATTCCACTCTTAGTGACCTGACTCTTCTCATCCCCAACACAACACTACAATACCTTACCTCTACTCAAGGAGAAACTCAATAAGTCCTTGATAATAAAATTAAGGTGATAATTGAAAAGGAAGATAAGGTTGTAATTAATTCATCCCCATCAGACTCTCCTAACATTCCTCCAACTTTAGAATCTAATCCTATGAATTAGTATACACCCCCTCCCATTGGATCCTAAATGACCACTTTCAGTGATATGCCATTATAATGGATGCAACCAATGCTCTAAATAAAAGGAAAAGGGTGGTGGAAGCTGATATTCATAATTTTAATGTCAGAGATGATATTATCAAGTATACCCCTCACAAAAATGTAAAAACTACCTCTAGATTGGTGTTGACCATTTTTGGGTCTAACAGGCCAAAAATCGGTCCCCTTCTTCCTCTGATGTTTTAGGCCATTTCATTTTTGTTTTTTGCATAGGTCCAAGAATATCTACGGACTCTGCAGGTCTAAATCTATGGGATCTGCAGGTCTAAATCTATGGACTCTACAGGTCTAAATCTATAGACTCTGCAGGTTTCTACGGACTCAGCAATGAGTTTTTTCTATGAACTCTGTAGGTGTAATATTTTGATAGATGAAGAGCCAGTTCAGAGAGTGCAAGGTTTTGCAAAGCTTCTTCAAACTCTGGTCTGAAGAAATTCATAAGGAAAGAGGGATAAAATGGTTTAGAAGACACTTTTCCTTAAGGTTGGAAGAGTGGTTCAATGACATAATCTTTCCAAGAGTTAGCACCTTTGAACCATTGAATTGGTTCAATGCCTTTGGTTTATCACTTGGTTTAAAACATTCAATTTATCACTTGGTTCAACACCTTTGGTTCATCGCTTGGTTCAATCGATGAGTTCAACACTTAGTTCAATGCTTCAGCAAAGTTCAACACTTTGGTTCGATGATAGAGTTCAATGCTTTGGTTCGATGGCAGAGTTCAATGCTTTGGTTCAAAACTCAAAGCCTTGGTTCATCGCAACAAGTTCAAAGGCTTGTTTTAAATTTGTACAATTTATCAGTGCTAGTGTTGAACTATTGAATTGGTTTAACACTTGGTTCAAATGCTTGGTTCAATGCATCAGTTCAATGCACAATTCAAGGGCTCGATGTGCGGTGTTGAACCATTGAACCATTTTTGGTTCAATGGGTCAGTTCAACGACTTGGTTCAAAGGGGCATCCCACAGCCAAAGAATATGTGCCCTTGTGGAGGTCAGTCCTAGGTTCAGGAGCCCTTAAAGAGGGAAAGAAACATTTCAAAGGTAGCCAAAGGGGTAAATTTTTTGAAATTTCATTTAAGTCATAATTCTTTCAAACTTTTTATCCGAAGGAATTCCTTCAGACAAAAAGTATGAAGAAATTCACAGGAAGGCTGCAGTAAAAATCTTGAAGTAAGAAGCTCACCTGAAGGGTATGTGCCCTTGTGGAGGGATCTCACTGAGGAGGACTATTCTCAAGAAGCTGAAGGGTCATTTCCCCTCTGGGAAGGATCAATAAAGGAAGTTTGTAGGAAAAGGCCAAAGCAAAAAAAATCATAGATAATCCTACCAAAGGACCCAAAGGAATTTGCCAAGGATGGTGACATCCTGAAAGCTGTCAATTTTAAAGAGATGAACTAGCTATTGAGTATTCAATTTCAAGGTGATAGCTTCACAAACATCAATTTTAAGGTAGAGAAATAGCTGTTGGTTTTTAAATACTTGCACGCCAACCATGGAAAGAGCCCAAGGAATGCAGTGACCTGCTAGGAGATTTCCCCTGAGGGCTAAAGGAGCAAAAGGAGACAAAGCAAGAAAAGGACAAAGAGCCCAAAGAACAAAGAGAGAAAAGTGCCAAGTGTAAGAACAGGTAGATAGCCCAAGTGGTGAAGGGAGGCACCGATTCAAGAAGTTACTCCAGCAAGTGATATAGTGCTCGTGAATTGATTACTATAAGGTGTAAATAGCTGACAGTGTAACCCATTTTTATTCATTTTACATTAATGAGTAGACAAACCGCGTAATCGCCTGGAAGAAGTAGTCTTGCAAGTAGACAAATGGTGTAGCTCATAATTTCTCATTGATGTTTAAGCGGCTTGCTCTTCCCAATGACTGGATGGTAAATGGGTCATTTGTAAAAAGGGGTGCCAAAAGGCCTCCTTCCTTCCTCTATATATTGGAGACTTGTCATTTGGAAAAAGATCTTTCACTTTTTAAGGCGAAGCGCTGACAAATTTTCACCTAAAATCAATAAACGCATTTTTACCTCTTTTCTGGTTAGACATCTCTATGTGTGTCTGAGTGTTAGTTTGTGTTTAGTCATTACTTCTTAATGCTTCCATAGGTTTAACACCAACACACCTAGTGTATACAAGGTGCCATTTCTATAGGTGACAAGGAGAGCTATATTTATAAGTGCAGAGATAAAAGAAGCTACTATACAATGTGCCTTTCTACAACACCTTTGGTGAGTCTCTATTTTTTTGTGTGTTCCATTAAAGCCTCCCTGTTAATGTTTCCTATAACTTGGTCCTTCTGCCAGTTTGAAGTGTACATATGTGTTTATCTGGCTTTAAGTGTGAGTGTGAGTAGATCAAATCATTTGGTGCATCACCTCTTTAGAGTAGTTTTGTTTTCCTGTAATCCTTCTCCCTTTTCACCCCCCATTATATATCTATATACCTGTATTAGAACTTATTGGAAAAACTCAGATGCATCAAAGGGAGCTAGCCCTTACCTAGAGACTCTCCCCTCCAGCTTTGCCAGTCCCACAAGTGAGAGGGGAGTTTCCATTTTGACGTGTGGAAGGTAGGAGCTCGGCCTCTTACCTTAGATGAAATCCACTGCGTCAATAGTTTTTGGCATGCTTGGTGGGACAAGTTTTACACTTAGTAAAGTTTCAGGATTGATGCTAGTCTTGTTACAACAAATCAACTATTTTTAGCATCTAGCGACTCCACTGGCAAGAACTTATTTTCCTAATCAAAGACTAGTCTGACTTCCTATGCCTAAAGTCACCACACGGTCTACTTTTAAGGGTGTCCCTTTCAAATTTGTTGAATTACCTTTGAACTCAGCAAAAAGACTGAGGTTTGAGAGGACTCATCCTTATCTAACAAACTACCTTCCCAGACCTATTGTAAGGAACACATACGTAGTAGGGCCAGAGTTACATCCCATCCCAACCATGGCATTACCCTTTGTGACTTTTCATGGTCAGAGCCCCTTGAATCTACCACATTATGACCCAATTCTAGGAGCAACCCTAAAAAATGTGCCTTGTTTTGATGGAGAGGGGCCCATTACAGTCATCAAGCACATCAAAAATATTGCTAACCTCTACAATATTCACAATGTCACTGAGGAAAATATTGCAATCAGATTGCTGGCATTATCTCTCTAGGGCAAAGCTCTTGACTGGTATGGGACTTTGGCTCTAAATTCAATCAGTTCCTGGAATGAATTGGGTACTCACTTGATGGACTATTTTGGAGAAAAAAATGACCACCTCTCGCTTGTTGAGTAACTAACTACCATGAAAAGAGTACCACATGAATACATGCAAGATTTCAACATTCAGTTTCAAAAGACATGGGATAAAATCCCCATTATGGTAAGACTGACTGCTAGCTATGCTTTCCTTTATTATTTAAGAGCATTGAATAGTAATATCACTATTATGATACAATCCATGGGAGGACATGTGCTACCTACTACCTATGACATAGTTATAGCAACTGAAAATTACTTAGTGCAGGTTGGGAAAATAGCTCCTAGACCCCATATGCCACTTTCCCCCAAAATGCTGCCTCCAATTCAAACCACTGCTCCCACATTAGCTCCTCTACCTAGCATAGAGAAACCAACTACTGCTCCATCAAATGAGATTCATGAAGTTAAGAGTCTGTTGCAAAGTATGTCAAATGAACTTGTGGCTCTTAAAAGGCAACAAGCTCAAATCAATAGACCAAACCAAGGATACCAGCATTATGGCCAAGCTCTTAGACCCCCTTTCCAAAATTACAATCAAGGATAGGGTCAGCTTACTCAAACCAAACCCTCTCAAGGATGACAACCCAGGTACCCCTTCATCATCTAAGGTCATGGTGCCCATTCAAAACAATCTAGTGCAGGAACAACCAAGTTATTCAACCATGGGATATGGTTAGGAACAAGCTATTTATACAAATGAGATGATGGGTTATTGCCCAAATGTGCAAGAAAATCAAGTAGCCACCCATTCCCAAGTCTTTGAGGCTCCAATGTAACCCAACACGAGTAGCAGTCAAGCCCAGCCTGATTCTACCCTCATGAATCATCTAGAAGGAGAATTTTATTCAGTGAATTATGTGGGTGCTATAGACAATCAGGCTAACTATGTTACAACCAACACAAGATTCAAAAGAAGGGCAATGGAAGAAACTCAGGCTGCTACTTGAGCATCAACAACACCTTCTTCATCACACACAAATTAAAAAGTCCCAAGTTTTAGACCGTCAGTTGTTCCTTCAACTCCTCAGCCTCCCCCTCAGGCTGTACATAATTCCAAAGAAATTTTGAAGGAAGTCAACCCTTGAGTCAATGTGGTTGACCAGATGAAGAAGCTGCACATGAACATCTCATTGTGGGATTCACTGTCAATATCGAGGCAGAAAGACATGCTGAAAAAGGAATTGAATGAACTAGATGAACAAGCTGTCCCATCAAAAGCTGATAATGTTTTGATGATGAATGGGCAGCCTTCCACCTCAGGTCAGACCCAGAAGGAAGAGAAGGTTCCTCCTTTTTATGTGTCCTTAGTCATAGGAGATTTCTTGGTGCATAATTGCATTATTGATAGTGGAGCAAAAACCTTGGTGATGCCCAAATGCATAGCTAACAAGCTGGGCTTGAAATATGAAGAAATGACCAAGGGAGTTCTACTGCTAGATGTAACCCCAACAAAGACAATTGGGGTGGTAAGAGGTTTGAGCTTGATGCTGCATGCTTGCCTAACTTTCTCAGTTCTTCATGATGTGGTAGTGGCAGATGTCCCTCCCTACTTTGCCATCTACTTGTCCAGGGATTTTACATCCAAGATAGGCGGCTAGTTAGCAGCGAATTGGTCTTATCTAGTTTTTAGAACCATGTACGGGACTAAATTCAAGATTGAATTTGAGGCACTCCACAAAGATCATCTGAAACCTTACTTGTTTAAGGCAACAAATATCAACTATGCCATCATTGACCAGGAAGAGTTCCAAATAGACCAATCTCCATCTTCCACCCTTGAAGGAGTTGCAGACCTACTCTTAGATGAATGGGGAAGTGACAACTTCGAGCATGATCCCTACAAATTCATAGAGGAGGTGGGCCTTGGAATTTATTACATGCATGAAGAGGGTAACTTTTTACCAAATCTGATGAAGGCCAACCAAGAGAGTTCAGGTCTATGGCAGCTATTCTTTGATGGTTCAAAGAGTACGTTGGGAGCTGGTGGTGGAGCGATGCTGGTCTCTCCTTTGAAAGAGAGGTATTTTTTAGCCTTTTAGTTCCAATTTTCCTACACATGCAATGTTGTAGAATATGAATCCCTCATCCATGGCTTAGAGTGGGTGAGGAAGAGAGGAATCAAAGAGCTGCAAGTATTTGGTGACAATGAGCTGATTGTCAACTAGGTAAGAGGATAGAATTTGATGAAGAACTCTATATTGAATTCCTACAAAAATAGGGTATGGGACTTAGTGGAAAATTTTTGTGCTTTCAATATTAACTCCATCCTTAGAGAACAGAACAAGCAAGCAGATAGGCTAGCGGCAGTTGGTGTAATTAGAAGGAAATAGGATGGAAGTTAGATTATGTGAGCTGATGAAACTCCAAGAGGTGAGGGACCAGGCTATGGCTTCTATGACTAGCCACCAACAACAAGTGAAGAGACACTTTGACAAGAAATATTCATCAAAAGGTTCTCTAAAGGAGAAATTGTCTTAAAATGGGATGAAGACCGAGCTAAGCCTAGAAAGCATGCAAAGTTTGATGCCCTATGGAGTGGCCCATACGTAATCACTCAGTGTAAGCAGCATAATGCATTCTAACTCTCCAGGTTAGATGGTAAAGAACTATATATCCCAGTTAATGGGATACATCTTAAACATTACCACTGAGCCCCTTCTCCATCATGTATATATTTTCCCTTACTTTTTTCTTATTTTCCCTAAGTACTTTTTGCACATGTTGGTAGTTTTCTTAACTTTGTGTGTGTTTTCATTTCATTTTGAGGTAAATCTTCAAGATTGGTTCTAGATTTATTAGAGCTATTGCTGATCTTTAAGTTACAATCTGACCTGATGCCTAATATATTTTGAGGCAACTGGCTTCTGAGCATAGTAGGCATACTTCCCTTGGGAGTCACCAATTTCTTGACCATTTTTGGGTCTAATAGGTTAAAAATTAGTCCCCTTCTTCCTCTGATGTTTTAGGCCATTTCATTTTTGTTTTTTGCATAGGTCCAAGAATATCTACGGACTCTATAGGTCTAAATCTATGGACTCTGTAGGTCTAAATCTATGGACTCTGCAAGTCTAAATCTACAGACTCTGTAGGTTTCTACAGACTCAACAGTGAGTTTTTCTATGAACTCTACAGGTGTAATCTTTTGATAGATGAAGAGCCAGTTCAGAGAGTGCAAGGTTTTGCAAAGCTTCTTTAGACTCTAGTCTAAAGAAATTCATAAGGAAAGAGGGCTAAAATGGTTCAGAACACACTTTTCCTTAAGGTTGGAAGAGTGGTTCAATGACATAATGTTTCCAAGAGTTAGCACCTTTGAGCTGTTGAATTGGTTCAACACCTTTGGTTCATCGCTTGGTTTAATGCCTTCGGTTCATCGCTTGGTTCAATGCCTTCAGTTCATTGCTTGGTTCAACTAGCGAGTTTAACACTTGGTTCAACGCTTCGGCAAAGTTCAATGCTTTGGTTCGATGGTAGAGTTCAATGCTTTGGTTCAAAACTCAAGTTCATCAGCCTTGGTTCATTGCAACAAGTTCAAAGGCTTGTTTTAAAGTGGCATAGTTCATCAGCATGCAGTGTTGAATCATTGAACCGGTTCAATCATTGGTTTAACACTTGGTTCAATGCGCATTAGTTCAATGCATGGTTCAAAGGCTCAGCATGCAGTGTTGAACCATTGAATCATTAAACCATTTTTGTTTCAATGGGTCAGTTCAATAGCTTGGTTCAAAGGGGCGTCCCACAGCCGAAGGATAGGTGCCCTTGTGGAGGGCAGTCTTGGGTTTAGGAGCCCTTACGGAGGGAAAGAAACATTTCAAAGGCAGCTGAAGGGGTAATTTTTTTTGGAATTTCATTTAAGTCATAATTCCTTTATACTTTTTGTCAGAAGGAATTCCTTCAAAAAAAAGTCTGAAGAAATTCACAGTAAGGCCACAATAAAAAGCCTGAAGTAAGAAGCTCGCCCGAAGGGTATGTGCCCTTGCAGAGGGCTCTCACTGAGGAGGAGGACTATTCTCAAGAAGCTGAAGGGTCATTTTCCCTTTGGGAAGGATCAATAAAGGAAGTTCACAGGAAAAGGTCGAAGCAAAAAAACCCACAAAAAAGCCTGCCAAAGGACCCAAAGGAATTTGCCAAGGATGGTGATGTCCTGAAAGCTATCAATTTTAAAGAGACAGACTAGCCATTGAGTATTCAATTTCAAGGGGATGGCTACGTGAACATCAATTTTAAGGTAGAGAAATAGTTGTTGGTTTTTAAATACTTGCATGCCAACCATGGAAAGAGCCCAAGGAATGTATCGAACTGCTAGGAAATCACCCCCGAGGGCTGAAGGAGTAGAAGGAGACAAAGTAGGAAAATGACAAAGAGCCCAGAGAACAAAGAGAGAAAAGTGCCAAGTGTAAGAATAGGTAGATAGCCCAAGTGGTGAAGGGAGGTGCTGATTCAAGAAGTTACTCCAGCAGGTGATACAATGCCTAAAAATTGATTACTAGGAGGTGTAAATAGCTGATAGTGCAACCCATTTTTCTTCATTTCACATTAATGAGTAGACAAACTGCATAATCACCTGGAAGAAGTAGTCTTGCAAGCAAACAAATGGCACGGTTCATAATTTCTCATTGATGTTTAAGTGACTTGTTCTTCCCAATGACTGGATGGCAAATGGGTCATTTGTAAAAAGGGGTGCCAAAAGGCCTCCTTCCTTCCTCTATATGGAGACTTGTCATTTGGAAAAGGATCTTTCACTTTTATAAGGCAAAGCCCTGGCAAATTTTCACCTGAAATCAATAAACAAATTTTACCTCTATTCTAGTTAGACATCTTTGTGTGTGTCTGAGTGTCAGTTTATGTTTAGTCATTACTTCTTAATGCTTCCACAATTTTAACACCAACACACCTGGTGTCTACAAGGTGCCATTTCTGTAGGTGACAAGGAGAGCTATATTTGGAAGTGCAGAGACAGAAGAAGCTACTATACAGTGTGCCTTTCTACATCACCTTTGGTGAGTCTTTATTTTTTTATGTGTTCCATTAAAGCCTCCCTATTAATGTTTCCTGTAACCTGGTCCTTCTACCAATTTGAAGTGTATGTATGTGTTTGTTTGGGTTCAAGTGTGAGTGTGAGTAGATCGAATCATTTGGTGCATCACCTCTTTAGAGTTGTTTTGTTTTCTTGTAATCCTTCTCCCTTTTCACCCTCCATTATATATCTATATACCTATATTAGCACTTATTGGAACAACTCAGATGCATCAAAGGGAGCTAGCCCTTACCTAGAGACCCTCCCCTCCATCTTTGCTAGTCCCACAGGTGAGAGGGGAGTTTTCATTTTGACGTGTGGAAGGTAGGAGCTCAGACCTCCTGCCCCAAGTGCAATCAACTATGTCAAAAATTGGTATTAGATACTTTTCGCACATTTTTCAGTAATTTTTTATCCTAATGTGGAGAAGGATGTTAGAGAAATGAGTGTAAGTGACTACACTCTAAAGAGGATATCACTTAGAGAAGTAACTAGGGAAGGAAACATTTAAAACTTATGTGAAACCATAAAAATAATGATGAAAAGGTCATAGTAGGATGAACTCACTTAGGAGCAACTCTAAGAGCAAATAAGGCAGTTGGTAGAATATGTCAACTACCTTATCAACTTAGTTATTACACCTACAACACCTCAAGTTGATTCTAATTCTCAAGCACTAGGTGTAAGTAAAAAAGCCATTTGACACCATCGACAATTACAATTCATATGGTAAAACTTTGAAGGCTTGAGTAGATGAGTTATTGGTGAGTCGAATGAAGTACACTAAAGAAGTGGTGAAACTTTTTGACACCATTAATACCAAATTTATCAATATGAACCAGTAGATCAAATCTAATGAGAGTGAGCTAAAGGTATGGGAAAATGTAAAAGGTGATGTTTGTGAGATGAGTTATGTTGAGACATCAATATTGGTCAAGTCTAGAATATTCAAAAAATAAGAGGATGACACTTGCTAATAATGGTCTGAATGCATTTCCCAAAAGATTGATGTCTTGAACCAAGCAATAGAAGAATTATAGGAGTAGGTCAATATTGTAATATAAAAGGAAAAGATGATCACTACTAATGTAAATGATATAAATTATGATATATTCAAATAATATGCAATCACCCTACATATTATAGGTGAAATAAAATTTCATTTCAAGAAAATGATAAAAGACAAGTTCTTCAAGGAGAATAAATTTAGTGTAGCCTTCATGTCTACGATCAACAAAATTTAAGTTTCAATTAAAGAAATGAATAATCAACTGATTGAACTAATATAAATTCTAAATGCTCTACTGTTAGTTTCTAAGAGATGGCTGGCACAATGTAAGCACATACTAGTCCCAAAAGGAAATGACACCACCAAATTAGTAAATAAATCCAAAAAATAAAGGTTATCTAGGATAAAAAATGAGCTAGAAGTTCCCTAGACACCCTAGGTTCTTCAATACCAACTGCCACATCGAAGAAGACTTCCTAGTGAAGTCTATGAATTTTTATTTCCATTTTTGTCAATGTTCTATTTTAAGAAAGTCTTATTTTCCTTGTTGTAAATGTGAAAATTGTAAAAAATAGAATATGAAAAAATATGGAATGCTAAGAGTCATTTTTAATGTGAAGGGTCGGCCAATTCCATATTGGTATAAATATGAGAAAAGGATATTTCAAAATGGATTTTTGATGTCCATGAAAATTAAATCTTGAAGTGGAAGGAGGAAGAAACTTTACATTGAATCTTCAACTGAGAACCATGGAATTTTAGAACTTTGTGTTTTGTTTTGTTTTATGAGTATGTGTTTTTCTTATGTTAATGCCTATTTCATAGTTCCAAGTAGTAATCACGTTTAATCTCAATAAAACATATTACTTCCATTTAATTTTCTCTCATTATGTGGTTGAATGGAATCTACATTTGCCTCTTCACCCATGACTATTTACCTTCTCTATCTCTATTTTTTCTTTTTAATTGAATGTCATAAAAATAAACCCCCCATTCAACTCATAAATACTTTATATATGTTTAGACTAGTTTGTTGATTTTAGTAAAGGGAACCTCCCCTCCTAATAGAGGAGAGACTTTTTATCTCGTTCACTATTATGAAATTCTTATTTTCCCTGAGTACCAAATATTTTACCAACAATGCAAAAATACACTATGTCATATATTTTATGCCTATTCATATTACAAAATTGTGTAAAACTTTGCTTCACATCTCTTATTAACACTTTCTTGGACATAAAGAGTTGTCT
The DNA here is from genome assembly GCA_037957365.1 of Torreya grandis. Lineage (NCBI taxonomy): Eukaryota > Viridiplantae > Streptophyta > Pinopsida > Cupressales > Taxaceae > Torreya > Torreya grandis. Next base: position 2,296,770 of record JARHVA010000307.1, read on the forward strand.
CATCCTGAGACAATGATGCTAGCATAATACCTCTGACTGGAGCTAGATGGAGTTACCTAGAGTTAAGATAATGTGCTATTCAAGAAGTAATGGTCACAAGTTTGATCAAAGTAATTTTTGTTAGTCTTTACTTTTCACACAATACTTATTTGATCTTGTAGGTTCTCAATAATTGGTATAATGAGGAGGTTTCCCTTCATGGGTTTTGAACCTTCTTGACCCTAATCTATAAGCTTCTTATCTACAAAATATTTTCATCTTTAAAATTTGTTAAAAATTTTCAAGGCTCTAATACCTTATTATGATAGAAGGCATAGTCTACAAGGGTGCACAAGGGTCGGCCTAGGATGATTAAGTATCTACTGATGAAGTTACAAATAAAGACACAAAAGCTAATGTTGTATTAGGTAGTTGTTGAGGAGGAGGATACATTACGTGAGAAGCCTTATTTGCATGGAGAATATTTATGAATTTAGTAGGTGGAATATAATGCAATTCACTAGTGATTTTTAGATGGAATTGTCTAGGTTGGTCAAATATTGCTTATAAGTTTTAAAACCTACTAAACATTCTTGACCATGCTGAATAACATGTGAAATAGATCTCAACTTTGCATGATGATTTGGACATCATCATCAACTACAAATATATTAATTATCTTTTTTTGTTTACATATTTATCAATTATATCAACATACTATTTCATTTACATGCCTAAAAATATATTACACAATTGTTTTAGTTGCCAAGTGTGCATTCTAGCCATGCCATTATCACTCAATCCAATAGATTATTGCAAAAATTTATCCACTTTGGCTAGTGATGCTTGGATCTCCATTACCATTTTTGATTTGTATGCTTCTAAGAGATCCAACATAGTGTCCTTCCATGCATCTTGGATATGGTCCTTATAGTCAAGCATATTATCATAAAGCTTAAAGCATAATGGTGTCTAAAACCTACTCGTATTCTTCTAGTAAATTAAATATTGCTTCCTTTTAGCTGCATAGTTTGAGATTTGATATCTCACTATTATTGTGTTGCATTCTAATCTTGAGTCAACTTAGTAATAAGATTAGTGAATTGATTACCTTCCAACATGAACTGGTCCTCCAAAATCTATTGAGATAATATTGGGAATGTGTCATCAATCATCTTGTACAGTTTGGAAAACCAATATTGTAATTCAATATTTTCCATGTGTAGCTGAGTAATTTTTTTGATCAATATCAATTTCTATTTATGTCATACATGTTTTAAATATAGTGGCACCTTCAATCTACTTTGTAAATGAAAACTGGGAAAACTTTAAATAAACTTCATGGATTGAAGTAGGTAGGGTTAGTTGGGTCATAAAAACCATAAATTTTATTGATTGGTGCCTTATTTATGCAACTAAAAGAGTAAAAGTGGTGTGTTTAAGTTCTAGTGTTTAGATATCCATCTATCAGGATCTATTTGACTCCCCCTTTTTTGAGGCTTCCTCCTTGGCTTCTCCTTGTGCCAACCTTGAATACCTATAAATTATAAATGGTTACACTTATACTTCACCTACTACAACCTATATTGCTCTATCTCCTTATTGTTGTTGCTGTAATGGAATTTTTTGGCCTATTTTTATTTAGACTTGGTTTGAACCTAGATGAATAGGCTACATAGCCTCATCTTATAATTTATTTTCTTATTCCTCCTTAGTCCTCATAGATTTATCAGCTACATATTTTCTATTTATTCCTCTACAGCCCTTTTCATTTACTCTTCATGCTTGTACAAGTCTTATTTGTGTTTTTACTTGGCCTCCTTGGCTTCTCTTTTAGCATTGAACTTATTATGTTGCTCATTCTCTTTTGAAATTTTTTATTCTTCCCACTTCTATTTTTAGAGTAAAACCTATTCATCCTTCTAAGCCTTCTCCTTAGTGTCCCATGTTTTTTGTTCCTCTACTTGAGCCTGTACTTTAGGTTGATTGATATGATCCTATGTGAGAGGATGATCCAGTGGTGCTTGTTCTTATTGTGCATCCTAATCTAAGGACTTAGTAGTGTCAAAAATAGGAGTTCCTTGTGCATGTGTAAGAGAATATGGTGAGACTAGAGGTGAAATTGTTGGATAAGATGATGGTTCCACTTGGTTCTTGTGTATGATAGAGTTTGGGCATATAGAGGGAGTTACCAATTTTTTTTAGTGCTTCATAGCATTTGCCTCAACTCTTGATGCTTATAGTTATGTTCCCCCGTACTTTTTCTTCTAAACTTATAAACTCTTCCATCCACTTGGAGATGCTTAGGTGTGGTCCAATAAATACATGTATGTGAGGTTTCTTCACTAGATGTTTTAAGGGAATATCTTCCTCTATACTACTCTTTACCAAAAGAGATTCCCCAAAGACTTTTTATTTTACTAAGCCCATTTATGCAATTTATTACAATATGCTCAACTTTCCTATGGATATGAAATCTTATGTTTTTTTTGTGGACCCTAATGCCTCTTTTTAAAATATAGCTTGCACTCTACACTTGGCATCTTCTTCTTACCCAACTTTATCCACTACAATAGACTCTAGTGGTGGAGGAATTTATACAATTAGGATGGATGGGATGTTAGTTTACACTTGACATGTACAAACCACCTTATAGAATAATAAATCATTCTCTTATTATTACTCATAAATATCATCCTTGATATCCTTGAGAAACACCCTATATACCTCTTTAGGTGTAACTCCTAGTGGATGCAAATTATACTCTGCTATAATTTTTTAGCATGTGTGTGATGTTAAGCCATAGAGTTATTCTTTGGTTCTATTTGGAAAGTAATGAAGGTTGAGGAGTTACTACCTTAAACTTGTAAAGAGATGCTTTCAATGATGAGGTAACTAATTAATCCTATAGGTTAGTTTGTGCTTGTGATTTTATTTTTGATTACGACTATATTTACATTTCTTCTTACAATTGAAGTTGTGGTTTCTCTACTCTAGGTGGCATGGATTGTAGTGGATAAACAATCATGAAAACCAAGTTTTTATTCCATTGCACCACTTATTTCACCATGTGGATATAAATGAATAAGGGGAGAGGTAACACAAGTGGTTTTTGTAGCTCATGGATTTTTACTTGTACTCCATTGTATATTTTTGTGATAATGGTGATCAAATTGAGATACTCAAGGATATTTTAAGGTATGTTAGGCTACATTAAGAAAATGTTATATATTTTCACCCACCATGCTAAAAAATTACCCACAAGAGAAGATGATGTCCATAACTTGGCCATATTAGGTTAGGGAAGGAGTTGTGTGGCCAATAATTTACATCATGTGTTATTTCTCCTTTTGGGGATATCTATTAGGTGAAGTATAGTAGGAGTGTCATAAATTGGTATTAGAATGATTGATTTATTCCTATGAGGATCTTATCGATGTTTGTGATGAGTTATACTATTAGGAATTCAAGTCAATTGAATTCCTCCCCTGACATATCATCATTTTGTGAGTAATATCAGTTACACCTTAGTAGCCTACCTCACACATTTCCTTATCTACCAATATTGAAGCATAATGCATTCTATGAGGACATAAAACTATGCATCTTTCACTTGATCTAAGGGCACTCCTATGGTTATTCATTCATATTAATCCCAAATTTTTAAATGAATGGGAGGGAAATTCATCTTGTAAGCCTATATAGACTCCCCCCTTGCTATCAGTTATATAACATGAAAAATAATGTTAGAATTGATATGAATTATTAATTATTTGGAAAAATGGATGGATCCCTCATTATGGTTAATGATTAGGGTCATCATCAATTTTTCATGTTGGATAGAATGGGTAATCTAACCAACCTCTCAGTGTTAGAGGCTTGTAGCATATTGGTAAGTGTAAACACTCCCTGCTATGAAGTAGCTACTTGTGGTTAATAAAATAAATTATGTTTACCACATCAATTAAATTGAACTACACATCACTCCACTTAGATTATCTTAGGGTCAACATGATACCCATCTATTTTTTTAAGCATTTGAAAATGGGGTGAAAATTTGATGCATGGCCATATTATCTTATGTGAAATACATTGTGATTGTTTTCAAATAAATTATTCTAGTTGTAATATATTTTTTGTTCGCTTGAGTTTACAAAGTATTCCTTGCATTGTTATCTTGAATTATATAGAAATATATCCCCAAATATTTGGCTCTGCTTGCATTAATATGTTGATATACCTTTCATGCTTCCACATGTTTTCTTGAATTCAAATATCCTCTTTTATTTGACTATTGACATTTTTATGGTTATATGTAATATTTATTTATTTGACTTTGATGATTTGACACATCATCATTTAATTTACCTAATATTTGATTATTTTTTTAAACATTAAATACCTTTGAGAATATCTATTCTTTTTAGGAATGATACAATATTTGTTTTGTTCTAACATCAAATAATTTTTACCATCGATAGTTATCCACCCCTTACTGATTTTTATATTATTTGTTGATGTCTCATTCCTAGACTTAGAACTTTTTAAAAACTAGTAAAAATGTTTATAATTGACTCGATCATGTTTCAATTCAAATAATTATATCAGATACTTGATTTTATTGCCTTATAATATTATCTTATAATAGAGATCATAATACATTCTCATGATTACATTTATAGCTACCAAACCCTAAAAAATGGAATAGTAAAATAAAAAACCCTTCTCTAGTTTGTGATATGTGACACTTATTTTTCTAGGTGAATTGTTCTTTGAGATCATTGGCTGTAGGGTTTGAGCCTACATCCATTTATCCTTCCTAGAAGGATAGTTCCTTGGAGATCCCTGAGTATTATAGTGCCTTATTGTGATACTTGATGAATGATGTAAGGGAATATCCATTTGATGCAGAAATTCCATGTGTGTGTATTGAATCTACTATCATATATAAGAATAATATATTCTAGTTGAAACTCTTTATATCATAGGTTATAAACTTTCCATGCCTTCTAAAGCTTCTTATAGACCTCTTAAGTTCAATTTTCCAACTGCATTGTTTCCTCCATATGATTTAGTTTTAACAATTATTCTTGTAGTGATTCTTGTTTCCTTAACAAATTATCATTGTGATTCATAGGATTGGGATTATGTACTCCATGGGAATCATAGCTTCCATTATATATACCAGTTGAAATAGTGTGTACCTAGTTGCACATTTTTAGTTTTTTTTGTATGCCTGTAAGATTTATAATATGCAATCTTCCCGGTCATCTCTTTGGACATTACAAATCTTGGTCAAAATATTCTCCAAAAAATTATTAGATGCATTTGATTGGTGATTTATTGAGGATGGTACATCATGATTTTATGATACAAAATCATAAATTCCTATATTAATGTTTTGATAGTATTATTATAAAAGTGTATACCCATATCACTTATCGTATTTTGAAGACATCCAATCCTTGTTATGATATTATCATACAAATTTTTTATAGCATACTTTTCACTAAAAATTAGACTCATATCTACTTCAACCCATTTGGTGAAGTAATCTATCATAATGATAATATATCTAGAATTTGAACACTTAGATGCAAGAGTGATATGTCACACAAAGTCAATACAACATTTTGAAAATGGTTGCACACCTAGAACTAGATTCAAAAACATCTCATCCCTTTGGTTTAGTTTTATTATCCTTTCACAAATATCACAATATTTGACAAATTTATGTTAATCTTAAAATAGTGTTGGCCACCAAAGCACACTTTGTAGTATTTTTCTCATAGTCAATTCACCTATGAAATGACCTCCCACTATCCTCTGATGGGCTTTCTCCAAAATGGTTGGTATTTTATGTTTAAGGGCCACTCTGCATTGAACATCATACTTATTGAGCTTATAAAGATACCTATTTATAATGATAAATAATAAATCCTGGTTGAGTAGTTGCTTATTTTCATGTTTTATATAATTCACAAGGAATATACCATGCTCCACAAAGTTTATGATATTTTCCAATCATTAAAGTATCACAATCACTCTAAAAATATGTATTTTAAAGATTCATCCTACAGTTCTTTTGCTTTCTCCCATATTTGAATATGACTAAGGTGATTTGGTCTAACATTTTCCTTTCCTAGTTTTACGTTGATTTTGAATTGGAAATCTTAGAAAAATATTAACCACATAGATATCTTTCTTCCAAAAATTAGTTTATTAACCAATTACCGTGATGTTTGATGATCATTGAAGAACTTAAATGGGGTATCCAACAAGTGGTGTTAGAACTTATGAAGTGCAACAACTATTACCATAGCTTCTCGTTCTATGGTAGTATAGTTTTTATTGATGAATAATAGGTTTAAACTTATAAAATGAATTATATGATACAAGCCTCCATCCCTTGGTTATGTTAACACTATTCTAACTATCAGGTTCAATGTATCAACATGAAAATGTAAGGGTTTATTCTAGTTTGGGAAGACCAAGATGGGTACTGTAACCAACTTTTGATTTGATTATGTGAAGGTTGTTTTGGTTTCAAAATTCCATTAAAATTTATTATCTTTGCATAATAACTTCTCTAATGGTGTTGAAATGACTACATACCCTTAAAATAACTTGTAATAATACCTAACATCACCTAGGAATGATCACACCTCTATTGGGATGATATGTCATATAAGTCCCAAAATGACTATAATTTTCTCTTGGTAGACTATAATTCCGTCACTATAGATAACATCCAATGGTATGATGAATATATATTTATTTAGATTTAGTGTAATTTTTAGAGCATGACATCTATATAACATTAATCTTAGTTTTTATAGATGTTATTTGAATAAATAAAATAGTACCCAATCATCTAGATAAACTTCTAGAATGTCATGAATGAAATCTTTGAATGTAGTAACAATTAATTTAGAGAAAACTACAAGTGTATTATTCATGCCAAATGACATTACCTTATAAAAAAATGATCTCCATTTCATTTTTAAATGTTATTTTTATTTGATTCTTATTTTTGATAGGAATATGATGGTATCATCTGAATCCATTTATAATTGAGTAGACTTCAAAACCCACAACAAATTCTAATACTTCATCTGTGAAAGGAATTGAAAATAGATCATTGACACAATCATCATTCAATGCTCAATAATCCCCATAAAATCATATCTCTCATATATTTTTAGGCTATACCACTATGGGACTAACCCAATTTGATTTCTCAATTGCATATGTGATTACACCTTTTTTACATCCAATCTATTTTTGATTTTAAATTCATTTTCATATTAGGATTCAACCTACAAGGTCAATTTTTAATTGGGCAAGCACACTCTTTTAGGTCAATATTCATCTCACCTAGTGAAGGGTCTATAGCCTTAACTTCTAAATATTGAGTGGGAAACACATCCTTATAATACTGTAGAAATTAAACTACCTCTGAGATATGCTCTTGTGTCCAATAGTGACTAATGACTATTAATTTTCATATTGATTGTGTATCAATATTCTTAGTTTTATTTCACATTATTTTTGGTATATTTTGATTTTTTTTACATGAATAAATTTAATTATTTTCCTTTGCCTTATTTGTTATTTGAATTTAAAGTTTCAAAACTGATATTTTTATTCCTTTTTTGCGTTCTTCATTTCAATTTCCTCTATGTCCTTTTCTAGTTCAAAGAATCCTTTCAAAACTAAGTCTTTTTCATTTTCCTTTTGATTAGGGTCCTTTATGTTATTTTATATTCTATAATAGGATTTCAAAAAAATTTACTCCTTCTCCTTATTATCATATTGCTATTTTATAGTTGAGTGAAGACTTGTGCTTATCTCATTGTTTTGTTTTTATTAGTGTAGTGAGAATATCTTCTTCTCATTCATGACAATTAAAAAATTTCAATTTCTGTAAATCCTTGTGCACCATTAGATTTTCATTTTCAAATACAAAATTTTGATTTTTTTTGAATTTATGGCCAATTTAGAGTCTCCCATTTATGTTCTTGATTCATGTACCAATCCCTAAGTAGAGGAGGTAAGGTCTGTTAAAAAACATATGCCCAATACATTGGTTCAATCTGTTGCAATGCCCATACTTCAACACATTTATGAACATGAATTTTAGGATATTATCCCTTTTGAAAGAATGGTAAATTATCTAAAATAGACATTTAAACATGAAATATTACTCATAATCCTAAATAATTTTTTTAGACCTATGAACATCCCACCAACTCTAAGGACCCATTTGAATACATAACACAATGTAATGACTTAGTCTTTATCTGGGATGTGATTTTACATCTTGTGACTGTGTTAGATATTATATAGTAAAAAATTATGGAAAATTTAATTTTATAATAAAAACCATTGTCATGGGTCATATTTCATGATGTACATGCACCTAATTTATCATATGCACATTCACATGCCCACTTATTGTGGAAGATAATTCCCATAGAAAATTACCTTCATTAGTAGGTTCAATATATCTATCTGTAGGAGTTAATTGATAGATTTGATAAACCTCTATTATTTTATGAGAACACATATAAGGAGACTTAAATTATTGTATTTGAAACTATGGGTGTGTGCTAAGCATCTATACGAATTGGGCCCAATATTATTTTATTTTTTTATAGCTATGGTATCTGTTGTCCATGTTATAAAAACTAGATAAAATCTCTACTTTACATGTCTTTTGGTTTTATCTATGTATTTAATTTGAACTAATTATCATCCTTATATAAATACAAAAATGATTTATCTTTTGGTACTATATATGGCTTTTGCTTAGATTTATTCAAAGATATGACAATGATAACATCCCCTTGGTGTGTTTCCAGTTGGTTTTCAAGTGGTCGATGGTCATACAACCATCATAAGCCATTGTATTCTAATTAGAACATGATAATGAATCTCATCTATCTTCATGTTAATCAATTCAAAATATCCATGCAAACTCGAGTCAAACACATTTTTATCTACATCTTTAGGGATTCAAATGAGTTTAACTAGATTATAGTCTGCCAAATTGAGAGTAACTACATTGTAACTTAGAGTTGGCCTTTTAATAGCTTCCTAAATTGATCTGGTAATCATGTTCATGGTACTTCCATTTTTTTTTGGATATTTCATATCCTATGAGTTCAATATCAATTTTAGCATCCACATCCCATGGTTTCTTAGTCTTGACATAGCGTACCACTTACTCAATTATCTATTGTCCTTATTGCACGTAGTATAAACAATCATACAATTAATTTGTTATATTTTTGGAGATATACTCATTTTATAGAGTGCTTACTAATTTAAGTAAGTTTGTCATGGCTATGATTAGTTTCCCTTTGCATAGATCTAGAAAATTTATTGATATATTTAAGTATCTAGTATCATAAGATCTCCTATAATAACATTATGATTATGGATTGAATGTAATAGATGGGATACTTCATTCATCTACTTTATCTCTCATTAGGTTTGGATTTGTTTCCCCTCACACTTTTTTGATTTGGTTTTCTTTAGTCATCCCTAGAGGTGGAAGACCTTGTTCTTTATGTTGATTCCTAGTTGGACAAAATCTTGATTCTTAGGATGAGACTACCATGTTTACATTTTAAAATATTTTCTCCTTCATACAATTATCAATAAAAGTTAAATATGTAGTATTATGTTGTATTATGATCCTAAAATATGCACATAAAATTTCTCACTATAGATTATAGGGACAATTTGGTTTGTGTGATTCATTTCTCCACACAAGTAATAGGTAATAAGCTAGATTGGTTATTTATTCCATTTCATTTCATTTTTATTACAACCATGATAACATCCTTATATTTTAAGAAATACCCATGCTTTTGTTGATTATAATACCCTCTATATTATTTTTGAGGTGAAGGAGGTGTGCAATTAGGTTGTTGTTATGGTGAAATTGAGGTACATCCTTATTGGTAATATAGAGAAGGTTGAACCAACACTTATGGAGGCTAAGACATCCACCTAGTTTGGTACTGGGGTGACTGAGAAGTCCACCTAGGAATAAGATAAGCTTTTGGGGGAACGCATCCACCTTATGTTATGATTCCAACCTCTTGCATTGGTTTTATAACTAAATATTGTTGTGTAGAAATTAAAGAGACATTTTGAGTGATATCCTATTTAATATATTATAGATCCCTAAAATTATTTTCATCATGGTTATAATATTTACATAAAGTGATTTTTTTTATTTGACTATTGCACATGTTTTAATAAATTAAACTTCGCAGTTACATGTCTTACATTGTGACAAACCTCATATAAATATATTTTGATATTCATACATTCATTTTAGTGATGTCCCTCCTATCCACTTTTAATTCACCATAAAACCAATCTTAATTTCTCCCCTTCTTGAATTTTATGCATCTTACGCAATTTTACAGCTACCTTAGCATCAATTTTGGTAACACTGGTCGGGTATTCCATACAATATTCTATTTTCTTAAATTTGATCATAGTGGATTTGGCATTAACATTTATGGTAAAATTAGCTTGGGAAATGGAAAACTGAATCTTGCTTCGTAGAAATTTTACAAATCAAACAACTTTCTCTAAGTCGTAGAATTAAAAATTTAGCTAATTCATCACATCCAAATACTGGTGACATAATACTATGTTAATTCTCCCAAGTTTTGTTTGATCTCATTGAAATATTGAATTTATTAGATATTAGATTTTTTCACTTTGAATTATCATATCAATTTTTCCTTTACCTTTTCAAGAGTCATGGTTGCATTATTATATTTAAATATACATTTTATAGCTCATCTAGTCAAGGATCCTATGAGTTCACATGTTTTATCTATGTCATCCATCACACCATTAACTTGCCACTTCATTTTTTAGGCCAGTCAATATTGATTTAGATCATTTAACCCATCATATAGTGTCAAAGTAACAAAAATTCCTACAAGAAATGATATGTTTCATGTGATTGTGCTATATATGACTGGTTTACTTGATGATGATTTTATTGGTGTCTATAAAATTAAAATGATTATGATTGGAGTACCAAGAATATTAGATTTAACAAATATAATATCTTTAAGTTCATTTTACTTCTTATTCCTACTTAATTTTTCTTTAGCTTCTTCAAACCACTTCTTAGTTGTGGCTACTTTTCTGACAATTTTAGAACTACTATTATTAGTTATAAAAATATGCACAATAGATGCATCCCCTTGAATTGAATGAACCATATCTGGATTATCTATCATACCCATTTCTAAATTTGAATTGACTCTATGTTTTATCATTTTGCTTATTATAAATAATACCCTTATCTTTCCATATATAATCACTACCTCCATGAATATTTTTAAAATATATTACTAGGTTGTTCTAACTGCCCTTTTACAATATCTTCATAGTTTCTCTATTCTGTTCCTTCCTCTCTTTCTAGGTTGATTTATAATTTTGATAAGTTTCTATAATCTATGTGGTTTTTGCATTCCCTTCCTTCTCTTCTAGTTCTCTCTAATCTACATCTTCAAATAATCCTTCTGAAGGTCTAGTTCCTCTCATTTTCTTCGTAGTTTCATGTCTAATCCTACTTGTAATGACTTTTTTCCCTTTATATTATACAAAATTTTACTTATTCAATATTTTATACTATTATAAATCTATTTGAATCCCTAAAATTAGTTTCTCATTTTATATCTATATGTTATCTATAGGTTCAAGTTCCTTGGTTTAATTATTCTTCATTCAACACTCTCTAGTCCGCATCCCCATAACACCTTGAACAATTACTCCATATCAATTAGAATTGAAACCATGGAATTTTATACAACTAACATATTCAACAATAAAGGGAGTCACTTCAAAAAAATTACCTCTAATTTATCTAACAAATAATTCATATATAGATTCAAATTCAATATACCGTTGTATGACAAAAAATGTAACATACCCATCGATTATAGTATTTACCCAATGGTCAATAGCATGGGTCCATCTAATATCTAGGTTGCACAATCTTTCCAACTTTTATTCATTCCACATATAATTTTCTATTTATCATGGTCTAAAATAGTAGTATTCAAGTCTAGATAACCATGATGTTAGCAACTCGATAAACTCACACCAAAATATTTCATAAAATTCTTTGTGGATGTGTTAAAAAATGATCTCTTCTATAGAAAATCATATTCTTATAGCTTAATCCTCTATAAATATATGTATTTTTATGTCTAGAAAATTTAAAGGTCCCTTTAACTAGGTAACCATTTAAACATATTCATGACCTAACAATAAAATTGATTTAACTATTTTGGGAATATTAGAGTTTTATTCCTAGTTTATTTAAGGGTATAAAACAATAAATTAATAAATAATATTGAAATAATTATAGTACTGATTTGTATAATTTATTTTCCCTTTGTAGCTTTCTAAAAATAGTAATGAAAGAGGAAAAATATAACTTATCTTAAAATTAGACTGAGATAACTAAGACAAAGGCTGAAATTGGTTGTTAGGATTGGGATAGTGTTATGAACCTGGGTTTGAATTTCATTTGGTGAAAGGAAAAGAGCACCAAAAATAGGACACTTCAAGGTTCAATGCTATAGTCTAAGTCCTGCTTCTATTGTCCAAACTAGTCATAGAGATCTAAGTTTTTTGGGTTTTGTCCGCTGTCCTTATATGAGCCTACCTATGAAATTTTGAGTCCTAAATGTTGATGTTGCTCCTTGTAGATCTAATTAAATATTGAAATCATAAACCTTCATTATGCTTGATAAAACTTGAGAAAGAGGGGGGGTTAGTGTGTGTGAGATTCACTAAACGTGTATCCACACCCCTTGTGTGGGCATGCTACCTACATACCAATAATCTGAAGAGGGATCAAGCCATATGTAGTTATCCCACTTAATGTGCTTTGTCCAATAGTGTAATGAGGATGCAAAAATGCCAAGCTAAGAGTGCTTGAGGTGGATATGGACTAGTGTGAGGGTTTGAATATGTTTGTATTTGTGTTGGGTGACTATATGCAGAGAATAGGTAAATTTGCCTTAGTGGTTTATTTGTATTCTTGATTTATTTTTAAGATTTGTCACCCCCCTATAAATAAAATTTGAATGGACTTTTATAAGAAACTATTGGTCATGGGTTAAATGTATTCACACTAGGCCAACATAATGAAGGATAGGAATCAAATGGAAATGACCATTTCAGCTCAAAATGTGAATGGATAAGAGCACTTAAAATGGGACACCCTAGGGTCTAGTGCTCCTATCTTATAGGCTCAAGACCTGGGGGGATAGAATTGGCTTGGGAAATATAACCTAGCTAAGCTAGAATTAGGTTTTACAAGTCTACAAATGACCAGTTATAAGAAAAAAGGTATCTATAAGGGTTATGAGATCATGCAAGAAGGTCCTATAGATTGGGTGTCACAAGCCATACTCAAGCTACCAATTTGGACATTTTATATGACTACATTTCCCCCCTCCCCCCCTTTATTCTAGTGATGTAGCAAAGTGAAATAATATGATAAAAGAAAGTAGAAAGTGTACCTGATCTTACCTATAAGGTTGAAGCCCATCAAGCTATGTGATGTTGGGTGTGTATAGAGAGAGCACATTGTGAAGTGTAAATCTTCAAGAGAAAATAAAGAGTATATCAGCTCTTCCTAGATACATTATATCTAAAATAAGTACATATAAAAGTTGGATAAGATAGGGAGGAAGAGAATGAAATAAATACACCTCATCAGGTATGTGGACCAATACAAAACCTATTGTGTTATTAAGTGATGCTAAGTATGCTAGATATGTATTGGGTATGTGTTATACAAAAAGTAATATTGTGAATGGAGTTGAGTGCTCAATTCCCTGAGAGTGGCTCAAGAATACAAAGGCTATCCCTTTGGATCCATCATCACCCACTAAGTGAAGCTATGTGATCATGCATGTGTTAATCTATGTTTGGATTGTATGTCTAATCTCTCTAAGTAGGTGGCTCAAGAATATAAAGGCTAGCTAGTCCTTTGGCTCCATCATTTCGCACTAAGTGAAGCTATGACCTAATATTGATATGAATGTGCATTTTATGAGATGGATCTTGAAGCCCATGAATGCTTTGAAATCTGATAATGTGGTGTGGATATTTGAATGTGTACTAGAAACTAGGCCAATCTTGGCCAATATGAAAGGAAGAGATTATGCTTGTATGAAAGCCACTTTGAAACTGGGAACTAGGCTTATGTGGAAGCCACATAGGAATGATGCCAACCACCTATAGAAAGAATAAGGCATAAAATAATTGAGAATGCTTGGGTAATATATTGAACTCAAAAAGAAAAGAAGTCAAATGTGTCATGCACATTGCCCCCAATCATTGGTGTCTGAAACATGGATTCTGATTTGGAAGTTATACTAATTTCCCTATCTAAAACTAGAAGTGAGAGCCATCATACCATGCATGATGCCTCTATATCTAGATTTTCTAAGGAAAACTATACTAAAACTACTGAATCTAATCTAAACTATATTTAAAAAAACTATAACTTAACTTACCTTTTTGTTTGTTTCTAGAAAATTTGGGTTTTTTACTATTTAGATAGGAGCACCAAAAATAGGACACCTTAGTGTCTGACGCTATTGTCTAGGTCTAGAAATCTTGTCCTTTACTAATTCTAATCAATTTTATGTAATCATCACTATTTTGTTAGTCTATTCTATTCTATTTGACCTTTGATTATTGTTTTGAGTATTCTAAAAACTATTTTTTTGACTAGTAGGAGCTCTGATCTTTGTGATAAAACCCTTACTTACTACCCCCTATTCTGAGGGTAGGAATGAAGATCCTGCAATGACTACCCTCAAAATAAAAAGCCTTGTAAGTGTGTTATGTTGTGAAATACATGATATAAAAATAATAATTAAAAATATGTCTCAAGATATAGCATAGTTTCTATTGGAGATTGTGAGATAAATTAGATAAATATAACAATGTAATAGCACGTGCAATATATCAAATTTAAACTAGAAATGTTATTTTTTAGTTGTCAAGAAAGGATGGATCATGATGTCCATCATGACATCCAAAAAAGCAAGATAATTCATGATGCAGATCATGACATTGCAGATAGTTGAGAAGTAACAAGCACACAAGGTAAGAAGCAAGAAGAATACAAGAGTGGCCAAGGGGCCAAGCAAGCAAGGGACATGGGCACATGTCACTCAAACCAGAAAGAAATCATACAAGGCATGTTCAAATTCCCATATACATGTATAATTGAAAACAAGCAAGGTTGGCATGAGGGCCACAAGAAAATAGAAGAGTACAAGCAAAGGACATTGGTAAATGTCCTAAGGCACACACAAGAGAAAAAACATGAATTGAGGAATGAAATCACATTAAGCTACTCAAAGAAAGAAAGGAACTCATGTAAAAGGTGAAAATACAATCACATCTAACTAATCAAATCAAGAAGTGAAAGTTTTCAAAACATGTAGTACAAGACTAGGTAGATTCTAAGAAATACACAAATGCTATATACTAGTGAGTGTCGATAGAATAATATATGTAAGCTGGTAAGTAATGTACATCATCATGATAAATTAGAGTGTGTGGTGTAGGAAATACACAACCTAGATGGTGTAGTCATGTAAAATATGTCCCTGGCAGGTAGATATGTCGATATATGTCTCAAATATATAAGTAGGATGCCTCCTCAATGGGTAGAGTGAAATAATCAAGGATCTAGATGTCACTACACACACTAAAAAAAGATCAAGTAAAGCATGGTAATGTAAATAAATCAAAAAACAATAGCATATAATAACAAAATGTAAGTCTAGCATGGTATTAAAAATGTAAAGCATGGATAATGCATACAATTGAAATGTTTTTGGTGTTTTTGATTTATTTGAATGTTTTTGTATTTTGATATTTTGTAGTATTTTTGGTATTTTTGATATTTAAGCTATGTAAAATCAATCATTAGGAGAATATACAAAATAAATTGAAAAGAAGCTTTGTACAAAAAATATTGAGAATAAATTATACTAACCAATGAGTCTCATGAGATACTCCCTATCATGGTGTCCTGTATCAAGGAAAGGGATTGTGAATGATCGTGAAGCATGATAGAAAGGCTGAGACTATGGATCTAAAATCTATATATGATATAAATTCTCTAGAATATCTATAGTGAAAACTGACTGTGGGGTTGCCCTATAAATCTGAGAAGTGGATACAACTATGGGGATCTTAGGGATCTATCTAGTGGTAGGAGAAGCTCTCTAAAAATGTGCTATATGTGTATAGGCATGAGACCTACTACCATAGGTGTGAACATTGTAGTTGGGAACTGTCTAGAATCCTAAAACTATGGTTTCTCTAAAAGAGGCCTCTATGTAAGTGTATGAAGTCTCTATGCTAGTAAGGAAGGCCTTCACTATGTCTAAATTTGGATTGGAGGAAGAACTATAATTGGTGGAAAAGCTAAAACTAGTGACTGTAGAGTAGTAGATAGCTCTCAAGTGGGGAGTGGTAACTCATATGGAACTCCACCAACTATAACAACCTAATTAACATGAATGAATTTTGTACATCTGTGAATTATAGATGGTATTTCATGAAGTTTCCAAATCCATGGTCAACCAAACAATATATCGAAGACTCCTACACTGGGAACAATAGTAAATGGTGTGGCCACATGTGTTAGATCAACCTCTAGAGGAAGTATAATCTCACCTAATGAAATCTATATGTGCCCACTAAATGCACTAATAACTGTGTCCATTAGGGTAATATTCTACTCTAAATATCCTAAATGTTATAGTAAATTCATAGTGCACATGTTCACACTGGATCCATTATCTATGAGCATACTATGAATGGGATTATGATTAATATAAGCTCTGATAAAGAGTGCATGTTAATATGAATCATCCTCAACTATCTCTTGCTTTGAGAAGGATATGGAAGGTATAGCTAGAACTCTAGAATTATACACACTGATCATGTTGCTCAAAGGATGTGACTCAATTGAAGGTACATGATAAGTAACTAGTGGAGGGTGTGCATGATATGCATGGTGAAAACCTAATGTATCCCCTATCTCTTATTTAAAATTTTGTGGGAAATCCCTTTGAGAAAAATTTTAGAGCCTTGTCCTGTGTTTGCTTTGCCTGAGGAGGCTCAACTGGAGTGCCAATATCAATAAGGTTGCCATCTATCAAGTCTTGTATCTTGTGTTTCAAACTGATGCATTTATTTGTTATGTCGCCTAGTGCCTTATGAAAATCACAAAATGCATTATGATCATATCCAATGGAAGAGGCTTTGTTGGATTAACTTCCTGAATATAAGGGAGATATATGATATTACATTCTAATAATTGTTGTAAGACTCTGGCTGGAGATACAGTAGATTGGTAAAAGTTCACTGAGGAGCTGCTGATAAAACCCCTTATTGAGAGGGATCTGAAGCTGCATTAACTATAGGTTGATTTTGGATTTTTCTATCATTAAACTTTACTTTGTATGGGACTTTACTGTTACTCTTATTTGTTGTTTTTGATATGCTTATGTACTTGAGTTTGCCCATTAAAATTAATTTGACTTCCCTTTTCTTTAGTGTATGACATAACTTAGTGAAGGAATACAATCTTTTGAACATTATTGACTCATGCAAAGCTAGTAGAAGACTCTATTTGAAGAGATATTGTAATTCTTAATTGGCCATGGGGCTAGTCATTTTAACTAAGATAGTTTTATATCAAAGAACATAATTTGTGAGATGCTCATTTGACCTTTGTTTTTGTTGTCCAATTGGGCATAAGAAACCTTATCACCTATGCTAATGCTAAAATGAGTTAGGAACATATCGGCTAAAGGATTGAATGTATTGACTAAATAATTTGGTAGACTATAGAAGCATTGTAAAACATAATCCTTTAGACTTTGTGAAAATAGCTTGGTTAATAACTAGTCATTTGACACATAGTCCAAGCATGTTGTGTTAAAATATCTCAAGTATGTCTCTAAATCACCCTTGCCATCATATATAGTGAGCTTGGGTTGAACAAAACCTGGTAGCAAGGGCGTTGAAGTAATATGATGTGCCAATGGTGTATGAAGTAAAGCAAAAGAATCTAAGGCTTGTGTTTATCTAGAAGCACCTTACTCAAGATGTAACACCTTAGATTAAAAAAGATTTTATCTCTTGCATAAGGGAAACCACATTAGGAGACAAAAATGTACTAGTTGTAACTGGTGGTGCCTCGTAAGAAGGTTAGGATGATATAGTGGGTTGTTGTGACATAGTTTCCCCCATAGTGTCATTTACAACTGGTTGCTCTGAAGGAATAGAAGAATCAACTTGCTTATATTTTTTAATTTTCATGATATATTATAAGATAAGAGTATGATCTTGGGGTTATTCCCTGAGTCTTTCTCTAAAACTTTGTAGAATTAAACTTTTGTTGAGGGAAACTTCATTATCAATAATAGGTAGAATTGGATCAAGAGTCTAATGTGGTGGGTCATAAACATTGGTATTTATATCATCATTGTTATTCTCATACTACTCATTATCAAAATTATCCTCATGAAAATTGGTGTAATCTAGATGTGTAGAATTTATAGTAGGATGTTGAGCTAGTTGTTTATCCATGGTATATGGTCAGGTTAAAGGAATATAGGTGAATTCAAGAGGGTTGCCACTAAGTCTTGCACTTCATCTAAAAGAAAGAGATGCAAGGAGCTTAGGTGGCATAAGGAAAATAACTTGAATAATGAAAGAAAAGATTAAAAAATATAATATAAACAATGAACTGGAATATACATAAAAAGGATACGAAGATCACAAACATGTAAGGTGATACCTAAAAAGCAGGGGACCTAGTATATGCAACTAGGGTTTGAAAGAAATTACTTTTAAAATTACTAAGGTAAATTTTAAAATTTAAATGTAAATTTATGATTTAAATATGTACAAAAAATTATAAAATGCCAGGACCTAGTATAAGCAACTAGGGCTTGAAATAAATAATTTTTAAAATTACTAAGGCAAATTTTAAAAATTAATATGAATTTATGATCTAAATATGTAGGAAAAATAAAAAAATATTGGAAAAATCAGCAAGGAATTTTCCCTAAGGTTTTTAGGGGTTTTTAATGCACAAATGAAGTAAGTTAGGTTCACCAAATGATTTAACTATTTTTAGAATATTGAATTTTTATTCCTAATTTAGTTAAGGGTCTGGAATAATAAATAAATAAATAATATTGAAATAATTATAGTACTAATTTGTATAATTTATTTGCCCTTTGTAGCTTTCTAAAAATAGTAATGAAAGAGGAGAAATATAACTTATCTTAAAAATGGACTGAGATGATTGAGACAGAGGCTAAAATTGGTTGTACAGGACTGAGACATTATCACGAACCTGGGTCTAGATTTCATTGAATGAAAGGATATGAGTTTCAAAAATAGGACACTTAAGGGTTTGATGCTATAGTTCAAGTCTTGCCACTATTATTCAAACTAGTCATAAAGATCTAAGTTTTTTGGGTTTTGTCTACTATCCCTATGTGATCTTGCCTATGAAATTTTGAGTCCTGAATGTTGATGGATCTCCTTATAGATCTTATTCCATATTTAAACCCTAGACCTTCATTATACTTGATAAAATTTGAGAAAGAGGGGGAGGGGTTAGTGTGTGTAAAATGAACTAAACATGTATCCACACCCCTTATATGGACACACTACCTACATACCAATACTCTGAAGAGGGATCAAGCCATATGTAGTTCTCCCACTTGATGTGATTTATGCAATAGTGTAATGAGGATGCAAAAATTCCAAACTAAGAGTGCTTGAGGTGGCTAGGGACTAGTGTGAGGGTTTGAATATGTTTGTAGCTATGTTGGGTGACTATATGTAGAGAATAGGGAAATTTGTCTTAGTAGTTTATTTGTATTCTTACTTGCTTTGTAATATTTGTCACCTCCCTATAAATGAATTTTGAATGGACCTTTATAAGTAATTTTTGGTCATGGGTTAAACATATTCATGCTAGGATAACATAATGAAGGATAGGAATCAGATGGAAATGACCATTTGGGATTGAAATGTGATTGGACAAGAGCACCAAAAAAGGGACACCCTAGGGTCTGATGCTATAGTCTAGGTC
Organism: Torreya grandis; assembly: GCA_037957365.1. Classification (NCBI taxonomy): domain Eukaryota; kingdom Viridiplantae; phylum Streptophyta; class Pinopsida; order Cupressales; family Taxaceae; genus Torreya; species Torreya grandis. Next base: position 2,316,958 of record JARHVA010000307.1, read on the forward strand.
TGATACTCCTATCCTATAGGCTCAGGAACTAGGGGATAGAATTGGCCTAGGAAATGTAGCCTGGTTGATTTGGAATTAGGTTTCAAAAGTCTATAAATGATCAGTTATAAGTAAAAAGGTGTCTAGAAGGGTTATGAGAGCATGAAAGAAGGTCTTATGGATTGGGTGTCACAAGCCACACTCAAACTACGAATTTGGATATTTTTTATGACTACAAGAACCATCGTTAGCAATGGTGCTTTGAATCACTCATAAGGACATGTGAGAAGTTATAGTATATGAATGTTTTGATGGGATTCTAAATAGTTCTAAAGTATTATAAATAAATTAAGGATAAATGGTGTGGATATTCTTACAATTTTACTTCTAGTTCACCACTAACATTCATGCACTTATTAACATTTTATCATTTAAAGAATTTAGAGATAACTAATAAGAAATGATACATTCATTTGAAAGGAAGAGGTGATTAGTAAATAATACAAATATGTACAAGATAAACTTTATAAAAATTATCGAATTAAGGAGAACTATATATTGATATCTATTTTATTCCATTTAAACCTCTTATTTGACAAAATTAGACTACATATAATGTTGTGGAAAGACTATGACTTTTGGTTTTCATGAAATTTAATTTTTACCATCAAAAGAACCATTCAACTTACATGTGTTTCATTATCCTCATGAGACCAAATTTTATAAAAGAATACACTATGTTGTACACTTATTTCTTATTTATATTATAAAAATGTGTGCAACTTATGCTTCACATTTCCTACTAATAACAATTTTAAATATAAAATTCATATTCCTAGGACAACTATAACTATCCATAGGTGGTATCTTACCCTAGGAATTTACATAACACATGTTGTACAAGATGATGTAGAAAATATCAATTTTGTAATGGATTGAGAGATTGTGTTGTTTGTTGGATTAAATTGTTATACAATGAGATCAATGAAGTACATGGATGTTTATATAAAAAATTTAGTCATATTATATACCATATGGATAATAGATAATATAATAAAAATGATTTCATTATCTTGTACAATCAACTTGATTAGCTGAGATCCTCCTTGAGTGATCCATGGATTCCATTTACAAGATTGAATATAGTATAATGTTTTTTCAAATTTCTCTTTAACTTGATGATTGAAATTCAAATTTGTGTAGATGTATTACACCCATTTAGAATTCCCTTTCTATTCGAACCCTTTAGATTGTCCCTTGCTGTGTTATCAAATATTTTTTACAATACTCAAAAACTATCATTTGGGTTAGACACCTATTTTTTAAAATGTTTTTGGGTTAGTCACACATTTGATTATAATCATTTTTTGATAATTTATTATCTCTAATGAACATAAATGACTCTATTGTCTTAAAAATTCACCTAACTTATTTATAATGGGATTCCTATGACCTCCCTACACATTATTATACATCATATTCATATGTATTTGATACACATGAGAATTATTACATAGTAATCCAAAGACTTTAAGATTTATCATTCTCATCTTGATTCTTATAATAACACCATTAGAGTTTCTCATAGTTATATTAATGTTAGTAGGGTTACACCCTTCTCTCACTACCTATCACCTCTCTTAAAGTCATTCTATAAGATATAAAGAAGGGAAGTACAAGAAGAAATTACCTTCTACCTTAGATTATGGATTCCTTTATCTCTCACAACTATTACAACATCTAGGAGTGCTTAAAATTAGGTTGGTAGCATTTGAACATCCTTTTTTGGAGCTAGATATGAAGGCATCTTTGCTTAAATAGGTGATAGTTTGATTTATGTGGTTATTTCTTGGTAATTTTTATGCTTTCTTACTTTTAATTACAAATTGAAACAAGGTTAAGTATCTTATTTAATCACATAGATAAAATCCCTCCTAAAATATTGTTAATATTAACTTATAATAATGCACCCCAAAAAACTAGAATTTAATATCTTATTTAATCACATAGATAAAATCCCTCTGAAAGTCTTACTAATCCTAACTTATAATAATGCACCCAAAAAAAACTAGAATTTATTTTAAACAAGCTATGTGTGTGTTGGTTTTCTTCTTGAAATCTTATTGCCAAGCTACTTTCACCCATATAGATACTTACATCTAAATTATGGAACTCCCATTGCTACCTAACTTGTCCTATTTAATTTTTTTCATTAAATTATTGTACTCACTAGAATTTTCATCTATTTTTCACTCTGGTTTCATTTTTTATGATTAAAATTTCTTATCTTGTTTTCTAGCTATAATTTTTAAGTTCAAACCTAAAATGTTTCCACCATGACATGTCTTTGGTATTTTCTTATCCTTTTTTTGAATTTAATATTTATATTTTTTTCTTCTCTATATTTTCAAATATATTTCTTGTATACCTTCTCTTTTCTATGTCAAATTCACCTAGTTTGATTTAATTTTATGTCTCCCATTCCCCACTTGAGATGATATTATAGTTTATTTAAATGTGATCATCCTAAGCTAACTATGGAAAATATATTATAATCCATTGAACATTGGTGAAATATAAAAGTAAAAATTAAGGATCAAACATAATTCCTTGAGTCACATGGATATGCCTCACTTCATTCCCCTCATACTAGTGATTGAGACTTGCTTTACCAAATGGACCTCAATCTCCTATCCATCCCTAAAATTTAGCTTCATCTAGAAGTGAATATGTCATGTCTGTACTTCTTGAGATAACCTCATCATCTTCCTGTGTTTAATTATATGAAATTATTGAAGAGAAAAACATAAAATAATTATGTGCAATAAAGGAGGATTGTCATAGAATTCTACATGATAGTGATCAAGGTTAGTTTAAGAGACCATGTCAACATTCTATAGCTATTAAATGGTCTAGTACCTATTCCTACCAAAGTGATTCCACCTCACATTTTAATGAAATTATTTTTCAAGAGCATATTCACTAAAATACATATCAATTCAACATATTATGTGAGTATATTAACAAAAATAACTTGCAAATAAGAATAAAATACATTAGACTAGAACATAGTAGAGTAGATCTATGTAATAGAAGTGAAATAAATACAATAATAGTGAATTATAAGATCAATCCATTTTAGGGGGGAAACTTAAAATAAGAACAAAATTTATTATATGGTTATCTTGTATTCAACATTACCTCCTATATATACCCTAATTAGACTAAGGGTACTATATGATTCCATAATATTAACTACTCATAATATGAAATATAGAGATTATCAAATGAGTAAGTCAAATGTTATGCTCTCCATAGGTCATCCACACATATCTTGATAAAACTAATAAGATAATGGCATAAAATGTGCCCCCCACCACTCCCCCCCTCACCCCTTCACACAAAAATTACCCTAAATGTTTAACATTTATGGGTGATTTTCCAGGAAATATATATCTTCCCATGTTGGATATTCCTTGTGAAATTTATTTCATTTGAGAAGTTATTTTTTGATCACCCAAGTCCACAACCTCTTCGTGCATATATGGATAATCAATTTCAGTTCCATGATGATAATTCCCTCTTCATCAAGTTATGGAAGATTTTTTTTGATAGAATATTATAACCAATGACTTTATTTAAACATGAAACATGAAAGAGTGGATGTATTTTGTCTATTGAGGTAACTCTAATTTGTATTCCACATTGTCAATCAAGATATGATAAAGGTAATAATACTTAGGTGACAATTTTTTATCTTTCCTTTAAAATATATGACTGTAATATCATAAAGACCAAATCTCTATCTTCAAAATGTCTATCACTCATGTGTTATTGGTCTTGTTATTTGATTATTTTTGTGCTATGGATAGGTTATCTTTGAGACTAGAAAGCACATCTTGTTGGTGTAGAATGTGATCTTATACTACATGAGATATTAGCTACACTCTCAATGAATAATTTATGGATGGTTGGTTGTAACCATATAGTTCCATAAATGGGGACGTATTTGAAGACATGTGGACATAAGTGTTATACCACCATTGTCCTAGTGATAATTATTTATCTTAATGGAAAGTGTATAATGAGAATTTAGGTTAAAAAAAGTAAAATAAAATAATGCAAACATGTGCATAATACAAATATAAACTAAATAAAATAATATAACAATAACTATAGATCCAAAATATGTAAGAAATTAAAACTAACAATGTTTGTGGTTGAAAAAAGAGTTCATAGAGTTAGTACCTTAATTCTAACTTGTCTATGTACTGTCAAAGGTTAAAGATGACTAAAAATAGATTTTTTATAGAATAAATTTAGGTTTTTGTTTTTTTTCTCAATTTTATTAAAAAACTATCTTAGTTTATGTAAATAAACTATATATATATTGTAATTAATTCTCCTTTCTCTAAACCATAATTGACATGAAAATCAGAGGTCAACTTTATTTTTTAAATAATTTATGGGTTTTGTTCTTCTACTTGAGGTAAAAAAAATATCTATAAATTTATCCAAATTAACTATAAATATCCCAAAAACATATGTTTACTTATATTAATAGTGTTATATACTCCAAAAAATTTGTGAACACCTTTGTATTTGTCCTTTGATAAGAAACCTCTCTCAAACTATTGAATTAATATACATAACTTATAGAGTTTATTATTATTTATCTCAACCATAATATTATTAGAGATACCTTGAAAGATCATTGAAAGTGGAGGTAGTTATGAGGGTTTTTCCTTAATCACACCCCTGTTCAATGAGAAGTTGGAAATTAACACTCATGCAAGTCAACAAACTATGTAATGTATAAAGATCCCATACCTTATCCTTATTTATGATATGTAAAAAATTAGTAGATTATATATGATATTTATTTATTTATCCTATATATCTCTCTTATAAAAATAAAATCCTAGTCATATTTTTGCTATGAAATATTATAAATTAAATTAGCCACCATGCACACCTAGGTTGAATTCCATAAGGTAAGGACCTAAAAATGAGGGAAAGAGGGAATGCATGTGCACACTAATTATATGGGGGATAAATCATAGGATAATGTGAGTATGAGAGAATAACCTTTTATTTAAGTTAAGGTGATTTAAAAGATTCCTATTGAATGGAATTTCACCCAATGGAAGTCATAAAGAGGGCCCATAATCCTCAATTTAACTCAAATATACAACATAAGACCAAGCATACTAAGTCAATATAATTCAACACTTAATAGTGTCATAGGACCAGTTTTAGATTTATACGTAATGCCCCACTTTAATGTGTGTGTAGATATACATTGAAGTAAAATAAAAAAGTGCACCTATGAGGGCTTGGTGAAGAATTTTTGGCTAAAACCTATAAGTTATAGTCAAAGTTAATACTAGAAATGATGATAATCTAATATTCAAAAGAATGAGAGATTACCTTTTAATAAAGTATAACTCCTGCAATCTAAAAAATTGTAAAACCAAATCTCTTTACTATTTTAATGAATTATCTTACTGCCATTAAGGATTTTAGAATAAGTATTAATGTTCCTATGTGATGTAGAGAGAAATAAATTCTTCTGCTATACACACACCTCTGTGATTCTGATCCCTACAACTGTCTCTCTCTTACATTCATTATTCACTATCTCCTCCTACTGATCCAGTATCTCTTGTTAATTTTTGATGCTTCAAATCTCAATTATTTATCTATACTTATTTGACACATCTCTATGCCTTCTATAGGATTATTTGATCATTCCTGACTCCAAATGATGTAGAGGAAGCCTGATGAACACTCACTTATTAACATTCACTTCTCTTATTTCAACTTGTTCTTTATTTAACAAAGGTTCATAAGAAAAAATTCTCAAAAATTGATTCAGAGTTAATATAATCAATGAAGGTTCTTGGGATCATCTCCCTACTCATTCCATCCCTCTTTGACCTTATCATTGAACCACACTTCACTGATTACTTCTTACTCTTGTTCTGACTCCCTAATAGCATTTGTTTCACTATTATAAATTGCAAGGACATATAATGTTTGATACTTAGAAAATATGGTTATTTTATGACACCATATATCTTTAACCTCCTCTCCATGAAATTTATTAATCCAACTCAACTCCTAGATGTCCTTTCTAAACCTTGGCTAGACCTGATTAGGTCTCCTTTACCTTGTGTTACACACGGTCATCATAAACCATACACAAAGGTAACGTACAAGTATAAAACCTTAAAAATATATTTATCAACTTAAACCATGCCTAATCACAAAATTTTGTGACTTTTAGATGGTGGAGTTTCAAGATATGCACATTTTCCTATATAATCCCTAACCTAGGGTTACCACTATCTGTACAGACTTGAGAGGCTTCAAATTAGGTTTTAATGAATATTTTATTTTTTTAAAACCTTCACAAGACCTAGATAAGGTTTGTATTATACATTTAAAACTCCTTCAACCTTTAACTTCTCTTAAATCATTTGTAAACACACTTAAATCAATTATTCTACAAGATTCTATTACTACAGTTTGCCTTGAGCAAGATAAAAAAAGGTTTAAGTTTGAATTTGACCTACCTAAGGTTTTTAATTACTCCATAAATATTATATCCATCATTCTATCTTTACACACTATCTTTATACCACAATAATCTCAATCCATACAAATACACACACATATGCCTTGATTGTCTCCTATGGATAGAGCACTCACAAATTGTTACCTTGAACCCCTGTTCTTATTGGAAACAAACATAGTTTTATATGCATGAAAAAAACCAAAAAAATATGGTTATATTCATGGGATCACCCTCAAACTCACATTATCTTACTTGGATAGGTTCTCTATACACTAGTCTCTCAGATTCAATGCAACAACACCCAACTAGACACAAACCTTTGCAATTACATTAAAAGTATTGTTATAAATTTTTTAAGGATTTTAATCACATAAATTTACATTCAAAAAATAATATAAACACAAAGATATATATAAATGTATTTCAATCATTATAACTTTTATTAATTCCATTTCTATACATTATCAACTCTATCATATGGACATAACACAAAATTCTTCTCTTTTGTCTCATTCCTCATTTCCCTCCATACCTATACGTCATATAAAATTATAAATAAATATATTTAAAAATATACCACCTTTATACTACTAAAAACTCATTACATTCTTTTCTCAAGATGAGAAACTACTTTCTTGACAACTACCTTTCATGAAAATTACCTTGATGTGGTAATTACTTTCAAGAATCTTGGTTTATGTCATTTTTATCATTACATGAATTTATAACACCTTCCTACACTCTCTTAGGCCCATTTATGACTTTATACAAACATTTAATAACATACCACTTCTTGACATTTACTCAAAATAATCCTAGACACATAAGCACAATTCAAATATTTAAAATGCCTATTTTGGCAAGAAAATGCCAAAAGGATACCAAAACACACTTAAGGACTCTTTTAATGACTTAAATTACTTCAATGGAACCTAAGACATCTATCACACACATGCCAAACCTAACCTTCTACTCATGACCAAATTTGCATTGTTTTTATTTATGGTCCTGCATCATACTCCCTGGCAAGAAAAGATTTGAGGTTTGCCTAAATAGACCACTCTATTATTATTTATGGTCTTCCAATTCTTGATCCTTAGATCTTAATTTTTTTTAATGCTCCATCATAATTCAATTGATCCTTATTGATTCTATCTTGCTTGCCTCTATTAAAGATAATTATTATTTCTTTCCTCCATTACTTGATTGTACCAACTAACACTTGATGTGCACTCATACCTTAATCATTTACTGTATCATATGGGTAGTCTATTCCCTAAAATATTATTGGTACACCTAGATTCACATATTACAATTATATTATCCTCAATCCTTTAACAAACATAAAGGTAATTTCATGCCTAGTTGCTTTTTCACTAAAATTTAGACTAACATATAACTCTTTGTGCTCTGACTCTCTCTTTTTTGTCATCAATTGTTCCTCTTAATGTTATTTGTCCTCCATCATGAGTTTCTTAACTGATTCATCCTATACCTTCTCTTCTTGAACTCTTTCAAGAGATTTCTTATTCATCTATGTCCTCACCTCCATGACCAAACCTACACATACAAAGCCAATAAAAGTAAAACATGTAAAAGGTTAAGACTCTTGAGTCCCTTTAACAATTTATTCCATCAATTTTACTCCTTTAAAATGACCATCTAATTGATTTTCTATTTTGACTTCTTCTACCTCATCTTTCACTTCTTCATGCTTTAGCTCATGTATCTTCTCTTCATTCTTCATCATTTCTCCATTAAAGCCCTATTCTAGTGATGATAGTTTTGCCTCTAATTTCTATTGATTCTAATAAATAAATATATAATCAGATTTCATGCCTTTGTCAATCAATTATATGTATTTTTACAAACCTTTAATGAGGTCTACAAATTGATTTGCCTCTTATTTATCTTTCCCATCATCTAACAGGCTACAACTAACTTATTTTTCCTCCCTCAAGTTTGTCTCATCCTTTTCAAGCTACTTTTCAACTTCAACCTCTTACACACTATGCTTCTGACTCATTCGAATTCTTTTCATCTCTCTCTTAAGTTGCTTACAAATCAACCTTTTCTTCTCTCATAACTTTCTTATTTCTTTTCTTCATTTTAAGATTTATTGGCCACTTGATTGTATTCTTATTCATGACCCATCCATAGTATGGGTTATCCTTTCCATTCATTTTATATATTATGAGAATTAACTTATCTAACTGATGTCTTACCTCTATCATTTCTCCTTACATCTCTTTCCTCTTGGCTTTTCCTTGTACCTTCCTCTCTTTATGGTAACTCATCTTAGCTATGCCCTATTTTATATTTTCTTTTTCTATCTTCATCTTACTTATCTCTCTAAATTTTAATCTCACTTAGACCTAATTCTATTAACAAGCTTCACCTACTTGCCTTTGCATGGCCTCACTTGGGTCTCTTTCACTTCTATGACCTCTCTGGGTCTATCTCACTCTCTTTTCCTATGCATAGGACTCCTCTTTATCTCTTTATTCTCTCCTTGAGCTTACTCTTGAGATTTCAATATATATATATATATATATATATATATATATATATATATATATATATATATATCAAGCCTCACTAGCTTCAGGGCTACTTACCACACTCTCAACATTTACTTACACTTTAATATGCTTTCATGAACATATCAAAAAATCAAAATGAAAGACAAAAATAAAAATGTACCTTCCATTTTATTGAAGAATATATTTATCCTCATCCTAAAGAACTTGATTCTTTGATACTAAATGATGCATAGAGAAATCAATTCTTCTACTTTACATACACCTCTATGATTCTAATACCTACAAGTATCTCTCTCTTATATTCACTCTTCATTATCTCCTCTTACTAATCCAGTCTCTCTTATTAATTTATGATGCTTAAACTCTCAATTCTTTATCTATACTTATTTGACACATATTTATGCCTTATATAGGCTTATTTGATCATTCCTAGCTCTAAATGATGTATAAAAATCTTGATGAACACTCACTTATTAACATTCGCTTCTCTTATGTCAACTTGTTCATTCTTTAACAAAGGCTCATAAGCATAAATGTTCAAAAATTGATTCATAGCTCCTTGAATCAATGAATTTTCTTGGGATCATCTCCCTCCTCATTCTATCCTTATTTGACCTTCTCATCAAACCACACAACCTATAAGCACAACCCTTCAATCATTAATTACTTCTTACTCTTGTTCTAACTCTCTAGTAGCCTTTTTTTTTCATTATTCTCAATTGTATAGACATATACTATTTGGTATTTATAAACTAAGGTTATTTTATAATACCCTCTATCATTAAACTCCTATCCATGAAATTTGTTAATCCAACTCAACTCCTAGATGCCCTTTCTAGACCTTGGCTAAACCTGATTAGTCTCCTTTACCCTGTGTTACACAGAGTTATCCTAAACCATACACACTAGTAATGTACAAGTATAAAAACTTCAAAATCCATTTTATCACCTTAAACCACACCTAATCACCAAATTTTATGACTTTTGGATGGTGGAGTTTCAAGATATGCATGTTTTCATATAAAAACCCTAACCTAGGGTTACCACTATCTGCACAGACCCAAGAGGCTTAAAATTAGGTTTTAATGAATTTTTTATTGATTTAAAACCTTAAAAAAACCTATATAAGGTTTTTATTATAAAATTTTAACTCCTTTAACCTCTAACTTCTCTTGAATCATTTCTAAACAAACTTAAATCAATAGTTCTACAAGATTTTGTTAGCACAATCTACCCAGATCAAGTTAAAATAGGGTTTAAGTTCACATTTGAATTACCTAATGTTTTGAAGTATTACATAAATATTATCTTCCATCATTTTTTTAATACACTATACTCATACCATAATAATTTCAATCCATACATATACACACACAGATGCCTTGACTATCTCTTGTGGACAAAGCACTCACAAACTATTAACTTGAACCCATTTTCTCATTAAAAATAATCACAATTTTATATGCATGAAAAAAACCACATGAATATGGTTATACTCTTTGGATCAACCTTATACTCATATTACCTTACTTGGATAGGTTCTTTGTACACTAGTCTCTCAGATTCAATGCAACAACATAGAATACTTGTCACAGTATAACAAGACACAAACCTTTGCACTTACATTAAAAATTATTGTTAAATTTTTTTTAAGTCTTTAAATCACATAAATTTACATTAAAAAAATAAGATCAACATAAATATATAGAGGAATATATTTCAATCATTCTAAATTTTATTAATTCTATTTCTATACATTGTCAACTCTGTCATATGGATAGAACACAAAGTTATTATATTTTCTCTCATTCCTCATTTAAATCCCTACATATACCTCATAACAACCTCTAATTTACTCTCTCTAAAAATACACAACCTTTATACTACCAAAAAATCATTACATTCTTTTATCAAGACAAAAGAAACTACTTTCTTGACAACTACCTTGATGTGGTAATTAATTTCAAGAATACTAGTTTATGTCATTCTCCTTATGAATTTCATGTATAACATCTTCATACCCTCTACTGGGCCCATTTATGACCTTATACAAACATTTTATAACATTACACTTCTTGACATTTAGTCAAAATACTCCTAGACACACAAACACAATTCAAATATTTAAAATGCCCATTTTGGTGATAAAATTCCAATGGGATACCAAAACACACCCAAGGAATATTTTAATGAATCAAATTAATTCATGGTTAACCTAATACATCCATCACACACATGTCACACCTAACCTTCTAATCATGATCAAATTTACATTGTTTTGCTTGATGCTCCTGCATCACTATGTCCATACAAATCTCTAGTGTACCTATAGATAAATTTAAACATTTTTAAGAAGATAAATGTCTATGTGAGTAGATAATAAAGTAAAAAATGAAATAAATAATTAAAAATAAAAAAATAGGAACAAAACACTAGGTGGTATGTGAACCATGTTGTCATCTCTAAAAAATCTTGAATTATCATGTGTCCTACTGACCCTACCATGGAGTGAAACATATAAAACATAATTTTTATTGAACTTTTCATAATATGAAACATAGTTCCTACTAACCCTACCAAGGGGGAAAATAAGTGCTTATTATCTAAATAAGTAAATATATTATACCTAAGAAACCTTTTATAGCATCAAAACCTCATTTAACTTGAGAGCCTCTTATATCATGTGATAGAAAATAGAATAAGTGGATTATATGCCCCTTTTTGAGGTGAGTAATTTTATATTACTAATCTCAAAATAAAATTATTACGCACACCATGTGTAAAATATGTAATGGTATACTATGTAATAATCATTAAAGCACATTTGTAATACATGAATATATAATCATATAATGATATCATCATTTAAGATAAATTATAACCTAATACTAATATGTAGAAATAGAATAAATATAGGAAAAGGGAGGAAAGGAGGGAAAATGATATACCTTGATGTAACAATAGTCCCCAATATATGCAAGACATAAAAATTAAATTACAAATAATAATATGCCCAAATATGGACAAGATATAAAAATGAAAGTATAAACAATAATATGTCCCTATGTGAATAATATTTATTAAAGGACAAATTACAAGAGCCTACCCCAAAATATGCAATGTATAATATATAGACACATTTACATATCATGTCCCAAATGGGTAATGTATAAATCATGAATGACAATAATAGTATGCCTTGTATAGGTGATAAATATAAGGTCATGAAAAGGTTTCACCTTATGTGGGAAATATATAATTAATGAAATAACTAGCATAAGACATTCCCCACTATGGATAAGATATAATTGATAAATCACATAAGTAATATGTGTGTATCATGCCTCTTGGTGGGAAATATATGATAAAGTTTGATTAACACACAAAGGTCCTTATCCTCAATAGATGCATGATATTTATCATGGAAATGTAATAAAGGACATGAAACAAACTCACGGTATGGATTATGGCACTTAAGGGATCCCATGACACATGTGAATCAAATCATAAAAGTGAAGAATTAAGTCAAGTGTGCACAAAATAAATCAAAGTATGCAAACAAAATTTCAAAAAAATAAAATCTTGGGAGGAATAATAAAAAAGTAAGAATCAAAATCAAGTTGAAAATTAAATATATGAAATCTATGTAAATAAGAAAAATTGATTGGTCAATAAAGAGGGAGTAAAATCAAAACAATGTAAAAAATCACTGAAAATTAAAGGCCACCATAACACCCCAAATCCAACTATGAATCCATGATCACATGTATATAGTATAGGTATCCTATTTACCATGTGAAGCATTATACTATGTGTAAATATATGATGAAATGTTGAAGGCCAAATTATGTTAGAAAATTAACTAATTGTACCATCAAATCTTGAAGAATCATCATAAGATATACATTTGAAAGCATATGTCTTTCCACTGTCTCAACTATGAAGTGAATCTAGAAGTCATCATTATCAAAAGTGGTGTCTTTGATGTAATTACATGTAATATTAAGTTGAAATTACCTAGATTTATACTATGTATTGATTATTTATTTTCCATCATTGATGCTTGTATTTGATATTGATACACTTTTTTTAGGTACCCATTTATTTTCATATTAAGGTTTATCTTTAAATATCTTATGAGTGTTGATAGATTGACACTTATGACCTACTATCTAAATAGGTGTATCCATGATTTTAATATCACCACAATCGATAAGGTGTAAAATTTTATTTTTTCAAGTAAATAATAGATTTGTTGAATGACCTTTACCTGTATGATACTCACAATAACAATCACGTATCTTTATAGGTGGAAAAATAATCATGTTTTAGTCAAGTAAATTATTCAAAATTATGCATAGAATATCAACACATTTAGTAAATCACCTACATTCATTGTGATAAGCCATAAGGTATTTTTGTGGTTGCTCTTTATTATTAACTAATTTATTAGGATCATTCATTTGAATCACATGGTCAAATACACTTGAATAATTTTAGATGGTATAACATTATGAAGCCTTTGTCTCATATGTAAGTATATGTGTACATAAGAGCTCAATATCGAGTATATTAACATCATGAAAAATATATTTAAAAAGTGTGTATTCATTAAAAACATTTTATCTTTGAGAGTTTGTAAAATTATTTTACTAAATATATGTTATGTTTCCAAATCTGATAGTTGGTAAAGGAACTAATGTATACTAGCTCTAAATTGAAGTATGTAATCATGAGGTTTCTCATGTTAATTTTTTTCGATAAATGGAATGTGTTAAAATGTATAACTTGGGCCCTTATAAGTAATTAATCAAGACAAGAAATCCTCTTCCAACATAATAAAGGAATGCATTTGAGTAGGTACTATGAAACTAATTTAATTCATAATATATCAAGCTTCATGGATTTTAAGATTAAATAGAGTAAACTTAGGGATGATAAAACCATGTGGAATAGAAAAGTTTAAAAAAATATAACTATTAGGTTTGTTAATATAGAATGATAATCAACCTTAAAATTAAGTGAATGTGAGCCAAGAGATAAATTTTGAATTTATTATTGCAATTCACCTATTACACTCATCAAAATGACTATTTAAGAAGTTGGTATAGTTGTAACACTAGGTGGATCACTTAAGGAAGACACTCATCATGGGATATAACAAAATTAGTAGGTTTAGATAAGGGAGTCGGAAAATATAATTGATTAGGTAGTACATGATAAGACATACAATCATTTTCAAACACTTTTGCATTCACAGAATGAGAAAGAGACTAATCACTAGAGACTACAAGAACATCATTTACAACACAAGCAATATTATTACTAACTATTTATTTTAACATGTCCATAATCTTATCAATTTGAGATGGATTATTAATAACACATGTTTTAATAGTCTTAATATATTTACCCCTATATTTTTCATACATTTCATCTCTAAAATCATACTCATCATTCCAATAATATTTTTGAGAGTTTTGATTATGCACATAATTATCAACATTGACATTCTATAGGCACCTAAATTTGGTATTAGACACTTTTTCAGCATCAAATTTGGCACACTTTAACAAACTTGGATATTTCATACACATTTGAATATTATGCACACTTATATCTATCTATCTAACCACTGTTAGTTTGGCTAACTCTATTCACCATATAAATCCATTTAAGATCACACCAGTCTATAAAATAACATTCTAGAATCCTACACAAACCTTCTCTGTATCTTAGATCACTAGTTTTTAACTCCCAAGACAATATCAATAATAGTTGGACCATTAAAATTTACCATAGGTGTGTGTTTATACTAGAAGAATCCAAGAGAAATAAATGACTATTTTTTAAATAGATAAGTCTCCATTAGGTATACTTAGACATGTTTCATGGGTTAGTCATAATGAGAAATAATAGATTTAACTATCATTATAAATTAATCCTAAGGTTATAATTACATGGTCATAAAATGGTAACTTGAAAAATTAATTGATCACTACTTAAGAAAACCACTAACACTCTATTGAGATATTATCATAAAGGCATTAAAAAGCCTCTGAAAAGAACAACCTTAGAGCCAATTCTAAATAAAAATAAAAGAAAATTTTCATGGTGTCAAGTGTTGAAAGCCAAAAATTGCATTGCATTATAGATTAATCAAAATGTTTCACACACACATATTTTGGAGAATTATGTGTGATTTGAACCATTTTAGAGCATGGGAATGTATAAATCACCTAGTCATCCAATGGGGAGTGGTTGGGGATGTCCAACCTAAAGAGCTAACCCATTTCAAGTCATATTGTGGCCAAAAGTGTAATCAAGTTTTCAAAGGAGGGAAGAGAAAAATATATATTAATACCTAGGACCTCAGGTTATTAAATCCATAGGGAGAATATATATGTATAAGTACATGGGTTTGAAGAGTTATAGACCTACATAGTCTACGAGGACATTTCCAATAAGATCAAGATAATACTAGTCACCATAAGTGTCATAATTTCATCATCAACATCCTAATAGGGTGAGAGTATAATTTTATGATCTAAGTAGTGAGAGATAATACACATAGAACTTCCATAATCACTAAATAATTTTATGAGTAACATAATACAAAAATAATATGAGTACATCTCCTCTCTTTTCTTTGTCAATTTCAAATCATCTAAGTGTAATTTTAATTTATCCATTTCTCATTTTATATTTTTAGGTTAATTCTATTTTTTACATAGTTTGAATTAACCTTGGATTTACATTATTTAGATCATATTAATCTAAAATAAGTAAAAGATTATGTGAACTTGATCATTGATTTGAGTATAAAAAAACCTTGGGTTTCTCCTGCATTAGGGTTATATTTTCCCCTAAGGTTTCATATTTATCCTCTAATAGGGGTTGAATTTTAGATTTGATTTTTTATTTTCCCTTGTCACATGTTCAAATCTAATTTTTCCCTCATTTTGCGTAAGGTTTCATGCTTACTCTCCAAATATGGTTTCTCCTATTATGGTTGTTTCTTATCTTCATACATTTTTAGATGATATCTAATTAAAAATTACTCTATTTTTAAAACTCTTGAGTTTTTAATTAATCTCATTAATTTTATCAAGAACCTCTTTTGTTCACTAAAATTCATAATGAATTTTCTAAAATTGTGGTTCTTATATTTCACTAAAATCTATCTAAAGAGGAAAGGAGATATTTTTTTTCAAAACACAATCTAGATTTTGTGTACCTATTGATATCTATCAAAAACCTCATTTTATCCCCAAAATTTAATACATCTTTCCGAGAATGTCTAGTAATTTGTTTTAACCATGTCAAATTGATCTTTTTCATACATGCAACCCAAAACTATAACCTCATTTCCTTGAGGTTTGATTCTTTATTGTTAACTCTAATTTTCATATTTTTTCTTATATTAAGGTTCCATTTACCCTTAACCCATGTAGGATTTTATTATTTGGGCATTATTTGATTATAATAATGGGTCAAAATTATATAACTCTACTATTTGTACCTATAGTGTTGAAAACTATTGATTATATCATGCATTCAAATTTAATACAAGGACAAGTGATGAATTAAAATGTAATACAATTGAAGATGATATTACACATGATGAAATCTTAACTCTCCTTCGTAACAAATATAGCATGAATTTTGAATTTGAGATATTTCTAGTTACTACTCATAGGAAAAGGGCATGTATGACTTATTTCATTGATCCTACCTCAAGACCTTGTGGTATATATATCTAACATCCCTTGCCTATTATTATACCTAAGCTTGTATTGGATATAAATGTCTATGCTATCACAACATTAAGAGGTATAAAAAGTGATGCATCAAATTGTAATGAAACTATGGATGTTTCTATACATGAAGTATTCATAGATTCCATTATAACACATATTTCATGCTTATCAAATATAAAATATATGGATTTGTGATTATAAAGTCCCATATTATCAACCCATGAGGAGTAGTGTAATTATTTCTACCATCAATAATAAGATTCAACCCTTGAATGAATCTATTCAAAGTGTCACCATTCTTGCACATCAAATTCTTAATATGATGCATTCCATAGATAAGTTACAAAAATAATTCCAACCCTTATATTTAAGGGTTAAGTCACTTGAAGTTAAGCTTGAAAATGCCTAAAATCCTAAGAATGATACTAAAAATTACATCTGTAGTTTCCCAATAAAAATCTACATGTCTCAAAAGCTTTCATCTCTAAAATGGGTTAATAAATAAAAATAATCCATGACTAATGAATAACGAAGTTGGAATAAGATTAAAACATATCCAAGTGAAACTCTTAGAATAATTATTTGAAACAAACTGATTATATTACCTCAAACTCATCCTACATAAAGGTCTAAGTAATAGTGTGTTTATCATGGAATCCATAGGAATCCCATGGATAAATGTCATGATTTGAAATATAAAATACAAGATCTTGTTAATAGTGGTAGAATTATATTGGATACATATATTAAGACACTATAAGACATAATTAAAAAACATAATATTGGTCAATTCTCTCTAATTATGGTTCCATATCCTAAGGTCGAATTACCTAAACAAGATTTACTTAAAGAGAATTTCCTAAAAAATAGGTGCATAAGAATGAAGTCCATAAACAATAAATACCTAAGAACACTTATGTTAAAAACGTGGTTTCCATGGTGGAAACCAAAAATTCCAATTAATTAATAGAACATTTAATAATTATTGTTTACATTAAAGGAAAATTAATGCAAGAAAACCATGATTAATGATAAGGCACATAACAATACATGTAGTCTTTTTATTCTCATATATTTTGGATATATCATTAAACATATAAATAAGAGTGATTTATTTTAAAAAGTCACAATGGATTAAATTAAATTTTTTATATCACATGTTCCTATAACTATTCTTTCTCTATTTCATGTTGAACCCCTATTGCTTAAGTATAATGTCATATTAGGAAACTATGATGTAGATAAAGAGAGTCTAACAACAACCTTATTTTGAGAGAATAATAGGATTACAAGAAAAATTGAGGACAAAATATTTAAATAATAATTTATCATGATTTAAGATAATTTATTACATTCATACAATTCTATTCCAATTGTTCAAACTGATTTTTAACCTTATTTTTACTTAAAACTTCAAATATGCCAAAATAGGGTTTTGTAGGTAACTAGGTCTACAAGCCTTCTTATAATTTTTCTTGTAATTTGTATTAAAAAAAATATTTTTTAATTATGAATATTTATCACACCTATTTATATTTATTCCAAACCTTGAAATTTATCTTTTACTTTAGATTTGCTTAAAATTTCAAAATGAGCTAAAACAAGGTCTTGTAGCCTTCCAACTAGGCCTATTGACCAAGTTTTTTCAATTTATCCTTATGTATGGGATAAAAAGTATTTAAAAAACTTGAATATATTTAAAAATAACATATTTATTTTATAATAATTCTTTTATGTAAATTTCAAAGAGAAAATTGAACAAAGCAATCTTTATTATTTTTGTACAGTCTTGTGATACAGTCCAACCAAGAACACCCTATTTTTAATTTTTTTTTCCTTATTTTATTGAAAACCATAAGAATTTTATTTATTTTTATTATATAAAACTTATATTACCATGTATATTATCTCCTAATTATATATTATTCTTTTCAATACTCCTTAATTTTCTCTAAACTACTAACCAACTCATAACTCAACACAAACTCATAACTTCAATTTGAGGTTTACATGACTAATCCTAAGTTAAGGCATTGGATTTAATCTTAGATAAGTATTAAGGAGTTATTTTAAACTAATAAAAATACTATGTACCATTTTTATTCACTATAATACAATAAAACCTCAAGAAACACTTAAAACTAGTTATAAAAATTCAAATGTCTACTTTGGCAGGAAAACTAGAAACACACCAAAATAGCTAGTTTTTGAAGATGTAATTATTAGATCACATATAATATGAATAAATAATAATATATAAACCTAAAAAACATAAAAAAATGACAAAAATTAATCTCCTAACATGATGCACCTACATCAGACTCCTTGTGAACAAGATTTATTTGTGAGCTCCTGCCCATGAGGTCTTCAACATTGTTGCTATGTTTAACTATTTATAAATATATCATACATGTTTTATCATAAATTTTATGGTTTAAAATTTTTAAAAATTAATGAAATTATTCTTTGTCTATGGTATTCTTTACCTCTTTCTTTTCTATAATCGATTCTATCTCATCTAGTTGAGCTTTAGGCAACTATTGTTCCCAATTGAGAGTCTGACCATCTTTATCTTTAGGTGAATTTAATGTATGTTCCTATAGTTTTAAGGGAAATAGGTATAAAAAATTAAATATGGATGAAATACCAATGTAAAATGGGGTTTCTAACTCATAGTCATTAGAAAAAAAATTCGTTATGACCTTAGAAAGTCCAATTTTCTTTAGTTTCAGTTTGTTATATTATTTGTTAGGAAATATCTCTTTTTTAAGATGTGAAAAAAATAATATACCTAAAAATTAAATTATTTTATTATCATATATACACTTTATCTTATATTTACCTTTACTCAACTCTATCTATTGTTTGACCTGCTCATGCAACTCTTGCATAATTGTAGCAAAGTCCTCTCCTTCTACACTTCTTTTCTCTTGCTTACCCAAGTTCCTCAGCTCATAGACTCCTCTTGGATGGATTTAATACATAATATATAATTGGATTTAACCTTTATTTATATTTGGAGAATCATTGTGTGAAAATTATTCCTAAACTAACACTTGATCTCACTATTTTGGATGATCACTCACCAAGCATTTGAGTATGTTTTCTAGACTTATATTAACAACTTCAGTTTGAACATCAGTTTAAGGATGGTAAGATGAAATAAAACTAAAGTTAGTTTCCAATTTATTCTGAAGGGTTATACAAAAATTACTAATAATTTTTTTATCTCTATCAGACTTAATGCTTCTAAGAAGCCCATACAATCTTACTACTTCATTAAATAACAAGTTTACAACGTTAGTGGCACCACTTATTTTATTAAAATATATGAAGTGTGAAATTTTAAAAAACCTATCAAACAAAATAAATATGGAATAATTAACTAATTTTTTCCTTGGAAACCTAAGTATAAAATCCATTCTTATTGAATCCCATGTCCTGTTTGGAATAGGCAATGACTATTATAGGCTTGCATTCTAAATTTTTCCTTTAGCATGTTGACAAATTCTAAATCTCTCCATAAACTAATTCACATCAGCTTACATCCTTGGCCAATAGTAATTTTCACTTAGTTGAGCAAGTGTCTTTGTTTATCTAAAATGCCCTACTAAGTTACCACTATGTTTCTCTTTTATTAAATTTTCTCTCATGGATCCTTTGGATATGCATAGTTAGATGCCCTTGAATAATAGTCATTATTGTATAATTAAGTCCATCCATGGACTTGTATATATTATTATATGATTCTCATAAGATTTATAATCCTCTTTGAAATTAATTTATTTCTTATACAAGACTTTCAATGATTTAAATCCTAAAACATTTACTTGAGACTCATGCATAATTATATTTCTTATACTTAATAAATCTACTAAATTTTTATTTTATCAACTCTTATTCTTTAAAACAAAGGAAAAGACTTGTAATAACTCAATCCATTTCATGTTCCTTTTACTCAATTTAGTTTTACTATTAGTAAATTATAAAACATGGTTATTTGTATAGAGTATAAACTCTGTAGGCAATATGTAGTGCATCCATTTATTCAAGGCTTGGACAATGGAATATAACTCATGATCATAGGCTGAGTATCTCTTCTTTCCTTCATTAAGCTTCTCACTGAAATAGGTAATAGGCCTTCCTTATTGGCTCAAAACAACTCCTATTACAAGACCACTAACATCACATTCTACTTGGAAAAGTTTGTTAAAGATAGGTAAGGATAGAATAGGTTGATATATGATATTTTTATTTAAAATCCAAAATATTTTCTCAACTAATTATTTCCATTGAAAATTATTTTTGTTCCCTTTAATTGTTTCAAATATTAGAGCACAAATGCCACTAAAATCATTAATGAATTTCCTATATAAGCTAGCCAAACCATGAAATATCCTAACCTCATATACACTTATTATATTAAGCCACTATATTATGGATTTGAACTTCTATTTATCCATCTTTAAGCCCTCTTGTGATATGACAAATCCTAAATAAACTAACTCTATCTTTATGAAGGTGCACTTATTGAGATTAATTAGAAGTTTCTCCTCTTGTAACTTAATTAAGAACATTATAATATGCTTAAGATTATATTAATTTTATTGGTTGTAAATAAAAATATCATATATATAAACAATGACAAGCTTACCTATGAAAGTCTTAATAACCACATTCATTATCCTCATGAAAGTACTAGTAGTGTTAGTCAGCCCAAATGGCATTACAAGCCATTAATATGGTCCATGATTGGTATTAAAAGTTTTCTTCCATTCATATCCCTCTCTAATCCTTATATTATGATAACCACTCTTAAAATATATGTTGTAAAAATACTTTGCACCACTTAGACAATCCATAAGATCATCAATTCTAGGCAATGGAAATTTGTACCTAATTATGAACTTGTTTATAGCTCTAGAGTATGTGAAAATTATCCATATTCCATCCTTATTATGAGTTATTACTGATGGTAAACCACATGTAATTAAACTCTCCTTGATTATTCCTTTGTATAATAGCTCCTCCACTTGTATTTTTATCTCCTCATTCTCTTTTGGTGTCATTTTGTAAGCTACCTTCTAGCTCCTAAAATGAAGTCTATATGGTGGCTTATTATTATTATAGGAGTTATTTCATTAGTTAGTTCATACAATACTATATAAACAAACTCATTTAGAAAATTCTAAAATTTTAGGGGCAAACTAATCAGCTTAGTGATGTGATAATTATTTTAGGTTTGACAATTAGTGCACAACCTTTTTCCTTTTCTTGGACCAACTGCAAGAACTCTTTACAACGTATTAGAAACACATTAATAATATATTATATTTATAAATTATCATTTATAAATGGTATTAGTGTATTATTATTTCCATCTTTCTCAAAAATATATGTATTGCTTCTTCCATTAGGTATGGCTTTCATCTCAAATTGCCAAGGTCTTCCCAATAAGACATGACATGCATCCATAGGCATGATGTCACATAACACATCATCTCTATAAATTCCTATATGAAATTCAACCTTTTATTACTCATTTAACAATAATTGGTGTCATTTTTTTAGTCATGACACCTTATAGGGTGTAGAATGTATTATTCTCTTCAAACCTAGTTTTTCAACCATTTTAGAAGAAACTAAATTATATGTACTTACACTATAAATTATCACCTTGTATTAATTATGTTTGGATTTGCATGTGGTTTTGAATAAATTATTTATTTGAGTTAGCTCCTTCACCTCCTTGTTTGGTTTGATCAATATTATTTGCATTGATAAAAACTATCTAGTTTTAGGTTCATTCACATGTGATTGTAATCCCACACTCTCCTCTTCATCTTGAACAATTAGATTGATTAACTAAATTTGTGCATGAATTTTTTTAGGATTATCTAAGCACTCATATGATTTATGACCTACATATTTATTACACCTAAAACACTTACCCCAAAAACCTCTTCCTGTTACTCTTATGTATGGTATTTTGCCTTTAGGTGAGTAGCCACATCTTATAGATTGACTTGGAACTTGAGATCTTCTTGCTTCCTCATTGTGGACCTAAAACTTATTTTTACCACCATGTTATCCTTTACCTTTACCCTTAGAATGCTATGTTTACTTTCTAAATAGTTTTTCGTCTACTTTGAGTATAAACTAGTATACTTCCTCAGCTAATCTTGGGGATACAATATTGATTTAATCTTGTATATTGAATCTTAGACAATTGATTTACCTTTCCAAATTTTCTTCATATTACTCTATATGTATTTATTTTATTTTCAACCTACATAACTCCTTTGTATAGTCCTTCAATGTCATTCCATTTTGCTTTAGGTTTTGTAGTTTTTAAAATATATTAGTATGGTAATATTTTTGCATAAGCTTACCTTTTAGTTTGGATACCATTTTATCTCAGCTATTTATCTTTGGCTTGTATTTTATTCTTGTTTCATCTTGAACTCCATCCCACCAGAGGGATGCATGACCTATCAATATGGTACTAGCAAAATTCACTCTCTTTTCATCTTGTATTCATTCATACTCAACATTCTTGTCTATTTATATGATCCAATACTCAATTTATTCCACATTTAAGCTACATTAATATACTATAACTTCTAATTTAGGCTTTGGACCAATTTATATGACTATTTTTAGGAGTCTTTCTTCCATTCTCTCTTATTCTTCATACTTTGCCACCTCTTGTGGTTATTCATATCCTTCAATCACATCACCTATCTCAATATATATTCTTTGAGTGACTTATATTTCTTCTAAGTATGCCTATAAATTTATTATCTCCTTTATCAAAGCATCCCTTGGTTGTATTCTTTGACCCATTCTAGCACCACCTTTGGTTGTTCCTCTAAGTGCCATTCTTGTATTCTCTTGAATTTTTTTTTGTATAACTTGTTATTCACTTATCCTAATGATATATTACTCCTTAAGTCACCTTTTAAGTACAACCCAACCTTATATTATACCAAAAAAGATGGTGATGTAGATAATGAGAGTTTATCAACAACCTTCTTCTTTAAGAAAATAATAGGATTACAAGTCAAATTGAGGAAAAAAGAGTGAAATAAGGATTTATTTTAATTTAATATACTTTATATTTTTCATAAAATTCTATTATAACTATTAAAATTTATTTTTATCCTTGTTTTTACTTAAAACTTCAAATATGTCAAAATAGGGTTTTATAGGTAACTAGGCCTATAATCCTTATTAAACCTAATTCTTGTAATTTGTATTAAAAAAAATTATCTAGGAAGATTTTTCACACCTATTTATAGTTATTACAACCTTTAAAATTGATATTTTTCTTTAGATTTGCTTAAAATTTCAAAATGAACTAAAACATGGTGTTATAGCCCTTCCAATTAGGCTTATTGATCAAGTTTTTAATTAACACTTTAATATATTCAAAAATGCCATATTTATTATATAATAATTATTTTATTGAATTGTAAAATATAAATTTGAAAAAAATAATATTTATTATTTTTGTACAACCTTGTAATATAGTCCAACCAAGAACACCCTATTTTCTGAGCTTTATCCTTTTTTTATTGAAAACCCTGAGTCCTTTATTTATTTTAATTGTCTAAAAATTATCTTCCCACATATAGTATTTCCTAATTCTCTATTATTCAATTAAATACTCCTTATTTTTTACAAAACTACTAACCAACTTATAACTCAACACAAAATCTTAACTTCAATTTGAGGTTTACATGACTAATCCTAAGTTAAGGCATTAGATTTGAATTAAGACAAGTATTAAGGACTTATTTGACCCTAATATAAATATTATGACCCATTTTTATGCACTATAAGACAATAAAAACTAAAGACACACTTAAAACTAGTTACAAAAATTTAAATGTCTGTTTTGGTGAGAAAATTAGAAACACACCAAAATAGCTAGTTTTTGAAAATCTAATTATATCACCTATACAATGAACAAATAATAATATAAACACACATGCTAAGAAAAATTGGAAAAAATTAATCTCCTAACACAATGCACCTACATCATAAACCCTTAGTTAAATTCAATGCATGCAACACTCAATGCATCTCATGATAAAATTGCATTTGAGTTCCAAGGTAATCCTATAACCATTTAATTAGATGGAAAAATCAAAGTAAAAAGCATCCCATATAAAATTAGGTAATATCTCAGTAGTTAGAACCTATCCAAATGCATGATAGTGATGATGATAATAAACAGAAACTATAATATAAGGAAACATATACTAAATTCTAAAATATGGTTTGGTCAATTATACATACCCTAATACAAATGTATAATATAATTTTTATTGGAATGACATGTATAAACTAGTGAATGCTAACAATTATGAAATTATAATAAATGATATGCATGTGATTATCACCCACTTAATGTCACCATAGGTTAGATTTGACTTATTTTATTGTACATAACTTCTTAACATTTTTTTAGCTGATCACCTTCTCTTGAGTTTACTAGTGGTAAATGTAGTTTCAAAACCTAATAATAGGCTTGTTCTTTTGGATCCAAAAAAAGGCAATTTATACATTATTAGAACCCCTACATTAAGTGTCGTAAGATATACTTGAGTGAAACGTCATATGTACCCCTCTTCTAATGGATTTTGATATGAAAAAGGCATAACCTATGGCTACATGATCATGTTTGATTTTATAACATTGACAGATATATTACATCACATGATCACTTATTTGATTTAGATGATGATATATACATGTTACTTCTTACCCATGGCATGTGAAATTCATGCTAGTTGATTTAATAATTTCACATGAACATCTCATTAGTGGGATCATAGGTTAGTTGGAATATAATTCTATCTAGAAAATGAAAAAAATAAATAATAAAAAAAGTAAAAAAATAAAAAAATTAAAACTACAAAAATAAAAATAAAACTAGGACCTATGCATGACATTATTTGTGTGGTACACACACATTGATTAATGTTATTCATCATAAACATGGTGATATACATATATATTTTATATGCACATGATTTTCATGGTATACATGAGTGGATGCATGATATACATGTTACATGGATGTACAAATGCATGACTTTATTTACACCTAGGGCCAACCTTTCAACATTAGGTGAATATTCATATACTTATTAGGTTATATCCTTATATTATTGTCA
The DNA here is from genome assembly GCA_037957365.1 of Torreya grandis. Taxonomy (NCBI): domain Eukaryota; kingdom Viridiplantae; phylum Streptophyta; class Pinopsida; order Cupressales; family Taxaceae; genus Torreya; species Torreya grandis. The sequence continues at coordinate 2,343,005 of JARHVA010000307.1, forward strand.
ATTGATCATAGTATACTATCACACATGACCTGATCTTACTTATGGGGTAAAAAACATTGTGAAAGTAACTATCTATAACCTAAGAGATATCATGGGCAAGCACCAAATTACATTTCTACAGACCTTTGTCCTATAAAATAACAAACCACTCTAGTTGAGTTAAGAGCTAACATTTTTGTTGTGATTTTTTTGTTTTAGTTAATTTAGATGCACCTAATATCTTTATTTATCCTTCTTTGTTTAATAAACATGGATTAAAAATTTACAAAAAAAATATATAAATGAGATTTAGAACTAGGCACTAGAATATGTTTCTCAAATTTTGAGTTTATAAAGAAAATCAATTTATTAGACTTAGGTGTAATTCTATGAATGGATTGGCCACATTCATATCAATAAAAAATGGACTATTTTGGGAAAAATTCCAATGTTTATATGATTTTAGGTTTTGGGTATTATTTCAAATCATTAAGAGACTTTTAAATGTATAATTAGTTTCAACCTTACAAATATAGAAGGATGTTTTTATATTAGATGATGAAATTAATTGACTATGCAGACTAAAATTGTGTGTTCTATGCATGCTTGATATTGATCATTTTGACATTGAGTGATCATTTATGTGTGTTATATTGGGTGTTATATGAGTGAATTAACTATGTTTTATTACATTATGTGTTAGTCATGTTAGAAGATCCTCTAGTCTAAGTCATGGCCATGTCAGTTTAGAGTTGTGTCATGTATTATGTGCTTGTTTATTACTTGATCATGATAGTGTGCGTATGTGGATACATTTATAAATATTAATATGTGCTTTGTGTCATGATTTATATGACACATATTTATATTGTGTATGATGCCATGATTTATATCATGTATCTATTATGATTATTTTCATGGTGTGCTTAATTGATATATCTAATAGACATGACACATATATAGTGGACATTGACTTAGATTACATGTTTCATTATTACTTGAATGATCAAATATTTATATGATGACATATCTTATCACATTTTTGTATATAATTTGTGATTATATTTTCTATATAACACATGGTGTGCATAACTCTCTATTTTGAGATGAGTGATTTTTAAGCATCATCCCTCATATCAAAATGGGAACATATAGTGGTCTTGTCTTGGAGGCTCAAACCATGATAAATAAATATTTTATGTTTTGGGACATATTATGTGATTTAACTGGGTCAAATTGAGTATATTGAGGCACATATGGGGCACATGAAGGGAATTCTACAAAATTGTGAGAAATAATTATGGAATTCTATGATAATATGACAGACAAATGATGACATTCTATATAACTTTTGGGTAAAGGTGGATCATATTGGGGCATGAATGTTGTTGATTCAAACACTTTTATATTTTTGTATTTTGGATGGATGGTACTATGTAATCATTTTAGGTCTATATTATATCTGTAATGATCGATCTTTTTATAGATGATATGTAATTTATGGTTCTACTTTTACACATGTACCTATTTTTAGATTCCACTTTGACATATGAAATTGATTCAAAGGTTTCAATAAAATAATCATGATAATATATAGGGTGGTGTGGTTTAGGTATTTATAGAACTCAACTTCTAACACTCCTTATCTAATGGTGGTTGAGGAATTAACACTCCTTAACTCATGATTTCATTAGTTGCATCTCTTTGGGGAATAATGACCCCATGACATTCTTCAAATAGATTCAACAAGTAGAAACATGCTTCATAAACCCTTAATTGTATTCATTACTTATCTTTTAAATTTCATGTCATTTAATTATATAAATTATTTTAGATAGATTATATTGAGAATATATTGATCTATACATGTTTGATTGTAGGTTTTGTATGGATCAAATAGGATATTTATGGCATGCTTATCAACACCAAGTGTGGTTATCACACATACCAAATTTATTCATTATCTTTTTACTTTAGAATTTTCATTACTATATTAAAATTAGGGCATTTTTACACACCTAAATTTGGTATTAGACACTTTTTAAACATAAAATTTGGCATACTTTGAAATCTTTGGACATTGAGTACATATTTGAATTGTGTTTTCACTTTCCCTCTATCTGTCTATCCCTATATTCTCTTGGCCAAATATATTTTATAGATACACCTATTCATAATTACCTCAATATGTAAAATAATACTATATAATACTACATAGAAATTATATATATCCAAGATCACTGATTTTCAATCACACGATAGTATCGATAATAGTTGGATAGTTATGGTTTACCACATTTGTCTACCGAAGTTGATAGTGTCTAGGAACACTCAATATCAATTTTTAAAATTGGTAAGTTTCCATCAGGTCATATTATACACATTTCATGTGATGGTCATAGCAGAGAATAATAAAGAGTCAACTATAAATAAAGATCAATCCTAAGGTTATACTTAATTTCTCATAACTTGGTAACTTGGTAATTACTTGATCACTACTTGAGAAATCCACTAGAAATATCTTGAGAAATTGTCACAAAGGCATAAAAATATAAAAATATATCAAAAGAGAAGCCTTAGAGTGATGTATAAATACACTTAATCTAAAGGTTGTGTCATTAGCCACAAAAGAAAATCCCGTCACAAGCAACATGTCAACTCATAGGTAAGAGTTACCTGAAGTAAGTTTACCTAAAAATAATTTATTAAGTAATGAATGAAACCCTTGGATAAGAGAAATGAATACATGTCAATAATGCTATATTAGGAAATTATTGGACAATAGAAATAGATGAAACACTTGATATGAATCATGATCACATTGAATTTGATTTCCAAGGCATACATATTCATTTTTTTGAAATAATATAGCTACAAACAAAAAATAACATGTATATAATAAGGAAAATGATATCGATAGTAACATAAAATAACCAAATAAATATAATGCATCATCTAATAAATATTGAAAAGTTATTTATACTTATCCTATAGCTATAAAGGAAAAGGACATTATTGATTGGAATGACATGTCTCAATTAGTAGAATTAGATTAGTATTATGATAATTATGAAAATTATCCACTCATTAGTCATGAGAGACTCATAGAGTTACCTATGGGTACCCTACCATATTAATCACATGAAATAAACAACATAATTGGATAGGTCTATAACCTAATTTACATGGGCTTAAACACATACATTTATAAAATTTTATTTGTACCATGTTTTTATTTATTTAAAACTTTAATATGGTTTCAATAGATGTAGGCATCTAATTGAGAGTGTTACCACATATTTAGAGTTCCACTATGTATGACATATCTAGACTATGACACTTATTTTAAGTAAACATTATCTTTAAACCTCATAATTTATGGTTATTATCTTATTCATGATCCATGGTTTCTTCACTTATTGTATGCCACTTTTGACATTTATTTTTTCACATATATATGTTCATGAATACACTTTGAAGGTTACATATGTAGTTTATCACACACACACACACACACACACACACACACACACACACACACACACACACACACACACACACACACACACACACACACACACACACACACACACACACACACATATTCATGACTACACTTTGAGTGATACATATACATTATTCATACATATATATAATGCTTAATTGATACATCATTATAGATTTCTTCCTATGTGTGTTCAATATCAAAGTTACAAAAAAAATATTCATAAAATATCCCAAAAAATAAATTATTGGCCTTTTATCTTAATTATACAATGAATATATTGCCTATTTTACCTATACTAGAGGTTTAATTATATTCACATTTTCCCCACGTGACTCTCATGATATATTTTAAGTGTTTGATATGTAGGGTATTCAGGTTATATATGGTTGTGGACTCATTCACACCTTATCTATGGGGGAAAATTCTCTTACACAAGCTTTTATTACATGATGACATCTTTCTTGATTTTTTTATCCATTTTTTATACATATTCACTTTACATTGATCATTTATCTTGAATTTTTCCTTGCATGGAGTGCACATATATTTATTGTACACATGAATGAGTAGTTATTATATTACTTTCTTTATGATTTATATCTATCTATATATTACACCTTAATAACCTACCATTCATATTTTATGACTAAGATTTGGGCCTCATCGATACATAATTATTGTATTATAGTCTTATAAATAACATTATTATACTATATGTCATTCCTTATATGTGGATTTATCCTAGAGATTGATTACATTCTTATATATTCCTCATTTGGTATATTGGCACTTTCCTTCTATTTCCATTGATATTCTTCTAACCACTTGTTTCATGTTGCATGCTACGTTTCACCAACCTTGTATATTTTATTGTTGATCCCATTTTATTCACTTACATAGGAATCTTGATGATGACAACACATTTATTAGGACCTATGATCATAGCATGCATTGATTTTTGATAGAAGCCATAGGTTTCTTAGAATCTTCCTCATCTTATTGCTCTAGTTTACAAGCCTTACCCCTCTTCATGTGCGGCCCCATGCCTTCTATGATTAGTTATCTATCTTATTATACACATTTTACTAAAAAAATAAAAAAAACATGGATTGATACATAATCCTATCTATACATAAACCTACCTATTTATTATTGGTCACATATATACACATAATTTCCCATGGGAGCATAGTGCTCATGGTCTCAATCCTATGCATTTCATTAATCATATTTGTTCATGAGTCTTCCTATAAAGGCATAATATCCACATATGTTCCTTATTTGAAATATATTGTATATGGAGTTTATCATACCCCTTTTTCTCATGAGTCTACATTTTTTATTTAGATTCTATATCCTACACATACATTGACACATGTTTGGTTATCACTCATGGAACTTTCACAACCATATATTTCTATTATTGAGTTATCATACATTTGGGCATGTTATTTGTCCCATGCACATATTAATCCTAACTATAAATTTATTCACTTATGGGACTTGGCACATATTCATTTATATCATATTATCTCGACACACTACTATTATATTACGATTGGGGGTCATAGTATGATCCCAATTTGGGTCTTAATGTATTAGTCATGTGCATTTACTATTTTAACTATGCATAACTAGATGTAACTCATGTTATTGAGACACTTTATTAATACATTTCATACACTCAAAATAGTAGATCAGATTTGCTTTTATGGAAAATTAGTATGATGGTGATCTGAACATCTTCATAATGATGAGTTGAGAAGTTACAAGCTCTTGAAACTTGAGGAAAAATCCCTAGTCTATATTGCAAGTGGAAAAGCTATAATTTATTAAAGTCAAAAAAATATTAAGATTTTTTACTTGAATTCATCTCAAACAAACATACAATTTTTAAAAAAAAAGTCACTCACTTTTTAGGTCATATGCAAAAGATATGGTCACTAGAAGTCAAAGTACTCAAGCTCTGAGATCTTTATGGGGATACTATTAAGCTTCAGAGTGTTGGAATTCAGAGCTTGACTGTTGAACTCTAGAGCTTCATCAAGAACATGAGAATGTGAACCATTTTGAAATTTTTCTATTCCTTTCAATTTCTAGGTGGATTCCAAGGATGAGAGAGCTTAAATATAGGTTTGGGGAAGACATAAAACATGATAAAAATAGTGATAAGGAAGGGAAGTTAGATTCACATAAATTGTAAAAAGTTTGAGTCTTTGTTCTTGTGACATCATTGTTACTTATATCTAGATGATTGGTTTAATTGTGTGGAAGTGTGAATAAGTGTCCAATAAAGTGCAGAGCATAGTTTGTATATGAGTTTAGGATAAAATGATATTAAATGTTCTATCTATATAGGCCAATTTGGTAGCATCTTATATACTCTTCAATTACATAGTGAAAGGGGAGTATGATTTGCCTCACCCGATAGATTTTTTACCACATTGGGTTTCTTAATGCTAAATATTGTGTGTGTTGTGTGCTTTTCTCATCCATATGCTTCATGTTATGTTTAATAGGATGTAAATTTCACTTTCAACACTTATTATCATTATTTTTGTAATGTTATTTATTAGGAAATATTATTATGAACTTTGTTTATAATATTAATATTGGTATCATGTAAATAAAACTCTCAAAATTATCTTGTATAAGAGAGTATTAAGGAGGATTTGAGGGAATAAAGGGATGAGAGATATTAGGATATAGATTTGAGAGATATGAGGATGTTGATCAGTGTTGACTCCTTATATAAAGGAGACTACTCTCCTATATATTATACTCTTGGATGATGAATAAATTATTGAAATGAAATATATGTTATAGTGTGATTTATATTCTACAAATATGGGTTAATTATATTATCTGGTATCAGATCCATTTATGGTCTTGACCTTATGAACAATGAAAGCCTTATGTATTTTTTAGATTACTTGAATTCAATTTATGTATACATAGTGGAGTTATAGTGGAGATAATGCACCCATTCTCTTAGTATTTCAACATCACTCCTCACACCAACATATTTGAATCTCTTGTGATGCCAAAGGATTGGTGTAATGTATGTTTTATGTGTAGTCTTTGAAAGTCTTAGGAGGTGATTACAGAAGTCCTTTCAAACTACACCATCACTAACAAATATGATATTTTTAATAAATTCGAGTGCAGATCTATTTATAACACTCTTATATCAATCATAAAAACTTGATGACATCAATACTCAATGTTTACTACTAGCTGGAGAATCATTGAGGATATAGAATACACAATTGGCACTCCTTAGTATATTGCATTCATCTCAGCTCTTTCTGCATCTAGTCTTTATGTGCATGTTGGTTAACAAGTCACTTAAATTTTAGGTATATAGTTATTAATATATAATTTTGTATGAGTAAATTTTATAAATTAAAAATACTTTTATGTAAAAAAAATGTTAAATTATTTTTATGACATGTGCCTTTATTTTTCTAGTCATATTTTTATGTTTCTTGGTATTAACAATTTTTAGGTTTTTATATAGTTTTTTTTCTATTTTAAAGTCTTGTTATGTCTTAAAGTTTTTATATTTTTATGCATTTAATAAAGTTTGTAGTTTAAATTTTCAAAAAATTAAAAGTATCCAAGTATTTTTTTAAAGTTTGTTTCATATTTGTGTCAAGTCAAGAATTAGAAGTGGAGTCAAAAGTGTTTTTTTGTCAAAAAGTCAATTTTTGTCATTGTTACCTCAAATATAACTAGACGTATTTTCTCTTGAATGTCATGTCTAGATTATGTTGAGTCAAAATGAACAAATTAAGTTATATTGAAAAATTTGAAGGAAAATATTTTCATACCTAGAAAGTTTGAACACAATTACATTTGATTGACAAAGACTTGTGAGAGATTACAAGTGGTAAAATACCAAAACCAAATAATGTAGATGAAGCCATCAAGTGGGAAAGCAAGGAATGAAGAGTAATCTCAATTATTAGTCTAGGTTTATTTGATGCATACTTGTATCATATATACTTATCAAATACTTCAAATGTTATTTGGGAAACATTAAATAAGCTGTTTGGATCACAAATATGAAGTGTAGTAGTGACCCTGAATTAGAAGCTATTTGGACTCAAAATAGAAGAAGGCAACAACATGGTGTAGCATATAAGTAAGTTTTACTCCATTATACATCATATATAAGCAATATAATTAGATGTGCTTAATGATGATGTAAAATTTGTCTTACTAAATAACATGCCAACTAGTTATTCAAGCATGGTTTTTACACTAAGCAAAGTAAATCCTAGTTTAGAAGATCTAATTTATTCATTGATATATGAAAAAAAAGAATGTTGGGTTAGAGGAAAGTGTTATGTATGTTAAAAATAGAACCAAATCCAATTCTAATCCAAAAAAACACTATATAAGAGATAGACCTTAGAGTTTAAGGAAAAGGTTTCTTTGTTATTACTGTAAAAAACTAGGACATAGTGTTAAATATTGTAGACAAAGAGTACAATATCTCCTTGAAGGGAAAATAAAATAGAAGTCTCTCACTTATAAAAAAAGATATGAATAAAGTGATTGGGAATTGAAAACCACTTATTCAAATGATAAATAATCAATTGGTCAAAATAGTGATGAAGACTTTATATACTAGATAACTACATTGGAGGCTGGAGGACACTGGAGGATGGAGGAAAATTGTTCCTCTCATTAGCCACTAATGATGGGGTACCATTTTGTATTAGTGCACATTACTTTATATTTTCAAATTGTTTTCTATAGTGTGAAATAAGAACTAAAGTCTATCCCTGTTCACGTAATTTCCAAATGTAATCCCATAAAAGTGTGATAGTATAGGAGATCTAGACCATCAGTACTAAAACATCATATGTTCTTGATAAAATTAGTTGGTAGATGTGTTCCAACTAGTTTTTGATTGGTTTGGTTGATGTTCCTATATTTGGTGATATAGTTTCCTTTGTATGGTTGGTATGTTTCCAAGTGGTTTCTATATGTTCCCACCTTGGAGGAAGTTCCCATGATTGGTTAATAGTGTTCCCATTTCTTGGTTGATTTGTTCCCACAATCAAAGTGCAAGGAAGTAGCATAGAGGAAGGTCGAGACATGTGTATGTTTCTTAGACAAAGAATGGTATTTCTCCTCATGTTCATTCTAAGGGGGGGAATATTAGGAAATATTAGTATGAACTTTGTTTATAATATTAATATTTGTATTGTGTAAATAAAACTCTCAAGATATCTCCTAGAAGAGACTCTTAAGGAGGAGTTGAGGGAATAAAGGGATGAGAGATATTAGGAGATAGATTTGAGAGATATGAGGATGTTGATCAATGTTGACTCATTGTATAAAGGAGACCACTCTCTTATATATTGTACTCCTGGATGATGAATAAAATTTCTAAATGAAATATATGTTATAGTGTGATTTATATTATGCAAATATGGGTTAGTTATATTATTATTAACCTAGAACTGTCACATATCCAATTATTTATTAAGCTAGAAGAATAGTATATGTGTTGATGAGACTTTGAGTGGAATATCCACCTAGTTTATAGATCATACTACATATGTGCATTGCATTATTAAATTGATGGGATCTTATTATCTACACATAATTTTACACTTTTTCACATTATGTTCATCATACTTGATATATACATGATCCATATATCACCCATCAAGAGGCGAATATATAATTAAGAAACATTAAAAATCAAAAAATCAAAACACTGATTTATACATGGTTACATATCCACCTATGTTATATATTTTCATATCCATGACTTACATGTGCTTTTCATAGTATTTATTGAATGGGTGTTATGCACATTTACAATTTACTTAATATTAGACTAGACACTATTTTTCCATAACTTGGTGTGGCATTTGCATATATAACATGTCCTAAATTATGGGCATTTGTATACAATAAATTTTATATGGTGTTGCATTTCCTTTCTTCTCCTTTATCATTTTGATCTAGACTAAATTAGTTATTACATCACATTATAGTACCTAGATCTTATATATCACATGGATATCATCATTGAGCTTGTTACATGGTTACATAGGCTATTATGTGTGAACGTTTTCTTATGTGTGTTTATGCCTTATTTTTTGTTCATCCTTGTACATAGAAGACCCTCTTGTCATCATGTTTTATGAGTCTAACCTTGTGTGTTGTCTCACTAAATTTTCTAATCATTAACTTGGGTGTGATCACTAACTTATGTGGTCCTAGCTTGAGTTTTATTCATTGATTATTCTATGTTTGTAGTCATGATGTCTATCATGTAAATTAATTTAATTTATTGGTGCCAATATTTCCATGGTTTCTACCATGCATCTATGAGTTCATGCTACTTGTGTTGTTTTCATTTTTATATCTAGCCTAACTGGGGGAATATTATATCACATTTGGGGCATACTAGTTGTTCCTATCTTGGTTTACATTTGGGAGAATCATACCCTTTTGCATTGTGATTTATATGATATTATTTTTTCCATGATAAATGACACTTATGAATAATACTATGGGAATTACTAGATGAAATTCATTTTTTGTAAAAAAAATTAATAGTAATGGCTATTTATAAATTTCATTACATATGTTTCAAGATATTGATGCTTCAACTATATTATTTATCTAATATTTGAGACACTTAACATTAAATTTTGAGATGAGTGATTACAACACAAATTTTCATACCTTACCTCAAAAGGAGGCCATATATCAATACATATTTTTGAATTTTATTGAAAACTGAAAAGACTTGATCAAACTTGAACAAAATTTATCTACTTCCTTGATCAAGAAGCGAATTGGGCCCTAGTGACTCCCATATAAGTTTTGGATATGCTTCAACACATATTGAAAGTCTGGTTTCAGAGGCAATTTATCATGAAATTAGGAAAAATACTAGCCAGGTGTATTATTTCATTTTCTCTCTTTTTAAATTGAAAATTTCAAAATTTTAAAATTAAAAATATCTATCAAGAGTGTTAACTACTTATAGCAAGTGGCAAATTTTTTTGGTTACATCAAAAATATATGTAAATGGAATCTTATCTCAAGTATACATAAAAAACACTCCATTCTTCCATAGGTAAGTAAAGGTACTTGTTTTAAATCATTTATATTTATAATTTGATGCACTTATACATTCACTCACACTGACATACCCATGTCAAAGTGGGGGATTCATGTATACATAGGAATTTGGGACAAGACACTTTTTGATAGTATCATATCACTAATTTATCTTATTTGGCCTACTTGTGTATATTTACATATTTCTAAGACTTTTTTACCCAACATTGGTCTCTATTTAGCTCTTGATACTTAAAATCACATCTAACACTTATCAAAATCTTTTTTTTAACATCCTTGGAATAAATATCATCTATTATCATGCTCTTCATTGATATTTAAGCCTTCATTCCTTTTAGGTCAGACTCATGCCCTAAATAAATCCACCCTAGGTAGATACGTGCCTTGTGTGAGTCTATCCCATTTGCCTTTGTGGATCCTATTACTCATTATCATTAATTTTGTGCCTTTAAATTTTATTCTTATCATTTATAAATTTAGCATATGGGCACAACTTGTCATAAAACACCATCTATATATAAGTCATATTAAACCATTTTAAAGGGAATTAATCAAGGAGGGATACAAAAGGAAAAAAAAGATCAATACCTAGAGTAGAGATAAGTATCAAATATCATTATTCCTCCTAATTCAAGTTGAGGTTCATTAATTCATATCTTATACAGTTGTGATGTATTTTTTATCTTGGTCTCTCATCACCCTCTTATTTCAAAGGAAGGTATTAATATACTTACATAATCACATCTATATAAGAGGAGGTTAAAAAATATTTTCTCAATATTTCATTTACATTCAATCAAAACTAGGTGGATGTCTGATTCAATGTGTGAGATGTGTAGTTTGCAACATTTTTTTGGTAGTTTCCTGACTCCATAACCCATTGTTTATTTTAAGTGTCAATTTAGGTAAAAAATAATGAATCAACAATTCAAAACATTATATCTAGTAAAATAGTGAAGTGAAGGTACAAAAATATAAAAAATTAGGAGGTAAACCAACCACAAAAACTCAAGTTTCATAACCCTATATAGGAAAGACTCAATGAAATAAAGACATACATGCTAATGCAAGTCCATACAGAATGAATTATATAAGTTTAATATGTAAAGAGTGTGATTGATTTAGTCTAAGCGGATACATATGTCGAATCAAAGTTCAGGGGAAGTGCAAAGCTAGACTATACAATCATATTCTAAATCTAAAATATCATATTTATATTACAACAAAAAGGTGTGATTATTTTGAATCCTTTGTACTTAATTTGCATAGCTTAGTTTATTTATCACTTTGTCTTGCTATTGTTAATAACTAATTGGGTAGATATAAATTATGAAATTTAATAGTTTTATCATTTAATATATTCATTCCAATAATTTATTCCTTATTTTTTTTTTAATTAGGATTAGGGTAGACACTAGGACACATTCAACAAGAGGTAATATCCAATTTTTACAATTGATAGTTTTTATTCAGGATCTATTTTTTTTGGTTTGATACCTAGTTAGACCGTGATCCAAATTTAAGCTTCAATTTTCTTATTTAATGGGCATAATTTCTTATATTATATATTATTTTATCTTTGAATTGACCCTCAATAATGATGTAAAAAAAAAGAGGGTGTAAATTAGTTGACTTGGGTAACCTCTTGAGGAGTTACAAATACTTATCCCACATGCTTGGAATTGAATTGAAGGCAATTATACTATACATATGAGTGTAATTTAAACCTAAGTGAGATATAAGCATCACCTTCTCTCCTAGATAATCAAATGTAACTACATAATATTTATTTAACCTTTTTTTGATATAAGACCTTGGTAATAGAGTGAATAACTAAATTATATGTGTACACTGCTTGAAAAGATGTGATGACCTCTTGATAAGACTTGATAAAATAGGCCAAAAATATTTGGATTATAATATGTTTGGATGAGAGGAATATATAATGAAATTACCAAGATATATACACCTAAATTTGGTATTAGACACTTTTGAAATACCAACTTTGAAACATTTTAGCATACTTGGACATTACGTGCATATTTAACTCTTGTGCACACTTTCCCTCTATTCATCTACCCATATATTATATTGCGAAACTAAATTCACCAAATACACATATTAAGGATTAGCCCAACCTATACAGTGACATTTTGGAATACTAAACAAAAGTTATTTATATCTTATATACTTGGTTCATAGCATATACATGATCTTGATCATTGAGTTGAGAACAAAAAACCCTAGGTTTTATCCTATATTAGGGTTTAATTTTTATCCAAGTTTAAAATTTATCCTCCATGAGGGTTTGAATTTTATATATGATTTATAATTTACCCTTATCACATATAAAAATAAATTAAATTTCCCCTTGCCTTAAGCTTTCATTGTACTTTCATGCATACATCCTATGTCATCTAACAAGGTTATGTCCCTTTACCTAGAAGCTAAAGTGCTTAATTAAGTGGGGTTTTAATTAATCATATTCATATGAATTTTATTCAATATCATTTTTTTTTATGGACTAAAATGGTCTAAATTAATGATATATATGTTTCTCCTTTTAGTGAACAAACATTGGTAAGGAACACATAGATATAGATTGTGTTATCAATGATGTTATGCTTGATTTTGAAAATTATTATGAAGATGATATGGAATATAATGATGAATATCATATTAAAATACATCCCAAAGAGCTTAATGGTGTATATGGTTTATTAAACATACACTACACACACATTATATATATATATATATATATATATATATATATATATATATATATATATATATATATATATATATATACCTTATATACAATATAAATTATACATATATTGTATATAATGTTTATTCTATATATGTTGTATATACAAGTATAAGTACATTAAAATTTTCAAAATAAAATCAGTAAGAAAGGGAAAGACATATTATTTTATTTGAATTATGAATTAATGAAATATTAATACTAAATTAGATAAACCATTATAATGTTTATTTTCATGTAAATTGGCTGAAATAGTAAATATAATTCAAGTTCCATAAGTATATTTTGTGATAAGTTAGTTCAACAATTTGTAATGGGAAAAATAAAGGGATAAATAGAGACTTATCTTATTTTGAATACTTTCTTGACTTTTGTGGGTTGATAGACTGATTAAAGACTATGAATGATGACTATATTAAGATCTTTATATAATTTGAATGTTGTTTCAGACCAAGACAAGAACACTAGACTTAGATAGGAACACCCATTAGTCTTGTCCCTACTAAGTGGGTTTGTCCTTTGACAATGAAGATTTTAAATTAAGATGAGAGATGTGGAGGATGATGTAGTGTTTAATTTCACCTTCACAATATATATTTTGTGTGTGCATGAACCTATAATATAAAAACCCTAGTTTATTATACATGCACTAGATAGATGATTATATAGCAAAATGGGGAAATAGGTGGGGTAGTGGGAATAGTCAAGCTACACTCAGAAACACAATTTAACTAAGTGCAATATATATAGTCAAAATGGACCTCAAACCAATGTAGTTAAATATTTAGTGGTGTTTCATGAAAGCTAAATACATGTTCTCCTAGTTCACCCTTGACATGTGAAAGTCTATTAATAATTCAAAATATATATTAATGTAATGTTACTTTGAATAACTCTTGAAAGTGTGAGAAAGCTTTGTAAAATGAGAATGTTAGTTTGTATTTAATTGATGCTTGCTCATGGATATGTCTTGTTTACATCATGTGTGTATGTGAACACTTGTTAGTGAATGCATTTTATTGTTTTGTTTATATAAGGATACTTATAATTTGAATTAAAACATAGTGATGCACACAAAGGGGACAAATAACAAAGAATTAAAAAATAATTGAAGAAATTGTGGAGGAGTTAATAAATTAAAAGACTCACAAAGGGGTTAAGAGATTAAAATACTCAAGAAAGGGTTAATAACTTAAAATAATTAAATAAGGGCTAGTAATTAAAAGACTTAAAGAAGGGTAAGTAACTGAAAAGACTTAAGGAAGGGTTAGTCAAGTAATAAAGTCAAAAGGGAAAATATAAGAAAAGTGCACAATTAAGTATTTAATTATTTATCCAAGAATTACATAGATTAATTAATTAAAATACATTTAAAAATAATTGATGTACCAAATTTGGGTGTTTACATTCCCCCCCACTTTAATCTATAATTTTAGGGAAACTACAAATACTAGATAAAAGGGAAAAACAAAATTCAAACCCCATGTGGATGTGTTGTGTAGATATATCATGTGTCATAATAATCCAAGGTGTTCCTTAAAAATATTTAAAAATAATTTTTGTGCCATATTTGGGTTTCTACATTCTCCCGCCAAAATCTTCCCCCCCCCCCGCACTTTAATTTATAATTTTAGTGAAACTAAAAATACTAGATTAAAGGGAAAAAGAGAATGCAAACCACATGTGGATGTGTTGTTGTGTAGATATATCATGTGCCATAATAATTCAAGATGTTCCTAAAAATGAGATATATGTAATTATATTTAATAATTGTTTAAGTAACAAAAGATATAGCCACAAATGAAATATTATAAATATCAATCAAGGAATGATTGCACTTGTATGAAGTTGCAGAGAAGTAGAAATGCCATAGAGAAAAATAAGGGACTTGTAACATCTATTAGTTTCCTATCTAAGGAGATAAATAAGATTTAAAATGGTAATTTTATAGATATAACCATTATGGGATGCATAATCCTCAATGTGCTAAATGTAGTAAATGTTGTCTAGAGAAACTATGTTGAAGATTGGAGAATTAGGGGTGATCAAGCCCCAATTTGAATAGTATTCATGTAAAATATATAATAACCATTGAGGGATGTAAAATAACTGAATATGTCTATCCATATTTGTAACCCAAATATGTAAATGGGTTGGAATCCTAATAGATTCACACACATAATGTTGGAGTGATCAGTGACTCCAAGTCATGCACTACATAATTAAAATGAGTCAACCATTACAGATGATGTATATATTTATTTTCAACATCCTGGTATATCTTGGTATATCATAGTATATGAGAACATGATCATAGGATAATGGAGTACACCCATGATCATACCATGTTCATGTCATAAATACTATGACATAAAACTATATTTCACCCCCACTATCGTTATAAAATTTGAAACTATATGTGAATTTATTCCTTGTAACTTGAAAAAATATGTGAATGTGCTCCTTGAAATGGAAATGTGAGTGAATATGCAATGGAATATTCCCCCATAATATGTTCTAATAACCGATTTTCTCCACATTCAAAATTATGATTATGCCATTGATTAAATTGTTGAATGTTTATATTGTTTTTGTAATTATAATGTGTATTATTTTAAAAATCTATAATATGTGTTTTCTGATTTTAATTGCATGTGCATGAGAAATTCCCCAATTATTCTATAAATATCTAAACCTATATAGTCACATTGTGACATGATAAGTGATTGAGTATCAATTTTATAGAAATTTGTATATTTGTGCCCCATGTTTTCCCCCCATTTGAGGAAAATGATAAGAGTATCGAATCGATTAACTTGAAATAAATTGCTAGATAGGAATATTTGATATATTGGAGATGTTAGAATATTTTGCAATAGATTTTGAATATTATCATTATATTAGTCATAATAGATTTTGAGTGATATAATAGTGAATAATTGCATTTGATTATTAAAGTGAAATTATAAAAGGTAGTGTTGTTAATATCACTAAGTGTAAAATTGACTCATTTTTGAAGTTGGTATTAGTAAATAATTAACACTATGATGCAAAACAATATTTCATCCATGTCTTAGTGAATCTGTTGGTACATATTTTTTATGTGTATAATTTGAGATATTACTTTCCAAAGTTTGGATTTATTAATTATAATTAGTCATGTATTAGACATAGTAATTGATATTGACAAAAACTCAACTCAAGAATAGATAATAGGGTGAAAATTGGTTTTGTAATTTCATTTTCCCCATTGAATTCATTGAGAAGTGAGCTTTGAGTCTTTCAAGATGCTGATTTGAGAGTTGTATGGCCATTGTTATTTAAATGTTTACAGACTACAATTGCATTGGTTATGATTGGTAATTTGATATGTTTGTAATTTATATTTCTTAATGTAATGATAATGTTTTAGTAGTAAATTTGTTGCAAAAATTTATTTTTAATTTTTTTCTTGATTTTGAATGTTTTATCTTGGGAAATTTGAATTTGGCTTTTTTATCATTTTGGAATAATACCTTATAATTTTAGATGCTCCATTATTGAGTTGGAAGTTATTATCCACATTAGTATCTACATTATCTTCTTATGTTGGGATATATTATCTATATTAAACTTTGATTTTTTTTATAATTTACATTTGTATATTAAATTTTACTGAATTAGAGATTGATATACCATTGTGTTTATCTTTTTTTAGCATGACTTATAATCTCATAAGTTTTGACATCATCAACATATGGGTACTCTTTTGGAATTAAGTTTGGATGACATCAATTGGAAGATATTAGAGGAGGTTAGTTTGGCACATATTGGCTAATTGGCCCAAATTATGTACAATATGCATTTGATGACTACCAACTAATAAATGTAATCCCAATACTTATACTTTTTAGTTATCGACATGTGAGATGACCTTTACCTTAGAAGATGTTTGGTGCATCTTACGACATCATATTTTTGGAGATAGGCTTGTGGTGATGAATTTGGTGGGTTTGGCATACATAAATGAGATGAGCACACAAGTATATGACAAGTAGACCCAAAGGTGTCAATCAAGCTAGTACAATGTTATTATGATAGAATATATGCATAAATGTTCCATGATTTTAAAAATTTATATGTTGTATATTATCATCATTTATGGCTATGGATTGAGGATTTATAACCATCTCTTATTTTATGTGTCATATTATTTGAGCTATTAAGGAGAGCCACATCATATATTCTTAGGGTGAGGTGTGCTATCTCATTTGTATCATGAGCTATATAGATTTAATTTAGAGATGTATGACGGTTGACTTGGTAGTACCACATTATCACATATGGGAATATGGGCATATTACCATTATTTGTACATTTAGTTCCCACTTTAAGATTGGCAATATCTAACTACATTTATAGATTAGTGGGTTCTACCCTAATGAAGATGATTGATTACTATAGATTATATATTTTTTTCAGATAGGTTGACACCTACCATGATTGAATGGAGACCTTATTTTGGATTTGGGACATGTCTCAAGGATGTTTATGATTTGATACATTTTCATGTCAACATATGGATACAAGATCAGTTATCGGATGTTCAAGATAGACTTCAGTATAAGTGAGTGACTTTATAATTTGGATTGATTTAGTATGTGCCTCCTAGTCCTTATCTATAGATGCAGATTGTAAGGGTATCTATTAGAGAAGTTTCAAGGTTAAGGCCCATAGGTTTCCTCATCTAGTGACTGAGCGAGATATAATTCTTCCTTTAGTTGATGGTGATTATGTAAGGTATACAAAGGCCTACACCTCATGATGGGCTAATGAAATATGGAATATATATTTTCCTATTATATTATATGATCCTAATGTCATGCCCCCAACACAAGGTGGAGGAGATGGAGATGGAGAAGGTATACAACTTTTACCACAACTTGAAACACAACTGATTATTGTAGATGCCCAGGTTATAGTGGATATAGTTGAGAATGAATATTTAATGAATTATTTACTTTAATATTTGTTTGTAAATCATTTAAGATTGTTGTTAATGTATTCATATAATGTGATATTACAAGTGATGCATATTGGTTGACCATGGTGGATGGAACCATCCATACCTTGATGCATAATGTGTTATATGATATATTAGGTTTAATATTGATAGAATGAGTTACTCAAATTGCTGGTGAGCATGTCTATTTATTAATCCTTATGATGTTAATGATGTAACATACACTATAGTTTCTAGTGAGCATTATGACCTAAAAGCAGATCTTGATAAAAATCCTACATCGAGTTAGGATTCAAATTTGTCAAAAGATTTTCTTAGTTAGTTTTGTGAGTTATAATCTGAGTATACTTATGTGTTTATTGAGAGTGAGAGACTCCAAAGGTAGTTTAGATGATACAAGTCACATCATGAATATGTGATGGGGCTTCAACCTCATGGGATATAGATACATTTAGTAGTGATAGTTTGGATGAGGGGTATGCACCCATCATTAATTGATATGTATGTTGTAAACATGAATTATCTATATATATATATATATAATATTGTTTCATATTTGGTATTCATATGTGATGTTTTTTAATTTTATGTGTTGCTGAGTTTTTGTAATTTGATGATTGTTTTAATATAATATTATGATGAATGTAGAATCTATTGATGATACATATTGAATGCTTGTATTTTTTAGTTGTTATTATCATATATGTTAAATGATTTCTCACGCTAGTGATGCATGAAAATTGGTTGGATAGAGATTGCATTTGGCATAATTTATTTGACAACCTTACTATAAAATAATGCAGACTGGTTCCACTTGTGACTATTATTCTATGTTTTTTAATTACACTCTTGATTTTTCCATAGCTATTTTTTCATCTTATTGATTTCATATGGTTTTTTTAGTTGATATAAATTTAAAAAATATATAAAATTTTTATGTATTAACAACTACACTTCTTCTAGTATCACCTCTATTGAGAGCTCAAATGTCTAATGGCCCTGAATAGGAATACCTTTGGATGTTTTTCTCATTGTAGAATGTGAACTAGAATAATGACTTATTCTAATTATTTGGTTTTAAAAAGGCTGATATATTATTTTTTCATAGGTAGGAATGTCACAAGATGTCTCAATCTTCTTAGAATAACTACTAGAAGGAGTGGGGAAGAAGAGCTTATTGTCTTGTTTTCAAATGTAATAACTTTTCTATCTGCATGTTGTGTAATATTTTGCCTTAAATCATAATAGTCATTATCACAATTCCCATTAATACCATGATAAGTGTAAAAAAGGTTGTCCTTTGATTTTTTCAAATGTGTGTGGTGGATGATAATAATTTATAGGAAGAGTAATCAACCATTTATCCAATAATGTATGCAATATATCATGTGGTTTATCTCTAATATGATCAAAATGCATTGGTTTTCTCTTAGTAGAATAGTGATGATTTAACTATAGGAGGTATTATGTATGTTTATTCTTTTCCTTTATGTAAAAACTTGATTTTTTGTTCTTTGATATGAATTATTGGTTTAGAGGAAGGTATTCAAGGTGAATTATGGACCTCTTTAGTTGGTTATTTTTCTTTGTAAGAATATTTAATTAAAGTTTTGCCTTGAAATTAAGATGAATCTAATTCCATTTTGTTGTTTACTAGCTTACATGCATACTTATGCACATCCATAAATAAGCTATCAAATTAATTGTAAGGCTTGTGTAATTCTCTTTCTTTAAGTGCATATAGAAGATCCATACTAAATATGAATTGTACTTCCAAATCTGAGGGTATATATGTCAAAGAATATAATACATTATTAAATTGTATATCATAATCTCAAATATACTCATCATCAAGTTAATTTAAGCCTTGTAAATTTTCTAGTGTGAATTTAGGCATATCAATCTTATGAAAATTTGATATAAATATGTTCTCTAACTTTTTGAAAGTGGGTAAGAAACCATTAGGAAGACCAAAGAAACTATCACTAGCTTCATGTGTTAAACTCATATGAAATTATTTTATTAATAGGCACCCATATTTAGCCAATAAACAAAGGAATGTGCATATTGTGTCAAATGGTTAGAAGGGTCTCCTTGTCCATAAAATAGAGGTAACATAAGCATGATAAAATTGGTTGGATAAGGAAAATCAAAGACATATTATGTAAGAGGTTGATGTACTATAATGCTATGATTAATATTGGAATTACATGAAAATAATTGTAACTTGAAACTTGAAATTTGCTTTTGGAGATCTCCTATAATGTTTATCATGGATACAATGTGACTAGGAGTAATGTTTAAAGTGTGGGAAGATGCAATTATGGGTTGTATTTTACCATATATGTGTAACATAGGTATAATGGACTAATTACATATATCATTGCATTTAAAGTTGGAATTTGTGTTACAGTATGCTATAGTCTGAGTCAAGTTCATTTTTTGTTCATGTTGGTTCAGAGTTGTGTCATGTCATGTATGTTGGTGTACTTCTTGATCATGATATTGTGTTTATGTGTGTGTGCATGGTTACATATATTAATACTACTATGAAATTAGTGCCATGATTTTCATCACACATGTTGGGACCCAAATTTTAGCTAAGTATGGAGGTGAATACTTTTAAAGATAGCATGGCATAAACTATTCACACATTTTTAAAACTACATAAAATAATAAAACTGACATTGCAAATTGATGTGCAAAGATGGGTCATGTAGATGTACTTGAATACTTACAAGTAATAAATAGGAAATAAAAAATATTAAAGTGCACATATGGAATCACATTGGATGGCATAGAACAAGGAGTACCGAGATTGAGGAGGAGGTTGCATAGACTATAAAGTGTGATAAAAGTAATTATATGATCTGTAAACTCCACTGATAAACTCAAAATGAAGTTCAAAATAAGAATACTAAATTTCTCAAAACTTATCAAATTCTCAAAAAAAACTCAAAAAAACTTGAAAAATGTTCTGGCAAAAATGTTCTCAGTTTTTTGTTTGGATTGGAATGATCAAAAGACTTGTTACTTCCATTTACCAATTAAACTGGTTTTTGTTTTTTACATCAAATGTTGTAAATTGTCAAAATTTAATCTTTACATGATTTCATAATTAAAAAATCAAAAAACTAAATTAAAACATGCAAGCAAATGACAAATTACCATCTGACATTGATAACGGAGTTCGGCATATTTTGCCTACATCTCTGGGTCTACCCAATAGTGAGGACCGTTTCTATTAAATGTGTGCAACAAATGGCTTACAAATTTTTGAAATGTTGCACAACTTCCCTTAGGCCTGATCTCTATCCAAGAACTCCACCTTGCTGATATACTCAAGCTTGGTCACATCGAATCCTTCCTCAGTCTTCAACCCCTTCTAAATGTGCTTTGGTCCCTTCACTTAATCCATTAGTATATCCAAATAATAACGAAATACTTCTCTTTTTAATTACAAAACATAATTAAAAAGGCTTACCCTCTGTGTATAAGGTTGGATATTGGAGAAAATCCCATTTGGTAACTATCTCCAAGCTTAAAACAAACTCTCAGCCTCTTAAAATACAAATACACAGTCCAGAACTTGTTTAAAACAAATAGAAATTCATGCCTTTATACTCAATTCAAAGCCTGTAGCACAAATGGTCAAGGCTAATAAATTTTGGGTGGCAGGTCAGGGATTTAAAACCACCTTCCACCATCCTAGTCACTTTAACTAAGTTTGACTTGGCCTCTCCTTATTGGGTGCACTCAGGCTCTCCTCCCTAGGCACCAAGCATGTAGTTTGAATTTTCTTCCCTCCATTTTAGGCACTTTGTCTTAAGTTTTGTTCCACATGCATGGATTTTTGAATGAGTCTAGGCTTAAAATAGCAAAGTTTTTGAAATTTTCAAATGGAAAGGGCTTGGGTGCCAACTTTGACCACCACCCATGCTTAGTCAAATGCCTAAGAATGAGGGATGCTTTGGTGGAGTGTTTGTGGTGTGGAGGTTTGGCCTATATACATTGAAAATGTCAAATATCATGTGTATAAAAAAATACTTAACCGAATTTTTTTGCCCCCTCATTATTTTCTATGTGTCAAATGGCTATTGGCCCACTTGGATTTTCAATAGTTTCACTTGTTGACCTCTGATATGTCCAAATGTTGGTACGTTCTCGAAACATGTGCTAAATGTCACAAGTGACTTTTTTTTTTGACAAATCTTCAAATGACCATATCTTGAGCATCCGGACTACATTTTGTGAACCGTGAAAAGTGCCAAAAAGCTCTAAACAAGATCTATAGTGTGCCACCACTAAGACTCTAACTTGAAACCTTTTTCATAACCCAATTTCTGATCACACCTCTCGAATGGAAGGCTTATAGTCTCCAAAGGTCCAATATCCCCTATAATCTTATAACTGGTCTACTGCATCCATGAAAACAGAACCCAATCATAGCAAGAGGTATAAATAATTGCATTAAAATGATTCACAATCAGACTATAAAAATGCCTAATCCAAAGGCATGAGTAAGTGAATCTGCAACTGCAAAAGTGATTACAACATATCAAAACTGTCTGCCCATGTCACATCCTGTAAAGCGGTGAACTGTCAATAACTAAAACAATCCCCAATGTAACTGCAAAACAAGTTTATAATGCTAAAAACATACAATAAATGTTGTGGACATGTTGAAATACAATGCCCTAGTATGGGACTTATATGCTAAGCAAATGCAAACAACCTAAAGTGTATGCTGCCTAACATCTAAACATGCCCATAGGGTCTTAACAATGCATCTATACATTCTCATGCCCAAATAGATACATTCAAAATAACAGTCAAATAAGTGTTGCAAGGAATTAACTCAACCTACAACATGCATTCTGCTATTATCTCCAACTGATCAAATGAGTTTAAGTCCTCTAGACAACTCACACAGCATAAATAGGAGATTCAAAAACTTAGAGTTATCAAAAAAAGAGAATTGAAAAACTTCATATGGTAAACCTGTCTTGAAGTGTTCCCACCAACTCTAGTCTACATCTATCAAAGCTTGTTCATTCCCTTAGGTGAATTCTTAACCATGCTTTGCAAAAATAATGTAGTGATAATCCACTTAACCATTTCTTTATTCCTAGTGAAATTGATTATCTTAATGGATTCCTTATCAATTTCATATTGTTGACTTAACCTCTTAAATGGATTTTCACTTGTAGGTTTTACCTTATCCTGGGTTTTATTGTCAACTGCATTATGGATTGAATTAGCTTCATTAACCTTAGTGAGAGGTTTGTAAATCACCTTAGTTCTAACATTACTTGAATGTGAAGATGCATGAAGCTTAAAACATCTATCAATCCTATGTCCACTCACTTTACAATGAGTACAAACATCCTTCTTAGGTGAGGGTCCCCTTTTGCCAATTCCCAATTTAACATGAAAATGGTCTTTCAAACATGCAATCTGCTTCAATAAAGCATTTTGTTTCCAACAAGTCTTAGCACTATGGTTATTCATCCCACAAAAAGTGCATGGAAATGATTGCATTATCTTCTGTACATTATATCCAAACTTCTTAAAAGTATCAATCGGATCAAAATATTTAGTGTAAGAATCAGGAGGTGGAATCTCAATACCTCTTTTACCTTTACACCTTTGAACTAGTGTCCTAGAACCTTTGCTATTGGAAGCTCATCTTCCTTTAGCATTGGAATAAACTTCTCCATCATCCACCTGCACACTAGTATAACCCAAACCTGCATGAAGAGGTCCATGCTCAACTTAAATTGGGTCAGTTATACCTTGGCTATTTCTACCAAGTCCTCCTCCATTATAACCCATTTTAAACAATAATTTAGATCCTATGCCCTTAGTGTATCTTTCAAAATCACCAAAAACAATATTACTAGAATCTGAATCTGAAATGGTAGAAGAAGATGAAGATTCCTGTGGTGAAAAACTTACACTGCACTCAGTCATAGTTTCTGCATCTAAAGTTGAAGGCTTTACCTTTTCACACTCACCAAATTGAAATCTAATTAAGAGCTCATCCTTAGATTTGAGCTCCAATTTTAAACTTGTAATTTTCTCTTCAAGGGAATAAAGCTTGCATCTCAGGAATGCATTCTCATCTTGAATCTGGCTATTGATGCTTCAAGCTCTTCCATCTTGGACTTATGTGACAACTTGCCCATGGTTTCTTGCAAACACACTGATTCCACAACTACACACTGTAATATAATCAAGTGATATGGATAACCAATAAACTGAAAGCAACTGTCAAAACTCAATCAGAAGCTAACCCAGCTTTCTAACTGCTCTGATACCAACTTGATCCATAAACTCCACTGATAAACTCAAAGTGAAGTTCAAAATATGAATACTAAATTTCTCAAAACTTATCAAATTCTCAAAAAAAACTCAAAAGAACTTGAAAAATGTTTTGGAAAAAATGTTCTCGGTTGTTTGGTTGGATTGGAATGATCAAAAGACTTATTACTTCCATTTACCAATTAAACTGGTTTTTTTTTTTTACATCAAATGTCGTAAATTGTCAAAATTTAATCTTTGCATGATTTCATAACTAAAAAATCAGAAAATTGAATTAAAACATGCAAGAAAATGACAAATTACCATTCTGACATTGATAATAGAGTTCAGCATATTTTGCCTACATCTCTGGGTTTGGCCAATAGTGAGGACCATTTCTATTAAATTTATGCAATAAATGGCTTATAAATTCTTGAAACACTACATAACTTCCCTCAATCCTGATCTCTATCCAAGAACTCCACCTTGCTGATATACTCAAGCTTGGTCACACAGAATCCTTCCTCAGTCTTCAACCCCTTCCGAATGTGCTTTGGTCCCTTCACTTAATCCATTGGTATATCCAAATAATAATGAAATACTTCACTTTTTAATTACAACACATAATTAAAAGGGCTTACCCTCTGTGTATAAGGTTAGATATTAGAGAAAATCCCATTTGGTAGCTATCTCCAAGATTAAAACAAACTCTCAGCCTCTTAAAATACAAATACACAGTCTAGAACCTATTTAAAACAAATAGAAATTCATGCCTTTATACTCAGTTCAAAGCCTGTAGCACAAGTGGTCAAGGCTAATAAATTTTGGGCAACAGGTCAGGGATTCAAAACCACCTCCCACCATCCTAGGCACTTTAACTAAGTTTGACTTGGCCTCTCCTTGTTGGGCGTGCTCAAGCTCTCCTCCCTAGGCACCAAGCATGTAGTTTGAATTTTCTTCCCTCCATTTTAGGCACTTTGTCTTAAGTTTTGTCCCACATGCA
This sequence comes from Torreya grandis, assembly GCA_037957365.1. Lineage (NCBI taxonomy): Eukaryota > Viridiplantae > Streptophyta > Pinopsida > Cupressales > Taxaceae > Torreya > Torreya grandis. The sequence continues at coordinate 2,368,689 of JARHVA010000307.1, forward strand.
TGGATTTTTGAATGAGTCTAGGCTCAAAATAGAAAATTTGTTGACATTTTCAAATGGCAAGGGCTTGGGTGCCAACTTTGGCCACCATCCATGCTTAGTCAAATGCCTAGGAATGAGGGATGCTTTGGTGGAGTGTTTGTGGCATGGAGGTTTGGCCTATATACATTGAAAATGTCAAATATCATGTGTATAAAAAAATACTTAACCAAAATTTTTTTGCCCCCTCATTATTTTCCATGTGTCAAATGGCTATTGGCCCACTTGGATTTTCAATAGTGCCACTTGTCGACCTCTGATAGGTCCAAATGTTGGTACGTTCTCAAAACACGTGCCAAATGTTGTGACTTTTTTTTGACAAATCTTCAAATGACCATATATTGAGCATTCATACTCTATTTTGTGAACCACAAAAAGTGCTGAAAAGCTCTAGATGAGCTCTACAATGTGTCACCACTAAAACTCTAACTTGAAATCTTTTTCAGAACTGAATTTCTGATCATTATAAGCCAAATTGGTAGAGCAAGTCCATCAAAGTAAAGCATTAAGACATAATAAATGTGTATCTAATCTAGAACAATGGTTAATATATATGAATTTTTATAACTAAGACATTTAATTAAGTAGTTATGACTACTAAATATAAAAATTTGTTGCATACTTTTTAGGGGCACATTAATGTAATGTAATTGAGGTGGTGATTGAGTTATATAAAATCCCCCTTGCCTTATTTTTTATGGTGAAAAAGTAGATTTGTTATTGTCATGCTATGGAAATAATAAGCCGTTGTTACTTAGTGAAATTTCATAAACTTATGTACTATTTTTGGAATCGTGCTTGAGTTATACAAAATCCCCCTTACCTTATTTTTGATAGTGAACAAGTATATTTGTTACTGTCATGCTATGGAAATAATAAGCCATTGTCACTTAGTGAAATTTCATAAACTTATGTACTATTTTTGGAACTAGAATGAATAAATATACAAGTAGTATCCAATGTTTGTGTACTTTTATGCTTTATTTATGTAGTTTTTCCTATGCTACTTTTGAAGTTGTTTATGAATATTTGTATGTGTGTGGAATCAATATGGTGTTATCTTGTGATTTATTTATACTATATAAATGTACTTGGAATAAGCTAAGTTGTGGTCTACACTCATATTGTATTGATTAATATAGGTTATGTGAATGATATCTTCATATAAATAAGTCAAATATGACTCGACTTTATCTTTCTATATGTCTCAATTTATCACAATAATTATTTATCTTGATTTTATATCATGATGTGTATCTATTATTGGGTAAGTGATAGTGGTGTATAAATCATGAAGAGTGCAAAAAACACCCATCTCATAATTTCAAGGAGAAGCTTAGAAGTGTGACACTCTTATAATTTATAGATTAAAACACCATGTTCTATGTCTATGTTGATGCATCAGGAATAATTATACAAAAAAAATGTATACAATTGGGGGATGATAAATTTGATCATCTTATATACTTTGTCATTTAAAAGCTCACTCTAATTGAGCAGAACTACACAACAATTGAGTGAGAAACACTTGTAATAGTCTTCACACTTAAAAAAATTCACCATTACCTTCTATCTACACCATTTTTATTCTTCATAGGATATGAATTAATCAAATATATTGTGAACAAACCAATATTACATTGAATAAATTACTAGTGGATTTCATGAATTCTAGTTCTCAACAATTGTTAAGCTAGGTAAACAAAATTGAGACCCATGTCATCTTTCCCATTTCACCACATGATAAGATGTAAAAAAACATAAAGGATGGCATGTTAAATGTAAAATTTTAAAAAATATAGTGCGTTCCCAAGGACCTCACTAAGATCACCACACTACTCACTTTGGGCATTACTCTAAGTGATTGACAAGTAATGAACAATAAAAAACTAGTAGTCTGCATGCAGCCTTACCAATTGATTGGTGGGGAGATCTAAAAAATTGGAAAGGATGAGGTTTTATCAAGTGGTGTTATAGGACATGATCATTTTTAAGTTTTTTACAAAGGGCATGAGGGAGTCATAGGTGGCCATTATGTTGGTGAGGCCATCACATGTAGTATTTTATTTTCTATCATATGGTGGCCAACATTATTTGAATATGTAAAAGACTATTAAAAAAACTGTGATGTTTATTAATGAATTGGTAAACCTAACCACTTTAATGATATTCCATGGCTTTATTCACTTTTTAAGAGTTTCAAGAAGCGAGCAATTGATTTTATTAGACTCATCTCCCTAATCATATATTACATTATCATTACAAAAAACTACCTAATAAGATGGGTACAAATGATGCCAAAAACATTGTAATATAGAAATAGTGGCATGATTAATTTGGGAAAATATTATTAGGAACTTTGGGTGTCTTTTGAGGTTAACCAATGATCAGGGTACAAATTTCCTGAATGAGATAATGCAGATTTTAATTGCCAATTTCATGATCCCGCACCATAATATTATCCATTATCATCCCCAAGTGAATAACACATTTGAACCTTTCAATAAAATATTTCATCATACATTAATTAATATTTGTGATGTGAGGTACAAGGACTGGGATGAATGATTTTTTTTAGAATTATGGACATACCAAACCACTTATAAGTGCCTTGCCAAATCTGTGCCTTTCTAGTAGGTATTCGAGATGGAAGTAGATTTTCCCATGGAATTTTTGGTACCATCTCTTGTATTACATGTGTTAGGTGATTGGATGAAAAGTAATATATTGATATGTTCCTCAAATAAGTCAAGAAGATCATTGAGAATCATGTTATATCAAGGTGTATCCAAGAAGTAGAAAAGTCTAGGTAGAATGATTAGGATGATTAGCATATGGGAGGAAAATTATTGCATAAAAATGTAGTATTATTGTATGATTAAAAATATGTTAAGCATCAAGGAAATCTAAAATTTATTTAATGGGGAATTATGTGATTCATGACATTATAGAAACTAGCACATGCAAGTTGTGAAAATTAGATGGAGTAGTTTCATAGGAGTAGTTTGATCCCTGGGCATGTTAAATAGGAGTAGTTTCAATCCTTATAATATATAACTTGTAAATTTATCCAATTATAATAAGATGCATGTCATAATATCTTAATTTTTTATTTTATATGTTTTTTTGTATTAATTATTTATACTTTTTGCAAATAAGCACATACATTTATTCTTACGACTTTAGATGTAGTAGTAAAGCTGACAACCTTGTAAGGCCAGTCAAATGAGTTTATCAATGAATTTCATCAAGATACCTACACCAAATGTCTATGTTATTATATTAAATTATTGCTAAGACATTTTTATTGTAAAGTTTGTATTTCTTAAAATTGGCTCTGAAATCTATTTTGTAAAGTTTTTTATACTTCAAAGTTTGGTTTTGCATAATTTTCATGTGTGCATGCAACATTTGATGTCACAATAATCACACCATTTCACACCATGCATGGATTTACCCATAATTCATTCCCCATTAATTCACATGTTAATAAAGTTTCAAAAGGCAATAGTTACACCCATATAGATAAAAAAATAAAGGGATCTCTACAACATTATATAGGCCCACTGTTAGATAAGTTGATACACTAGAGGACCTTGTATGTATTTAGAGTGGGGTTGGTTAAACAAGTTGAGATAAGGCTCAAATGAGTAATGGAAGACAAATAAAAATTGGTTGATGTGTGTAAAGATTTGACCAAGTATCTAGATACATGAGATCTGTAGGGAAAGGGAGCATAGAGGAAAATGGCTATGCATTGTGCCTTGGAACACAAAGAAAAGTAAAGGAATAAGTCATGCATAAATGGAATCATATATGGATGACATCACCATTAATAAATTAAAAGGCATAGATGTGATATTAATGGTATATTAACAACATGACATGCACCCTTATAAAATTTAAATGTCAACATGAATTATAAATTTACTGTCACTAGTCATTTTATTTACTTGTTGTTATCAGTAGATTTAGATTCAAAGAAGCATAAAAAAATAAAAATATTTTAGGATAGATGAATTCACATTGGATTTGGTGAAATTAAGGGTTCTAAGACTAGAATTCTAATCTATAGATAATCATGTAACATTTATAAGAATATTTGAAGCAAAAGAAGAAATAAAGGGGAAGTTTTTAAATAAAATAGGGTTGCAACCGTAGAGAAAATACCATTAAATCATAATGAATCTTGAATCATAGTCGAGACTTTAGGGTTAATATGGAAGGATTTTAAAAATGCTAAAAAAATAGGGGTTTCAATAGAATAATAGCCCAAGTGTGTATCAGATCTAGTTCTAAACCATAATGCAAGTGAATAATAAGGCCAAGGGATCCTCAGGATCAAAATCATCAAATAGCCATAAGCACATATTTTTTAGACTCATATTAAGAAAACATGATACATATTAGAAAAGTGATCGAAAGAAGAATACAAGGAATACTAAAGAATCACAAACATAATTTGTGGAGATGCAATGTCCTAACTTATACTTACTTGGAGAAGAGTGGGAGTAAAAAATTATGCAATACAAGATAGATGACTAAAACCATTATAGGGAAAATGAAATAGATCTGAAGAGTGACTGCATGGTAGAGAGTGGAAAGTTATCTACATATAGAACTATGATATTATATACATGTGTTAAAGTAGTTCTTGAGAAAATAAGGGTCTTGTAATTATTCAAGCTACCCTAATATATAAAATTAATAAAATTAGTTCACTTCCTCTTATCATGCACCCATGAAGATCTATTTTATATTATGAGGAATTGAATTAAATTAGCTATAAAGTGCATAAGCAAGTCTATAGGATTTTGTTACTTAGGTTGAAGTAGAATAAGGAGAAATTTAGCTTCCCAATCAATAATATTGAATATTACACCACTGAAGTAGTTGTGCATTTGATGAACACCAAGTTAGGATTAACTAGAATATGGGATAAAATAAGAAAAAAATTTATCTACATTGTGCATAGAATGGGATGGAGGGAACATAATTTAACATTTTAAAATTTATTTGTGATATAATCATTGAAGAAGTAGAGAAATCCCATAACACTAGTGAAGCTTTCATATGGGGTGTAGTTTTTGATATTATTAGTATTAGATGAAATTATGATTCCTAATGGATATAATGAGATGACTTGGTTCCACCCACCATGGGATAATCCATCCACCAAAAGGTACATTAACCATTTATTACTTGGTCCTAATAATAATAATTACAAGTTTAAGATGGAAAGTTGGTTTAACAATAAATTACAACCTTTCAGGATGAAAAGTGCATCCTAAGTATATTTTCAAAGATGTATAGGGGCCATTTAGAGTTTATAGTAATGTAACACCATTCACTCACCATGATTTGCCTTATGGATGGAAACATGCCCACATGGATCAAGTTGCCATATGGTTTTTAAACATGATATTTTGAAGATGCAGTCAAGAAGATATTTAAAGTGAAGAGGAAAATGTTTAACATTTCTCATATTGATGGGGGCATATTTATACTGAGAGAAGTGTTTGTCTTTATAGGAATGATGATGCTTAGATATGAGAGTGTTCCAATGATGACTTAACAATAGTAAACCCCTAGATGGTGGAGATACTAGGTAATTTTTTATGCAATAAAGCCTAAGAAGAAGAAAAGTAAGCATTAGAATGATGTGGTGCAAGAGAAAGAATATGTAGTGATCGATAAAAACCCTTAGGTTGAGATAATGATTGATAAATGGATAGATATGTAAGTTTGTATGGTTATAAAGAATAAAAAATGTGTGTACTCTATACAATAATCTATAGATTTATCAAATAAAATAATAGGAAAAATGAAAGGAAAGAAATAATAATGTTTGAGGAAAAGGCATCAATCAAATTGGATGACTTATATCACACAAGATCAAATGATGAGTAAGACACCATGCCTCAAATCAAAAGGAAACTCATGAAAAGATAGAATTAACCTCTAAATAAGGTGCCAACACCACCATAAAAGCCTACACTAATTCCAACCAAATAACCATCACTGTTAGCAACCCCTTATCCAACGGAAGCACAATTGATTACTTTCTTATAAGCAATTAAACACGGAATTATACCAGAATGATTAAGTAACTAGAAACTTGAGACAACAAAGAATTTGAGAGACAATACACACTCTTGTATTAAATATTACTAGAAGAAAATACAATAAAGAAGATGCCACTTCTTCCTCCACCTCAAAGGCTTGCCACACCTCAAGACCTTCTTCCCTCTCTCTCTTGCTCAACCAAACCCAACTCAACAACCTGAGTTGTTATCCCCTCCTTGAATGCTTCAGCTGATCTCCTTTACCTTACACCTGTAGATCTCCTTGACCTTGCTTCAATGCTTCAATGCTTTACTTGCCTTCTTGATAATTACAATACATGCCTCATAGGTATTTAAATAGAATCCCATGCATAAAAAAATAGAAATATAATTACAATAATTAGACACGCAGATCGAGAATATAATTAGCCCCTTAACATGCAAACACTCAGTTCAACTAACTAACTATTCATGCAACAAATAGTTCTGGAACAAACAGGTGACTGACGTCGGTCCCTGCTTGCCTGGTGCTGCCGACGTTGGCCGAATCCCTGTCATCGCCGGTTGCCTTATGCATTGATCATGACCGACGTCGGTCATACTGCCGATGCTGGTGCTTTTGGAACTCAGTAACCTCTCCATGTCTGCAATAGTTGAAGCTTTTAGCTCCACACTCTAACAATCTCCCACTTGGAGATAAACAACTGCAACTGTACCTATACCTATACTCCATCTAGTTTGTTCCCTTGGCTCTGTATCCCTCTTCAAGATCACCCCTGAAGACTAACCACCACACAACCTGTGATGCTATATCTATCACTTATGCCAAAATAATTTTACTGCTCCCAAATTCTTCATGACATACTTCTGAACCAACTTTACCCTTAGCTTAGAAAACTCCCTGTATATGAAACCCTGCATCAAGTAACACAATACAATAACAGGATAATGTAGCTAATATTATCCAACCTGGTAAAAAAAAATATAATGGTCAAACCTTCATTGTTCTGTAGCCTAATCAAGACCATATACCATATCCTTCTATCTCACGTGTACATCCACTCTATTCTCTAAAATGGGAATCCATACCCTCTATCCAGTGCTTTCTTCCAGCTGACAACTCTACCAACAAATACCTGTTTGGTTTCTTCTTCAAGGACTCACACTCCTCATCCATGCCAAGCTCCCACTATTTTTGGACTCTACCTGCATTGCTTCTTCCATCTTCCTAGTTCTTGACTATCAGTAAGCAATATAAAGAAGGTGAACAATGAATATGAGGTTTGCTTACCTTTTTTGACCTCCATATGGGCATTTGAGACTCCTTGATAGCTTGCTGTCTGCCCAACATCCATTCCAGTGACCGATCTCGGCCATCTCCCAGTCTGCTCCTGACTGATGTCGGTTCCTTGCACTGACCCTGACTGCCGATGTCGTTACCCCTGGCCAACGCCGGTGTCACCCCTGCCAACGTCAGTTCCTTCCTAACTGACGTTGGTCTTCTCCTGCTGACTCTACCGACCCTATTGGTCTGCACATGACTGATGTTGGTACCTATCTGGCTGACGTCAGTGCCATGTGACCGATGTTGGTGTCTGTGTGTTCCTGTAAGTGATGAAACCTTCATCCGTGAGCTCATCTTAGATCAAACCTCTATCCATACTGCCCTGCTCAGAATTATTCAGCCCCTGTGACTAATCTCTATCCCTCATCACCTCTATAAACACCAAGGCTTCTTTGTTCCTGTCAAAAGCATCAAATTTCTTTTTCCTACAATGAAATCTATCTATGCTTTCTGAATCTAAACACATACCTTTTGAATCACGAACATCCATTCCCTTCTTATTCATGTGACCCAACCTATTAAGCCACATCTTTGAATCTATAGTTGAAGTAGATAAACTAGAAGTAGAATCAGTAATACAAGTAGATAGATAAAGAGTACCTACTTTCTTACCTCTTGCTAAAACAAGTTCTCTCTTGGTAACCTTCCAAGAATCCATTGTGAGGGTTATTGTGCACCCCTCATCACCCAACCTTCCTACAAAAACCAAACTCTGCTTCAGAACTGGGACATGCATGACCTCCTTCAACACCCATGTGTTGTCCATCTGCAATTTCAATTGCACTTTCCCTTTGCCAACTATTTGACAAGGCGTACCATCCCCTAAATAAAGCACTCCAAAGTCCCTCTGGACATACTCATGGAACAAATCTCTGTTTGGAGATGCATGAAAAGATGAACCAGAATCTAAAATCCATGATCCTACCTGACTATCCAAAGAAAGTATGAGAGCATCCTGTACCATGATATTTGCATCCCTTGCTTCTTCTTTACCTTCAGGTTGATTCTCTTTATCTCGCAACCAACACTCCTTTGTGTGTCCTTTCTTTCCACAAAACTAGCAGGTAATACCTTTGGATTCGGATCTCCTTCCCGACCTTGATTTCCCTTCCTCCACTTTCTCTCTTTGCCTTCCCCTACTTTCTACACTTAGAGCATTCCTTGATGATTCACCTATGCTTTTCTTGTGTATTTCTTCATTCAAGATCACACTCACAACATCATCAATATTTAATATTTTAGAAGTAGATGCAGAATTACTTACTACCATAACCAAACTATCCCAACTTTCAGGTAAAGAACATAAAATCAAGAGAGCCTTTACTTCATCATCAAAAACAATATTGACTGAAGCTAACTGGTTTACCAAACCATGGAAATCACTAAGATGAGTATATACTGATCCACCTTCCTGCATTTGCAAAGTAAATAACTGTTTCATAAGAAATACCTTATTTGACGCTGAGGGTTTTTCATATAAATTCACCAAGGACTTTATCAACTCTTCCGTTGTCTTACACTATGACAAGTTGGAAATCACAGACGATGCAAGGCTCAACCTTATGGAACCGAGAGCCTTCCGATGAAGAACGTTCCATTCTTCATCCTTCATATCTGTGGGCTTGCATGCAACCCCACCCAACGGTAAGTACAAATCCTTCTGATATAGATAATCCTCTATCTGCATCCTCTAATGTTGATAATTATTACTGTTAAACTTCTCCATTCGTAGCTTACTATCTTCTGCCATTGTTGAACTCCCACTCAATCAAAAAACCCTGTGAATGACCTGTAATCAAAAAACAATAACCTGCTCCCTGCAAACCATAGATCTGATACCAACTGTTAGGAACCCCTTATCCAATGGAAGCACAATTGATTACTTTCTTATAAGCAATTAAACATGGAATTATACCAGAATGATTAAGTAACTAGAAACTTGAGACAACAAAGAATTTGAGAGACAATACACACTTTTGTATTAAATATTACTAGAAGAAAATACAATAAGGAAGATGCCACTTCTTCCTCCACCTCAAAGGCTTGCCACACCTCAAGACCTTCTTCCCTCTCTCTCTTACTCAACCAAACCCAACTCAACAACCTGAGTTTTTATCCCCTCCTTGAATTCTTCAGCTGATCTCCTTTACCTTACACCTGTAGATCTCCTTGACCTTGCTTCAATGCTTCAATGCTTTACTTGCCTTCTTGATAATTACAATACATGCCTCATGGGTCTTTAAATAGAATCCCATGCATAAAAAAATAGAACTCTAATTACAATAATTAGACACGTAGCTCAAGACTATAATTAGCCCCTTAACATGCAAACACTCAGTTTAACTAACTAACTGTTCATGCAACGAATAATTCTGAAACACACAGGCGACCGACATCGGTCCATGCTTGCCTGGTGCTGCCAACGTCGACTGAATCCCTATCATCACCGGTTGCCTTTTGCACTGATCATGACCGACATCGGTCATACTGTTGACGCTAGTGCTTTTGGAACTCAGCAACCTCTCCATGTCTACAACAGTTGAAGCTTTTAGGTCCACACTCTAACAATCTCCCACTTGGAGATAAATAGCTACAATTGTACCTGTACCTATACTCCATCTAGTTTGTTCCCTTGGCTCTATATCCCTCTTCAAGATCACCCCTGAAGACTAACCACCACACAACCTGTGATGCTATATCTGTCACTTATGCCAAAAGAATTTTGCTGCTCCCAAATTCTTCATGACATACTTCTGAACCAACTTTACCCTTAGCTCAAAAAATTCCCTGTATATGAAACCCTGCATCAAGTAACACAATACAGTAACAGGATAATGTAGCTAATATTATCCAAACTGGTAAAGAAAAAATACAATGGTCAAACCTCTATTGTTCTGCAACCTAATCAAGACCATATACCATAGCCTTCTATCTCACGTGTCCATCCACTCTCTTCTCTAAAATGGGAATCCATCCCTCTATCGAGTGCTTTCTTCAAGCTGACAACTCTACCAACAAATACCTATTTGGTTCTTCTTCAAGGACTCACACTCCTCATCCATGCCAAGCTCCCACTATTTTTGGACTCTACCTACATTGCTTCTTCCATCTTCCTAGTTCTTGACTATCAATAAGCAATATAAAGAAGGTGAACAACAAATATGAGGTTCACTTACCCTTTCTGACCTCCATGTGGGCGTTTGAGACTCCTTGACAGCTTGTTGTCTGCCCAACATCCGTTCCAGTGACCGATCTCGGCCATCTCCCAGTCTGATCCCGACCGATGTCAGTTCCCTGCACTGACCCTGACTACCGAAGTTGTTACCCCTAGCCAACGCCGGTGTCCCCCCTACCAATGTTGGTTCATGCCTTATCGACGTCAGTCTTCTCCTGTCGACTCTACCAACCCTGCTGGTCTATACATGACCGATGTCGGTACCTGTCTGGCCGATGTCAGTGCCGTGTGACTGACGTCGGTGTCTTTGTGTTCTTGTAAGTGATGAAACCTTCATTCACGAGCTCATCTTGGATCAAACCTCTGTCCATACTACCCTGCTCAGAATTATTTAGCCCCTGTGACTGATCTTTGTCCCTCATCTCCTCCATAAACACCAAGGCTTCTTTGTTCCTATCAAAAGCATCAAATTTCCTTTTCTTGCAATGAACTCTATCTATGCTTTCCGAATCTGAACACATACCTTTTGAATCATGAACATCCATTCCCTTCTTATTCATGTGACCCAGCCTATTAAGCCACATTTTTGAATCTACAGCTGAAGTAGATAAACCAAAAGTAAAATCAGTAATACAAGTAGATAGATAAAGAGTACCTACTTTCTTACCTCTTGCTAAAACAAGTGCTCTCTTGGTAACCTTCCAAGAATCCACTATGAGGGTTATCATGCACCCCTCATCACCCAACCTTCCTACAAAAACCAAACTTTGGTTCAGAACTGGGACATGCATGACCTCCTTCAACACCCATGTGTTGTCCATCTGCAATTTTAGTTGCACTTTCCCTTTGCCAACTATTTGACAAGGCATACCATCCCCTAAATAAAGCACTCCAAAGTCTCCCTGGACATACTCATGGAACAAATATCTATTTGGGGATGCATGAAAAGATGAACCAGAATCTAAAATCCATGATCCTACCTGACTATCCAAAGAAAGTATGAGAGCATCCTGTACCATGATATTTACATCCTTTGCTTCTTTTTTACCTTCAGGTTGATTCTCTTTATCTTGCAACCAACACTCCTTCTTTGTGTGTCTTTTCTTTCCACAAAACCAACAGGTAATACCTTTGGATTCGGATCTCCTTCCCGACCTTGATTTCCCTTGCTCCACTTTCTCTCTTTGCCTTCCCCTACTTTCTGCACTTAGAGCATTCCCTGATGATTCACCTATGCTTTTCCTACGTATTTATTCATTCAAGATCACACTCACAACATCATCAAATTTTAAGATTTTAGAAGCAGATGCAAAATTACTTACTGTCATAACCAAACTATCCCAACTTGCAGGAAAAGAACATAAAATCAAGAGAGCCTTTACTTCATCATCAAAAACAATATTGACTGAAGCTAACTAGTTTACCAAACCATGGAAATCACTAAGATGAGTATATACTGATCCACCTTCTTGAATTTTCAAAATAAATAACTATTTCATAAGAAATACCTTATTTGACGCTGAGGGTTTTTCATATAAATTCGCCAAGGACTTTATCAACTCTTCCGTTGTCTTACACTATGACAAGTTGGAAATCACATACGATGCAAGGCTCAACCTTATGGAACCAAGAGCCTTCCGATCAAGAACGTTCCATCCTTCATCCTTCATATCTATGGGCTTGCATGCAACCCCACCCAATGGTAAGTACAAATCCATCTAATACAGATAATCCTCTATCTGCATCCTCTAATGTTGATAATTATTGCCACTAAACTTCTCCATTCATAGCTTACTATCTTCTGCCATTGCTGAACTCCCACTCAATCAGAAAACCCTGTGAATGACCTGTATTCAAAAAATAATAACCTGCTCCCTACAAACCGTAGCTCTGATACCAACTGTTAGGAACCCCTTATCCAACGGAAGCACAATTGATTAATTTCTTATAAGCAATTGAACATGGAATTATACCAGAATGATTAAGTAACTAGAAACTTGAGACAACAAAGAATTTGAGAGACAATACACACTCTTGTATTAAATATTACTAGAAGAAAATACAATAAGGAAGATGCCACTTCTTCCTCCACCCCAAAGGCTTGCCACACCTCAAGACCTTCTTCCCTCTCTCTCTTGCTCAACCAAACCCAACTCAACAACCTGAGTTGTTATCCCCTCCTTGAATGCTTCAGCTGATCTCCTTTACCTTACACCTGTAGATCTCCTTGACCTTGCTTCAAGGCTTCAATGCTTTACTTGCCTTCTTGATAATTACAATACATGCCTCATGGGTCTTTAAATAGAATCCCATGCATACAAAAATAGAACTCTAATTACAATAATTAGACATGTAGCTCGAGACTATAATTAGCCCCTTAACATGCAAACACTCAGTTCAACCAACTAACTATTCATGTAATGAACAGTTTTGGAACACACAGGTGACCGACGTCGGTTCCTGCTTGCCTGGTGTTGCCAACATTGGCCAACTCCCTGCCGTTGCCAGTTTCCTTCTACACTGATCATGATCGATGTCAGTCATACTACCGACACTGGTGCTTCTAGAACTCAGCAACCTCTCCATGTCTGCAACAGTTGAAGCTTTTAGCTAGACACTATAACAATCTCCCACTTGGAGATAAACAGCTGTACCTATACCTGTACCTGTACTCCATCTAGTTTGTTCCCTTGGCTCTGTATCCCTCTTCAAGATCACCCTTGAAGACTAACCACCACACAACCTGTAATGCTATATCTGTCACTTATGCCAAAAGAATTTTGCTACTCCCAAATTCTTCATGACATACTTCTGAACCAACTTTACCCTTAGCTCAGAAAACTCCCTGTATATGAAAGCTTTCATCAAGTAACACAATACAATAATAAGATAATGTAGCTAATATTATCTAACGTGGTAAAGAAAAAATACAATGGTCAAACCTCCATTGTTCTGCAGCCTAATCAAGACCATATACCATAGCCTTCTGTCTCACGTGTCCATCCACTCTCTTCTCTAAAATGGAAATCCATCCCTCTATCCAGTGCTTTCTTCCAGCTGACAACTCTACCAATAAATACCTATTTGATTCTTCTTCAAGGACTCACATTCCTCATCCATGCCAAGCTCCCATTGTTTCTGGACTCTACTTCCATTGCTTCTTCCATCTTCCTAGTTCTTGACTATCAATAAGAAATATAAAGAAGGTGAACAATGAATATGAGGTTCACTTACGCTTTTTGACCTCCATATGGGCGTTTGAGACTCCTTGACAGCTTGTTGTTTGCCCAACATCTGTTCTAGTGACTGATCTCGGCCATCTCCTAGTCTGGTCCCAATCGATGTTGATTCCCTTCACTGACCCTAACTACCAATGTCGTTACCCCTAGCTGACGCCGATGTCCCCCCTATCGACATCGGTTCCTATCTAACCGACGTTGGTCTTCTCCTGCCGACTCTATTGACCCTGCTGGTCTGCACATGATCGATGTTGGTACCTATCTGGCTGATGTCGGTGCCATGTGATTGATGTCGATGTCTGTGTGTTCCTGTAAGTGATGAAACCTTCATCCACGAGCTCATCTTGGATCAAACCTTTATCCATACTGCCCTACTCAGAATTATTCAGCCCGTATGACTGATCTCTATCCCTCATCTCCTACATAAACACCAAGGCTTCTTTGTTCTTGTCAAAAGCATCAAATTTCCTTTTCCTGCAATGAACTCTATCTATGATTTTCGAATCTGAACACATACCTTTTTAATCATGAACATCCATTCCATTCTTATTCATGTGACCTAGCCTATTAAGCCACATCTTCGAATCTACAGCTAAAGTAGATAAACCAGAAGTAGAATCAGTAATACAAGTAGATAGATAAAGAGTACCTACTTTCTTACCTCTTGCTAAAAAAAGTGCTCTCTTGGTAACCTTCCAAGAATCCACTGTGAGGGTTATTGTGCACCCCTCATCACCCAACCTTCCTAAAGAAACCAAACTCTGCTTCAAAATTGGGACATGCATGACCTCCTTCAACACCCATGTGTTGTCCATCTGCAATTTCAGCTGCACTTTCCCTTTGCCAACTATTTGACAAGGCGTACCATCCCCTAAATAAATCACTCCAAAGTATCCTTGGACATACTCATGGAATAAATGTCTGTTTGGGGATGCATGAAAAGATGAACCAGAATCTAAAATCCATGATCCTACCTGACTATCCAAAGAAAGTATGAGAGCATCCTGTACCATGATATTTGCATCCCTTGCTTCTTCTTTACCTTGAGGTTGATTCTCTTTATCTCGCAACCAACACTCCTTTGTGTGTCCTTTCTTTCCACAAAACCAGCAGGTAATACCTTTGGATTCGGATCTCCTTCCCGACCTTGATTTCCCTTCCTCCACTTTCTCTCTTTGCCTTCCCCTGCTTTCTGCACTTAGAGAATTCCCTGATGATTCACCTATGCTTTTCCTGTGTATTTCTTCATTCAAGATCACACTCACAAAATCTTCAACTTTTAAGATTTTAGAAGCAGATGCAGAATTACTTACTGCCATAACCAAACTATCCCAACTTTTAGGCAAAGAACATAAAATCAAGAGAGCCTTTACTTCATCATCAAAAACAATATTTACTGAAGCTAACTGGTTTACCAAACCATGGAAATCACTAAGATGAGTATATATCGATCCACCTTCCTGCAAGTGCAAAGTAAATTACTTTTTCATAAGAAATACCTTATTTGACGCTGAGGGTTTTTCATATAAATTTGCCAAGGACTTTATCAACTCTTTCGTTGTCTTACACTGTGACAAGTTGGAAATCACAAACGATGCAAGGCTCAACCTTATGGAACTAAGATCCTTCTGATCAAGAACATTCCATTCTTCATCCTTCATATCTGTGGGCTTGCATGCAAACCCACCCAACGGTAAGTACAAATCCTTCTGATATAGATAATCCTCTATCTACATCCTTCAATGTTGATAATTTTTGTCGTTAAACTTCTCCATTCATAGCTTACTATCTTTTTCCATTACTGAACTCCCACTCAATCAGAAAACCCTGTGAATGACCTATAATCAAAAAACAATAACCTACTCCCTGCAAACCGTAGCTCTGATACCAACTGTTAGGAACCCCTTATCCAACGGAAGCATAATTGATTACTTTCTTATAAGCAATTAAACAAGGAATTATACCTGAATGATTAACTAGAAATTTGAGACACCAAAGAATTTGAGAGACAATACACACTCTTGTATTAAATATTACTAGAAAAAAATACAATAAGGAAGATGCCACTTCTTCCTCCACCTCAAAGGCTTGCCACACCTCAAGACCTTCTTCCCTCTCTCTCTTGCTCAACCAAACCCAACTCAACAACCTGAGATGTTATCCCCTCCTTGAATGCTTCAGCTAATCTCCTTGACCTTGCTTCAATACTTCAATGCTTTACTTTCCTTCTTGATAATTACAATACATGTCTCATGGGTCTTTAAATAGAATCCCATGCATACAAAAATAGAACTCTAATTACAATAATTAGACACGCAGCTCGAGACTATAATTAACCCTTTAACATGCAAACACTCAGTTCAACTAACTAACTATTCATGCAACGAACAGTTCTGAAACACACAGGCAACCGACGTCGGTCCCTGCTTGCCTGGTGCTACCGATGTCGGCCAACTCCTTGCCGTTGCTGGTTCCCTTCTACACTGATCATGACCGACGTCAGTCATACTATCGATGTCGGTGCTTCTGGAACTCAGCAACCTCTCCATGTCTACAATAGTTGAAGCTTTTAGCTCCACACTCTAACAATCTCCCACTTGGAGATAAACAACTGCAACTGTACCTGTACCTATACTCCATCTAGTTTATTCCCTTGGCTCTATATCCCTCTTCAAGATCACCCCTGAAGACTAACCACCACACAACCTATGATGCTATATCTGTCACTTATGCCAAAAGAATTTTACTGCTCCCAAATTCTTCATGACATACTTCTGAACCAACTTTACCCTTAGCTCAGAAAACTCCCTGTATATGAAACCCTGCATCAAGTAACACAATACAGTAACAGGATAATGTAGCTAATATTATCCAACCTGGTAAAGAAAAAATACAATGGTCAAACCTCCATTGTTCTGAAGCCTAATCAAGACCATATACCATAGCCTTCTATCTCACGTGTCCATCCACTCTCTTCTCTAAAATGGGAATCCATCCCTCTATCCAGTGCTTTCTTCCAACTGACAACTCTACCAACAAATACCTGTTTGGTTCTTCTTCAAGGACTCACACTCCTCATCCATGCCAAGCTCCCACTATTTTTGGACTCTACCTGCATTACTTCTTCCATTTTCCTAGTTCTTGACTATCAGTAAGCAATATAAAGAAGGTGGACAATGAATATGAGGTTCACTTACCCTTTCTGACCTACATATGGGTGTTTGAGACTCCTTGACAACTTGCTGTCCGCCCAACATTCATTTCAGTGACCGATCTCAACCATCTCCTAGTCTGGTCCTGACCGATGTCAGTTCTCTACACTGACCCTGACTGCCAACGTCGTTACCCCTGGCCAATGCTGGTGTCCCCCCTAACGACGTCGGTTCCTACCTAACTGATGTCGATCTTCTCCTGCTGACTCTATCGACCCTGATGGTCTGTGTTGACCCAATTTTTCCCCTCAGGCAAAATCTTGGCCACCTCCTACACCTGCTTTGCAGGCCTAGTCATTTCAGGTTGCAAGGTCCACTTTCAGGTTTTGACAGTGCCGTTGCAGAGAATAGGTAGCAAAGGACAGAGTCTTCAGACGTCCGCAAGAGAAGAAGGGGAAAAAATGGAGTGTTCGACACTTAGTCAAAAAAGAGGCAGAAAAAATGCAGAGGGCGGCAGAATCACCGCCCACTACAAGGGCGGGTAAAATGAGCCCGTCTACGAAGAAAATGCAAAGGGCGGCGAATTCGCTGCCCACAACACAAAGAAAAGCAAAGACATCGGCCGACGTCGGCAATACTGCCATCGTCGGCACCTTACAGAGACCGACGTCGGCAGAACCGCCGACGTCGGCAGCACAAGGGCAGGCACAAAAACCAGAAAAGCCCACCCATGGCGGTGAAATGAAAAACCCCGCCCCATGGCGGTGAAATGGAAAACCCCGCCCCATGGCGGGAAAAGGGAAATTGCCGCGCAGGGTATAACTCTACCGACGTCGGCAGCCTAATTTAACCGACGTCGGCAAGATTGCCGCCGTCAGCAGCTTATCGGCCGACGTCGGCAGGTATTCCTACATGAAGTTCATGCAAAGGGCGGCAAAATCACCGCCCACTATAAGGGCGGCAAAATTCCCCTACAGTGCACAAGAAAAAACCCGCCCAGCCGCCAAAGGAGAAGACCAACACGCAAAACGAGGCAACCAGCATGGTCTTGGTAGACTTGTGACGTCATCAATAGTGTTTTTACACTTTTCAATGAGACTTCTCTTGGCTCTTCTGCTATAAATACAAGGACTTAGTCATTTTCTAGGGATCTCCCTGACTTTTGTAAAGAGCACTACTCTGCAAATTTCCCACCTGAATCAATAAAAATACAGTTTTTACCTCCATCTTGGATTGATTTGCTGTGTATGCCCTGAGTATCATCTGTGTTTAGTCATTATCTTTCATGCTTTCACAGGTAATACCAACAGACCAGCTATCTGCAGGGACCAGTTCTACAGCTGAAAGGAGAAGAGCAATACTTGAGAAGGACAGAACAGAGTAAGTTGCTTGCAAGTGTGCATTCCACAGCACCTCGGTAAACCTCTGTGACGTATTTTCCATTATAGCCTCCCCTTTTGTGTTAGCAGCCTGATCCCTCTACCAGATGTGTAGAGTATACTTGCATTTCCCCTGATTCTGAGAGTGGATCTGGAAGGTCACTCATGTTTTTGGTGTATCACCTCTTTTAGAGTAGGCTGTTTGTTTTCAAGCTTTTCTCTCTCTTTTCACCCCCCCAAGTGTATACCTATATATCTATATTTTGCATTACCTGAAACAAACAAGATACATCAGAGGGAACTAGCCCATATCTAGAGACTCTCCTCTCCTGCTTCGCCGTCCCACAGGCGAGAGAGGGGTTTCCATGTTGCGGGGAGAGGGCAGGAATCCGTGTTCCTGCCGCTGGGTGCACTTTCCAGCGTCAACAGTTCTGGCACGCCCGGTGGGACTGCAATTTTATCAAGTTCTAACACAGTAGTATTTCAGGATTGATGTTGGTCCTGCTACAGTGATTTTCAAAGATTTCCAGCATCTGGCGACTCCACTGATAAGAGCTCAGTTCTTTTTTTAAGACCAGTTACTTAGCTTATATGCCAAAAGTTACCACCAGGTCAGCTTCAAGAAGGGTCCCCTTTGAGTTCGTTGAACTACCTTTAAAATCCGCTAAAAGACTCAGGTTTGGAAGAACTCACCCTTATCCACTGATAAATCCTCCTAGACCTGTTGCTAGGAACACCAACCCAGCTCAGCCACAAATACAACCTGTTCCAGCCATGGCCTTGCCTTTTGCAGCTTTTCGTGGTGAAAGCCCTTTAAACCTCCCACGCTATGATCCGATCCCCGGGACAGCTCTAAAAAATGTGCCTTTTTTTGATGGAGTGGGACCTATTATAGTTGTTGAGCATATAAAAAATATTGCCAACCTTTGCAATATTCATAATATAACAGAAGAAAATATTGCCATCAGACTGTTAGCCTTGTCTCTGAAAGGGAAAGCTCTCGACTGGTACGGCACCTTGCCTGTGGATTCCATACATTCTTGGAACGAATTGGGCACTTGTTTAATTGATCGTTTTGGGGAAAAAAGTGATGGCCTCTCTCTTGCTGAGCAGCTGACAACTATAAAAAGAGCTCCGCATGAATATATGTAGGACTTCAATACGCGGTTTCAAAAGACTTGGGATAGAATTCCCATCTTGGTAAGGTCGACCCCCAGCTACGCTTTCTTGTACTATCTAAAAGCATTAAATAGTGACATTGCTATGATGATTCAATCTATGGGGGGACACATACTGCCCGCTGCGTATGACATAGCCATTGCGGCCGAAAATTGCTTGATTCAAGCTAGAAAAATCGCCCCTAGACCTCACATGCCACTTTTCCCAGAACCGCTGCCCCTAATTCAAGCAGTCTCTCCTACAATTGCCCCCTACCTGTCATTGAAAAGCCAACCGCTGTTCCATCCAATGAATTAAGTGAAGTTAAGGGCCTGTTGCAGAGCATGTCAAATGAACTTGTTGCCCTTAAAAGGCAGCAAGCTCAAAGCCACAAGCCAAACCAGAGTTATCAAAATTATGGCCATGCCCCTAGACCCCCCTTTCAAAATTATAACCAAGGTCAGGGGCAGCTCACTATAACTAGGCCTTATCAAAATTATAACCCAGGCCCTCCTTCGTCATCTAAAGCCATGGTACCTATACAGAACAATCTAGTGCAGGAGCAGCCAGGTTGTTCAAACATGGGACAAGGTCAAGAGCAAGCTGTCCACCCGAATGACATGATAAATTTTTGCCAGAATTCGGAAAATCAAGGTGCTGATTTTTCTCAATTTTTTGAGTTCCCAGCTCAAACCAGCACAAGCAACAATCAGACTCAGCTGGATTCTACCCTGATAAATCACGAAGAGGGCGAGCTCTGTGCAATTAATCATGGAGGCACTGCAGGCAATCATGCTGATTGCGTTGCGGCCAATACGAGATTTAAAAGAAGAGCAGTTGGAGAAGTGCAGGCTTCCTCTCGGGCAGCAGCGAATCCTCCACCACACCCTTTTCAAAAGGCCTCAATTTCTGGTGAACCATCTGTACCCCCAGCTCCTCAGTCTAAAGCTCCAGCCGGGATCAGCCCAAAGAAAAACGCGAAAGGAGTCAGTCTCCAAGTTAATATAGTCGATCAAATGAAGAAATTGCATGTGAGCATTTCTCTATGGGATTCATTGTCTCTTCCGGGACAAAAGGAGGTATTGAAGAAAGAATTGTATGAGCTAGATCGCCAGGCCATCCCAATAGACACTAATAATGTCCTAATGATGAATGGGCAGCCTTCTGCTCCAGGTCAGGTAAGGAAAGAAGAAAAGACTCCCCTTTTTTATGTATCTTTGATCATTGGAGATTTCTTAGTACATAATTGCATAATTGATAGCGGGGCCAGCACTTCAGCAATGCCTAAATGCATTGCTGATAAGATGGGGTTAAAGTACGAAGCAATGAACAAAGGAGTCTTACAACTAGATGGGACACCCGCAAAGACAGTCGGAGTCCTGAAAGGATTGAGTTTAACATTGCATGCCTGCCCGACATTCTCAATCCCTCAAGATATAGTGGTAGCAGACGTTCCTCCATATTTTGCAATCTATTTGTCTAGGGACTTTACGTCCAAGATAGGTGGTTATCTAGCAGCAAATTGGTCATACCTGGTTTTCAAAACCAAGTATGGGACCAAAGTGAAAATTGAATCCGAGCCACTCTATAAGGACCACCTAGAGTCCTATTCACCCAAGGCAATGAATGTCAGTTATACTATCATTGATCCAGAAGACTCTCAAACAGACAAGTCCTCATCTTCTGCTCTTGAAGGAGTCGCAGATCTACTCTTGGATGAGTGGGGAAGCGATAACTTTGAACACGATCCTTATAAGTTTATTGAGGAGGCAGACCTTGGCGTCTATTGCTTGCATGAAGAGAGTGCCGTCATGCCCAATATAATGAAGGAAAATGAAGAAGATCTTGGCCTGTGGCAGCTATATTTCGACGGTTCCAGAAGCAAACTGGGCGCTGGTGGTGGGGTAATGTTAGTCTCCCCTTCCAAAGAAAGGTACTTTTCAGCTTTTCGTTTCCATTTCTCTTGCACATGTAACGTTGCAGAATATGAGTCTTTAATTCACGGACTTGAGTGGGCAAGAAAGAGAGGGATCAAAAAATTGCAAATCCTGGGGGACAGTGAACTGATAGTGAACCAAATCAGAGGCTTGAACCTGACCAAGAACTCCTTACTGAAATCTTACAAGCACAGAGTCTGGGACTTGATGGAGGATTTCCTTGCTCTTAACATTACCTCTATCCCCAGGGAACAGAATAAGCAGGCTGACAGATTGGCAGCTGTTGGTGCCCAATTTGATATTTCAAAAGAGATAAGCAGGAGTTGTAGTTCGCGCCATTTAAAAGTGGTGGTCCGGCCTTCAATTCCAGACAATGTTACAAACTGGCAGGTCTTCGAAAGCGACCAACAAATAGCCCTTTTCCTAAAGGAAGAAGCTGAATTTGCGGTCCACAATCAGGCAAAATTGCAGCAGCAATATGGAAATCAAATTGTTCAATTGAAGAACAATAAACTCCCTAAGGGTCTGATCACACTTGAAAGTATTTTCAACGGAGAGGACCAACTAAGAGATGGTAAAGCATGCATCACTACCAAAGAGGAGAATTATGAAAAAGTAGAAATCTTCAAGGATAAGTTGCTGGTGCTTGGCAAGGTCTGCACGTTTCAAGAAAGACAAGCTTTCATCCTGCTGTGCCAGGAGTTCGCTGATATTTTTGCCTGGAACTATAGCGACTTGAAAGGCTTCGATCCAAGGCTCGCCCAACACACCATTGAATTAGATGAAGGCGCAAAACCTGTCACACAAAAGCAGAGACCTGTTAACCTGATGGTCGAGCTCCTTATGCAGAAAGAATTGGCCAAGTTGATTGAGTCCGACATTATATTTCCGATCAAACATTCCTCATGGTTGGCTAATTTGGTTCCAGTTAGAAAGAAAAATGGGGAGATCAGGCTGTGTGTCGACTTTAGAGACCTTAATAAAGTCTCTTTAAAAGATCATTATCCCCTTCCAAACATGGAGCAGATCCTTCAAAAGGTAATTGGTTCCGAACGCTTCTCCCTCCTGGATGGCTATTCGGGATATAATCAGATTCTGGTGCGTGACTGTGACCAATACAAAACAGCCTTCACCACTAAATGGGGAACGTTCGCCTACCAGAAGATGCCTTTTGGGCTATCCAATGCTGGTGCTACTTTCCAGCGAGCCATGGACATGGCTTTCAGTGGTTTGATAAATAGAAACGTGCTGGTGTACCTTGATGATATAACAGTTTTCTCCAAAGAGGCAGGACAACATATGAAGCACCTCAGAGAGATTTTTGAGAGGTGCAGGGAATTTGGCATCTCCCTAAATCCAAAGAAATGTGTATTCGTGGTTCATGAGGGGAAACTTCTTGGCCACATTGTGTCCAAGGAAGGTTTTTCTATTGACCCAGAGAGAGTCCGCTCCATTCTGGAAATGTCCCTACCGAAACACAAGAAAGCCCTGCAGAGTCTCTTCGGCTGAATAAATTTCATTCGGAGGTTCATTTCAAACTTTGCTGAAATAGTTAAACCCCTAACCTCCTTGCTAAAGAAGGGTGAAGAATTCAAATGGACAACGCCAAGAAAGGATAGCTTTGAAGCTATCAAACAGGCTTTGACCCAGGCTCCCGCTCTGATCAGCCCCGACTTCAACAAAGACCTCAATCTCTATACCTTCAGTAACGGAGAAGTGATATCTGCCATGCTTACCCAAGCAAACATTGATGACCTCGAGCAACCACTCGCTTTTTTCAGCCAAGGGTTAGAGGACTTCGAAACTAGGTACACCTATGTAGAGAAGCAAGTCTTGGCAGTAGTGCGCAGCCTGAAGAAATTCAGATATATGTTGTCGAACAGCAGGATCCATCTCATGGTTCCACATCCTGGCGTCAAGGATTTCTTGACCAATTGAGACTTAAACGAGAAAAGAGCGGGATGGATCACCAAGGTAATGGAGTACGACATAGACATCAAAATCACCAAGTTGGTTAGAGGAAGGGGCCTGTGTGAACAGCTAGCCGTAGATTTGAGACAAAGGGGTGAAGACAGCTTGCTGATCCATGACGCAGCCACTGCAGAAGAACCAGCTGTCGTAAGAGATTGGACACTAGACATGAGGCGTTTCCTTCTTACGGGCGAATGTCCACAGGGTCTCGATAGGGCCGGAAGAAGGTATTTTAAACTTCAGTCCCTTCCCTATGTTTTGATTGACGGAGTATTATTTAGGAAGGATCTCTTTGGGGTTCTCTTGAGATGCATTGACTCCAGTCAGGCTGACAAGGTATTGGCTGAGTTTCACAATGGGCCAACAGGTGGCCATTTCGCCCCTAAGACCACAGCAGCAAAAATAATGAGAGCTGGCTATTTCTGGCCTACTCTCTTCAAGGATACCCATGCCTGGGTAAGGAAGTGTCAGAAGTGTGCACTCTTTGATAGAAAGCAGCGATTGGCCGCCATGCCCCTACAGCCCATTCAAGTTGAGCAACCATTCATGCAGTGGGGCCTGGATTTCATAGGGATGATCAACCCTCCCTCTAGCGCCGGACACAAGTGGGTCCTGACTGCTACGGATTATTTCACCAGGTGGGTGAAAGCCATTGCTTTGAAGGAAGCAAATGAGAGCGCAGTCTTGGATTTCTATGAGGACTTAGTGACACGTTTTGGGGTCCCAGCCACTATAATCTCAGATAATGCCTTGGCTTTTCTGGGAACCAAAACTAGTGAATGGGCACTAAGGTATGGTATATACCTCAGCACTTCGTCAAATCACTACCCGCAGGGGAATGGACTGGCTGAGTCTACTAACAAAAATTTGATCAAGATTATAAAGAGGACCATGGAAGAAAATCAGAAAACTTGGCATGCCAAGTTGAAAACAGCTCTATGGGCCGATCGAATCACTCCGAAAAGATCAATCGGAAATTCTCCATATACGCTTGTGTATGGAAGGGAAGCAAGGCTTCCTATCTCACTCGAATTACCAGCGCTGGACCTCACACATCAACTGCAGCTAGAAGAAGGAAGTAGCATGGAGGTCAGATTATGTGAACTAATGGAGCTCCAGGAGGTAAGGACCCAGGCCATGGTCTCTATGATCAGTCGCCAGCATCAGGTGAAAAGGCATTTCGACAAGAAGTCTTCGTCAAAGAGTTTCGTCGAAGGAGACATTGTCTTAAAATGGGACGAAGATAGAGCTAAGCCTAGAAAACATGCAAAATTTGATGCCCTCTGGAGCGGTCCTTACATAATTACTCAGTGCAAGCAGCATAATGCGTTCCAGCTCTCCAGGTTGGACGGCGAAGAATTGTGTATCCCAGTCAACGGAATACACCTGAAGCATTGTCACTGAATTTTTGGTTCCGCCGTACATAGTTTCCCTTGTTTTCTTCCCTGTTTTCCCTAAGTGCAGTTTGCACAGTTAGTTGTTTTTAGTCTTGTGTGTTTCCCTTGGCAGTGGGGGTAATTTCTGTATTTTTGATTTTGGAATCTTCAAAGTTGTTGTGAACTCGCTTCAAAGTCACCATCCGACTCCGCACCCAATGGATATGTAAGGCAACTGGGTTCTAAGCATAGCAGGCACGCTTCCCCCGTGAGTCACCAATTTGTTGACCCAATTTTGCCCCTCAGGCAAAATCTCGGCCACCTCCTACACCTACTTCGCAGGCCTAGTCATTTCAGGTTGCAAGGTCCACTTTCAAGTTTTGACAGCGCCGTTGCAGAGAATAGGCAGCAAAGGACAGAGTCTTCAGACGTCTGCAAGAGAAGAAGGGGAAAAAATAGACTGTTCGACACTTAGTCAAAAAAGAGGCAGAAAAAATGCAGAGGGCGGCAGAATCGCCACCCACTACAAGGGCGGGTAAAATGAGCCCGTCTACGAAGAAAATGCAGAGGGCAGCGAATTTTCCACCCACAACACAAAGAAAAGCAAAGACATCGGCCGACATCGGCAATACTGCCGTCATCAGCACCTTACAGAGACTGACGTCGGCAGAACCGCCGACGTCGACAGCACAAGGGCAGGCACAAAAACCAGAAAAGCCCGCCCATGGCGGTGAAATGAAAAACCCCGCCCCATGGCGGTGAAATGGAAAACCCCGCCCCATGGCGGGGAAAGGGAAATTGCCGCGCAGGGTATAACTCTACCGACGTCGGCAGCCTAATTTAACCGACGTCGGCAAGATTGCCGCCGTCGGCAGCTTATCGGCCGACGTCGGCAGGTATTCCTACATGAAGTTCATGTAAAGGGGGGCAAAATCGCCACCCACTATAAGGGCGGCAAAATTCCCCTATAGTGCACAAGAAAAAACCCGCCCAGCCGCCAAAGGAGAAGACCAACACGCAAAACGAGGCAACCAACATGGTCTTGGCAGACTTGTGACATCATCAATAGTGTTTTTCACACTTTTCAATGAGACTTCTCTTGGCTCTTCTGCTATAAATACAAGGACTTAGTCATTTTCTAGGGATCTTCCTGACTTTTGTAAAGAGCACTGCTCTGCAAATTTCCCACCTGAATCAATAAAAATACAGTTTTTACCTCCATCTTGGATTGATTTACTATGTATGCCCTAAGTATCATCTGTGTTTAGTCATTATCTTTCATGCTTTCACAGGTAATACCAACAGACCAGCTATCTGCAGGGACCGGTTCTACAGCTGAAAGGAGAAGAGCAATACTTGAGAAGGACAGAACAGAGTAAGTTGCTTGCAAGTGTGCATTCCACAGCACCTCGGTAAACCTCTGTGACGTATTTTCCATTATAGCCTCCCCTTTTGTGTTAGCAGCCTGATCCCTCTACCAGATGTGTAGAGTATACTTGCATTTCCCCTGATTCTGAGAGTGGATCTGGAAGGTCACTCATGTTTTTGGTGTATCACCTCTTTTAGAGTAGGCTATTTGTTTTCAAGCTTTTCTCTCTCTTTTCACCCCCCCCCAAGTGTATACCTATATATCTATATTTTGCATTACCTGAAACAAATAAGATACATCAGAGGGAACTAGCCCATATCTAGAGACTCTCCTCTCCTGCTTCGCCATCCCACAGGCGAGAGAGGGGTTTCCATGTTGCGGGGAGAGGGCAGGAATCCGTGTTCCTGCCGCTGGGTGCACTTTCCAGCATCAACAGTCTGCACATGATCGATGTTGGTACCTGTCTGGCTGACGTCGGTGCCATGTGACCGACGTCCATGTCTGTGTGTTCCTGTAAGTGATGAAACCTTCATCCACAAGCTCATCTTGGATCAAACCTCTATCCATACTACCCTGCTCAGAATTATTTAGCCCCTGTGACTGATCTCTGTCCCTCATCTCCTCCATAAACACCAAGGCTTCTTTGTTCCTGTCAAAAGCATCAAATTTTCTTTTCCTGTAATGAACTCTATCTATGCTTTCCGAATCTGAACACATACCTTTTGAATCACGAACATCCATTCCCTTCTTATTCATGTGACCCAGCCTATTAAGCCACATCTTCAAATCTACAACTGAAGTAGATAAACCAGAAGTAGAATCAGTAATACAAGTAGATAGATAAAGAGTACCTACTTTCTTACCTCTTGCTAAAACAAGTGCTCTCTTGGTAACCTTCTAAGAATCTACTGTAAGGGTTATTGTGCACCCCTCATCACCCAACCTTCCTACAGAAACCAAACTCTGCTTCAGAACTGGGACATGCATGACCTCCTTCAACACCCATGTGTTATCCATCTGTAATTTCAGCTGCACTTTCCCTTTGCCAACTATTTGACAAGGCGTACCATCCCCTAAATAAAGCACTCCAAAGTCTCCTTGGACATACTCATGGAATAAATCTCTGTTTGGGGATGCATGAAAAGATGAACCAGAATCTAAAATCCATGATCCTACCTGACTATCCAAAGGAAGTATGAGAGCATCATATACCATGATATTTGCATCCTTTGCTTCTTCTTTACCTTCAGGTTGATTCTCTTTATCTCGCAACCAACACTCCTTCTTTGTGTGTCCTTTCTTTCCACAAAACCAACAGGTAATACATTTGGATTTGGATCTCCTTCTCGACCTTGATTTTCCTTGCTCCACTTTCTCTCTTTGCCTTCCCCTACTTTTTCCACTTAGAGCATTCCCTGATGATTCACCTGTGTTTTTCCTGCGTATTTCTTCATTCAAGATCACACTCACAACATCATCAACTTTTTAGATTTTAG
Organism: Torreya grandis; assembly: GCA_037957365.1. Classification (NCBI taxonomy): domain Eukaryota; kingdom Viridiplantae; phylum Streptophyta; class Pinopsida; order Cupressales; family Taxaceae; genus Torreya; species Torreya grandis. The sequence continues at coordinate 2,396,387 of JARHVA010000307.1, forward strand.
AAGTAGATGCATAATTACTTACTGCCATAACCAAACTATCCCAACTTCTAGGCAAAGAACATAAAATCAAGAGAGCCTTTACTTCATCATAAAAAACAATATTGACTAAAGCTAACTGGTTTACCAAACCATGGAAATCACTAAGATGAGTATATACTGATCCACCTTCCTGCATTTGCAAAGTAAATAACTGTTTCATAAGAAATACCTTATTTGACGCTGAGGGTTTTTCATATAAATTTGCCAAGGACTTTATCAACTCTTCTGTTGTCTTACACTGTGACAAGTTGGAAATCACAGATGATGCAAGGCTCAACCTTATGGAACTGAGAGCCTTTCGATGAAAAATGATCCATTCTTCATCCTTCATATCTGTGGGCTTGCATGCAACCCCACCCAACGGTAAGTACAAATCCTTCTGATATAGATAATCCTCTATCTGCATCCTCTAATGTTGATAATTATTGCCGTTAAACTTCTCCATTCGTAGCTTACTATCTTCTGCCATTGCTGAACTCCCACTCAATCAGAAAACCCTATGAATGACCTGTAATCAAAAAACAATAACCTGCTCCCTGCAAACCGTAGCTCTGATACCAACTGTTAGGAACCCCTTATCTAATGGAAGCACAATTGATTACTTTCTTATAAGCAATTAAACATGGAATTATACCAGAATGATTAAGTAACTAGAAACTTGAGACAACAAAGAATTTGAGAGACAATACACACTCTTATATTAAATATTACTAGAAGAAAATACAATAAGAAAGATGCGACTTCTTCCTCCACCTCAAAGGCTTGCCACACCTCAAGACCTTCTTCCCTCTCTCTCTTGCTCAACCAAACCCAACTCAACAACCTGAGTTGTTATCCCCTCCTTGAATGCTTCAGCTGATCTCCTTGACCTTGCTTCAATGCTTCAATGCTTTACTTGCCTTCTTGATAATTACAATACATGCCTCATGGGTCTTTAAATAGAATCCCATGCATACAAAAATATAACTCTAATTACAATAATTAGACACGTATATTGAGACTATAATTAACCCCTTAACATGCAAACACTCAGTTCAAATAACTAACTATTCATGAAATGAACAGTTCTGGAACACACAGGCGACCGACATCGGTCCATGCTTGCCTGGTGCTACCGATGTCGGCTGACTCCCTGCCATCACAAGTTGCCTTCTGCACTTATCATGATCAACGTCAGTCATACTGCCGATGCCGGTGCTTCTAGAACTTAGCAACCTCTCCATTTCTACAACAGTTGAAGCTTTTAGCTCCACACTCTAACAATCTCCCACTTGGAGATAAATAACTACAACTGTACTTTTACTTTTACTCCATCTAGTTTGTTCCCTTGGCTCTATATCCCTCTTCAAGATCACCCTTGAAGACTAACCACCACACAACCTGTAATGCTATATCTGTCACTTATGCCAAAAGAATTTTGCTGCTCCCAAATTCTTTATGACATACTTCTGAACCAAATTTACCCTTAGCTCAAAAAACTCCCTGTATATGAAACCCTGCATCAAGTAACACAATACAGTAACAGGATAATGTAGCTAATATTATCCAACTTGGTAAAGAAAAAATACAATGGTCAAACCTCCATTATTCTGTAGCCTAATCAAGACCATATACCATAGCCTTCTGTCTCATGTGTCCATCCACTCTCTTCTCTAAAATGGGAATCCATCCCTCTATCCAGTGCTTTTTTCCAACTGACAACCCTACCAACAAATACTTGTTTGGTTCTTCTTGAAGGACTCACACTCCTCATCCATGCCAAGCTCCCACTATTTTTGGACTCTACCTGCATTGCTTCTTCCATCTTCCTAGTTCTTGACTATCAGTAAGTAATATAAAGAAGGTGAACAATGAATATGAGGTTCACTTACCCTTTCTGACCTCCATATGGGCATTTGAGACTCCTTGATAGCTTGTTGTCCGCCCAACATCTATTCCAGTGACCAATCTCGGCCATCTCCCAGTTTGGTCCTGATCGATGTCAGTTCCCTGCACTGACCCTAACTACCAATGTCATTACCCTTAGCCGACGCCAGTGTCCCCCTTGTCGATGTTAGTTCCTACTTAACCGACGTCAGTCTTCTCTTGCCGACTCTATCGACCTTGTTGGTCTGCACATGACCAATGTCGGTACCAGTCTGGCTGATGTTGGTGCCATGTGACCGATGTCAGTGTCTGTGTGTTCCTGTAAGTGATGAAACCTTCATCCACGAGCTCATCTTGGATCAAACCTCTATCCATACTTCCCTACTCAGAATTATTCAGTCCCTGTGACTGATCTCTATCCCTCATCTCCTCCACAAACACCAAGGCTTATTTGTTCCTGTCAAAAGCATCAATTTTCCTTTTCCTGCAATGAACTCTATCTATGCTTTCTGAATCTAAACACATACCTTTTGAATCATGAAAATCCATTCTCTTCTTATTCATGTGACCCAGCCTATTAAGCTACATCTTCAAATCTACAGCTGAAGTAGATAAACCAGAAGTAGAATCAGTAATACAAGTAGATAGATAAAGAGTACCTACTTTCTTACCTCTTGCTAAAACAAGTTTTCTCTTGGTAACCTTCCAAGAATCCACTGTGAGGGTTATTGTGCACCCCTCATCACCCAACCTTCCTATAGAAACCAAACTCTACTTCAGAACTGGGACATGCATGACCTCCTTCAACACCCATGTGTTGTCCATCTACAATTTCAGTTGCACTTTCCCTTTTCCAACTATTTGACAAGGCATACCATCCCCTAAATAAAGCACTCCAAAGTCTCCCTGGACATACTCATGGAAAAAATCTCTATTTGGGGATGCATGAAAAGATGAACCAAAATCTAAAATCCATGATCCTACCTGACTATCCAAAGAAAGTATGAGAGCATCCTGTACCATGATATTTGCATCCTTTGCTTCTTCTTTACCTTCAGGTTGATTCTCTTTATCTTGCAACCAACACTCCTTCTTTGTGTGTCCTTTCTTTCCACAAAACCAGCAGGTAATACCTTTGGATTCAGATCTCCTTCCTGACCTTGATTTCCCTTGCTCCACTTTCTCTCTTTGCCTTCCCCTGCTTTCTGCACTTAGAACATTCCCTGATGATTCACCTGTGCTTTTCCTACATATTTCTTTGTTCAAGATCACACTCACAAAATCATCAAATTTTAAGATTTTAGAAGTAGATGTAGAATTACTTACTGCTATAACCAAACTATCCCAACTTTTAGGCAAAGAACATAAAATCAAGAGAGCCTTTACTTCATCATCAAAAACAATATTGACTGAAGCTAACTAGTTTACCAAACCATGGAAATCACTAAGATGAGTATATATCGATCCACCTTCCTACATTTACAAAGTAAATAACTGTTTCATAAGAAATACCTTATTTGACGTTGAGGGTTTTGCGTATAAATTTGCAAAGGACTTTATCAACTCTTCCATTGTCTTACACTGTGACAAGTTGGAAATCACAGACGATGCAAGGCTCAACCTTATGGAACCGAGAGCCTTTCGATCAGGAATGTTCCATTCTTCATCCTTCATATCTGTGGGCTTGCATGCAACCCCACCCAACGGTAAGTACAAATCCTTCTGATACAAATAATCCTCTATCTGCATCCTCCAATGTTGATAATTCTTGCCATTAAACTTCTCCATTCATAGCTTACTATCTTTTGCCATTGCTAAACTCCCACTCAATCAAAAAACCCTGTGAATGACCTGTAATCAAAACACAATAACCTACTCCCTACAAACCGTAGCTCTGATACCAACTGTTAGGAACCCCTTATCCAATGGAAACACAATTTATTACTTTCTTATAAGCAATTAAACAAAGAATTATACCAAAATGATTAACTAGAAACTTGAGACAACAAAGAATTTGAGAGATAATACACACTCTTGTATTAAATATTACTAGAAGAAAATACAATAAGGAAGATGCCACTTCTTCCTCCACCTCAAAGGCTTGCCACACCTCAAGACCTTCTTCCCTCTCTCTCTTGCTCAACCAAACCCAACTCAACAACCTGAGTTGTTATCCTCTCCTTGAATGCTTCAGCTGATCTACTTGACCTTACACCTATAGATCTCCTTGACCTTGCTTCAATTCTTCAATGCTTTACTTTCCTTCTTGATAATTACAATACATGCCTCATGGGTCTTTAAATAGAATCCCATGCATACAAAAATAGAACTCTAATTACAATAATTAGACACATAGCTCGAGACTATAATTAACCCCTTAACATGCAAACACTCAGTTTAACTAACTGACTGTTCGTGCAACAAATAGTTTTGAAACACACAGGCAACTGACGTCGATCCCTGCTTGCCTGGTGCTATCAACATCAGCCAACTCCTTGCCATCACCGGTTCCCTTCTACACTGATCATGACCGACATCAGTCATACTGCCAATGCTGGTGCTTCTGGAACTTAGCAACCTCTCCATGTCTACAACAGTTGAAGCTTTTAGCTCCACACGCTAACAATCTCCCACTTGGAGATAAACAACTACAATTGTACCTGTACATGTACTCCATCTAGTTTATTCCCTTGGCTCTGTATCTCTCTTCAAGATCACCCTTGAAGACTAACCACCACACAACCTATGATGCTATATCTGTCACTTATGCCAAAAGAATTTTGCTGCTCCCAAATTCTTCATGACATACTTCTGAACCAAATTTACCCTTAGCTCAAAAAACTCCCTGTATATGAAACCCTGCATCAAGTAACACAATACAGTAATAGGATAATGTAGCTAATATTATCCAACCTGGTAAAGAAAAAATACAATGGTCAAACCTCCATTGTTCTGAAGCCTAATCAAGACCATATACCATAGCCTTCTGTCTCACGTGTCCATCCACTCTCTTCTCTAAAATGGAAATCCATCCCTCTATCCAGTGCTTTCTTCCAGTTGACAACTCTACCAACAAATACTTGTTTGGTTCTTCTTGAAGGACTCACACTCCTCATCCATGCCAAGCTCCCACTATTTTTGGACTCTACCTGCATTGCTTCTTCCATCTTCCTAGTTCTTGACTATCAGTAAGCAATACAAAGAAGGTGAACAATGAATATGAGGTTCACTTACCCTTTGTGACCTCCATATGGGCATTTGAGACTCCTTAATAGCTTGCTATCCACCCAACATCAGTTCCAGTGACCGATCTCGGCCATCTCCTAGTCTGTTCTTGACCGATGTCGGTTCCCTGCACTAACCCTGACTACCAACGTCGTTACCCCTGGTTGACACTAGTGTCCCCCCTACCGAGGTCAGTTCCTACTTAACCGACGTCAATCTTCTCCTGTCAACTCTATCGACCTTGCTGGTCTACACATGATCGATGTCAGTACCTATCTGGCTGATGTCGGTGCCATGTGACCGATGTCAGTGTCTGTGTGTTCCTGTAAGTGATGAAACCTTCATCCGCGAGATCATTTTGGATCAAACCTCTATCCATACTACCCTGCTTAGAATTATTTAGCCCCTGTGATTGATCTCTGTCCCTCATCTCCTCCATAAACACCAAGGCTTATTTGTTCCTATCAAAAGCATCAAAATTTCTTTTCCTACAATGAACTCTATCTATGATTTCCAAATTTGAACACATACCTTTTAAATCATGAACATCCATTCCCTTCTTATTCATGTGACCCAACCTATTAAGCCACATCTTCAAATCTACAGCTGAAGTAGATAAACCAGAAGTAGAATCAGTAATACAAGTAGATAGATAAAGAGTACCTACTTTTTTACCTCTTGCTAAAACAAGTGCTCTCTTGGTAACCTTCCAAGAATCCACTGTGAGGGTTATTGTGCACCCCTCATCACCCAATCTTCCCATAAAAACCAAACTCTGCTTCAGAACTCGAACATGCATGACCTCCTTCAACACCCATGTGTTGTCCATCTGCAATTTCAGCTGCACTTTCTCTTTGCCAACTATTTGACAAGGCGTACCATCCCCTAAATAAAGCATTCCAAAGTCTCCTTGGACATACTCATGGAATAAATCTCTGTTTGGGGATGCATGAAAAGATGAACCAGAATCTAAAATCCGTGATCCTACCTGACTATCCAAAGAAAGTATGAGAGCATCCTGTACCATGATATTTTCACCCTTTGCTTCTTCTTTACCTTCAGGTTGATTCTCTTTATCTCGCAACCAACACTCCTTTGTGTGTCCTTTCTTTCCACAAAACCAGTAGGTAATACCTTTGGATTCGGATCTCCTTCCCGACCTTGATTTCCTTTACTCCACTTTCTCTCTTTGCCTTCCCTTGCTTTCTGCACTTAGAGCATTCCCTGATGATTCACCTATGCTTTTTCTGCATATTTATTCATTCAAGATCACACTCACAACATCATCAACTTTTAATATTTTAGAAGCAGATGCAGAATTACTTACTGCCATAACCAAACTATCCTAACTTTCAGGCAAAGAACATAAAATCAAGAGAGCCTTTACTTCATCATCAAAAACAATATTGACTGAAGCTAACTAGTTTACCAAACCATGGAAATCACTAAGATGAGTATATACCGATCCACCTTCCTGCATTTGCAAAGTAAATAACTATTTCATAAGAAATACCTTATTTGATGCTGAGGGTTTTTCATATAAATTTGCCAAGGACTTTATCAACTCTTCTATTGTCTTACACTGTGACAAGTTGGAAATCACAGACGATGCAAGGCTCAACCTTATGGAACTGAGAGCCTTCCGATCAAGAACGTTCCATTCTTCATCCTTCATATCTGTGGGCTTGCATGCAACCCCACCCAACAGTAAGTACAAATCCTTCTGATACAGATAATCCTCTATCTACATCCTCCAATGTTGATAATTCTTGTCGTTAAACTTCTCCATTCATAGCTTACTATCTTCTACCATTGTTGAACTCCCACTCAATCAGAAAACCTTGTGAATGACCTGTAATCAGAAAAATAATAACCTGCTCCCTACAAACCGTAGCTCTGATACCAACTGTTAGGAACCCCTTATCCAATAGAAGCACAATTGATTACTTTATTATAAGCAATTAAACACAGAATTATACCAGAATGATTAAGTAACTATAAACTTGAGACAACAAAGAATTTGAGAGACAATACACACTCTTGTATTAAATATTACTAGAAGAAAATACAATAAGGAAGATGCCACTTCTTCCTCCACCTCAAAGGCTTGCCACACCTCAAGACCTTCTTCCCTCTCTCTCTTGCTCAACCAAACCCAACTCAACAACCTGAGTTGTTATCCCCTCCTTGAATGCTTCAGTTGATCTCTTTGACCTTACACCTGTAGATCTCCTTGACCTTGCTTCAATGCTTCAATGCTTTACTTGCCTTCTTGATAATTAGAATACATGCCTCATGGGTTTTTAAATAGAATCCCATGCATACAAAAATAGAACTCTAATTACAATAATTAGACATGCAGCTCGAGACTATAATTAGCCCCTTAACGTGTAAACACTCAGTTTAACTAACTAACTGTTCGTGCAACGAACAGTTCTAGAACACACAGGCGACTGACGTCAGTCCTTGCTTGCCTGATGTTACCGATGTCGGCTGACTCCCTGCCATCATTGGTTTCCTTTTGCACTGATCATGACTGATGTCGGTCATACTGCCAATGCCGATGCTTCTAGAACTCAGCAACCTCTCCATGTCTGCAACAGTTGAAGCTTTTAGCTCCACACTCTAACAATCACCTCCACCACCTAAATTTTCTCCACCATAAAAACATACATGACCTCCACTATCACCACCAAAGCATCTCACACTCTCATCTAAATAATCACCTACATATGTGAATAGAGGAAACAACAAAGGAAATATTACACATATTCTATAAATAACATATGTACAGGAAATAGAGAATAATATTTTGACTATTATCATGCAATATTATGGGAAGTGTCAAAATCAAAGGGACATCATGAAGGATAGGTTATACTAGAGGTTTATCCCATAAGGATTGATGAGAGTACACAATAAGAGGATGAGGCACTAAATTTTAAAATAAGGGGTACATCAAAATAAGAACTCTCAACATCTAAAGAGGATATAGAAGTAGAAGGTGAAGTGGAATTAGTAGAAAAAGGGAATGATGATGCCATAGTAGGGAAAAGTAGATAAGATCCCTGAAATGGAGGTGGAGAAGGGTAATGAATAAAATAATGTGGATAAAATCTAGGAATAGGAAGAAAGAGAGGTAAAGGATAGGGAATCACAAAAGAAAAAGGATACCGATAACTTTGAGATAAACATGTGATGATAAGCCTGATGATGGGGCCAAGGGGTTAGCCTAACCATAGGATTTAGGGAATATGCATTCAACCTCTGATTCTAAAAAATATGCACTGATCAAAGAAAAAAATAAAATATGAGGATGATATCTCAATATGAGAATAGTGTAGATAAATACAAAGGTGGAGGACTTGTTTATGTGAAACCAATTATGTGAAAAAGGTGCCTTCAAGATAATAAAGAAGAAAATATATTTCATCATGGATACCCACCTAAAATAATTAGAGTTTGAGGTAAAATAAAATAGTATCACTAAAAAGGAGCCATATATGGATGGTGAAGACCAAACTTGCACATATAACCAACTAGGTTTACATAATATCAATTAGGGTGTAAAATAGTGTAGTTAGAAATTGAGGTATCTACAAAAAAGCATTTTGAAAAAATCCTCCATGTGGAAAATATATATATATATATATATATATATATATATATATATATATATATATATTGAGGAAGTGGAGAAGAAATGAATTATCTAAAAACATAAACACACTATTATGGAGTGGAATATATCCAAACTAAATGTATGGATCGGCCAATTAGACCTAGGTTTAGTAGATGAGATTGACATACACAATCTAACCCATATTAACAAGATAATAATCAAGGTAAATTTTTAGCTAAATAAAAGGGACAAAGGAAAGAATGATGAAGAGAAAAAAAGGAAAAAGAGAATGCATAATGTGAATTTGATGAAAAGTTGGAGAGCTACAAGAAACTATTGATTGAGATCCATGAAAAGGCAATAAAGGTTGAGAAGGTATCTTTGAACTTCATGAGTCTAACATAAATAATAAGTGAGTGAATACTCAATGATAAATAAAATCAAGAAGAGAGGGTGACACAAGTCTACTACAAAAATGACATAATCTATAGGAATAAACTTCTTAAGGAAGTGGAAGAGCTAGGAAATTAGATAGAAATAAAATGAAGATAATTAGATATGGGGTTTAAACTCCTTCGGTATAAGGTAATGAACTATGAAATTACCATTCAAGAGGTGTTAAAAAAATCCTCTTGAGTTAATCTCATAAAAAATTAAGCCTATAGATATTTATTAGCTTTCATTGGCATTAAATTAATTAACCATATAAGTAGCCAATAAGATGGAATTGATCCAGGTTGTGATTTTGCACTAGAATGGTTATGAACAAGAGATTCAATAGGGTGGTCTTAGTTTTTGATAGTATAAGAATCATTAGAAGGGTATCCTGGGAGTGGAAAAAATACTAATGTGTGGTGATGTTGGACCAAAATTATGGCTAGTGTCAATCCATGCACTTTTGAAAATATCATGGAAAAATGTATATGCACATTTTGAAGACCACATAGAAGAAAAAGACTGGAAATACAAAATGACACTCGAGGATGAGGTCACATAGATGTACCTAAATAATTGAGATCACTCAAGGGGAAATTTAAAAAGTCTTGAATTTATTGGCATGGAAAAATGATCACTAGGATTGATAAGGAGGTTACATAGACTATAGAGTGATAGAAAAGGAATTATAGGCTAACTGGATAGAGTGAGCCCACTAGAGTAGAACATTAAGACAATAGTTTTTGAGAAAATATTGCATAGTGCCATAGATATATGGAACTTTTAGGACTAATATATTCAATTTAAGTAGTTATAATTGCTAAGTATATAATTTTTTTTCACACTTTTCAAGTGTACATTAATATAATGTAATTGCATGGTGGTGATTGAATTATATTCCTCCTTGCCTAATTTTTGATATAAAAAATATAAATTTGTTAGTGTCATGTTGATTAAATTATAAGCCATTATTACTTAGTGAAATTTCATGAAATTATATACTATTTTGGGAACTTGAGTTAAGAAATTATAAGTACTAAAATATGATATTAGACACATGATGATGTCACTTTTGACCTACCTTCATCATACAAGACTTATGTGACATATATGCCTCTTATTCACTATTATCACATGCCCACATGCTTGAAATGAGTCCAAAATTATTGTTTTTATATCAATCACCTATATTATCCTCTCAATATGTGTCAAACTAGTTAAATATCTTACTTAGACATCTCTAGATCATTAGATATACATTCCTATCTCCTAGACACTAACGTCAGGCTTAAATGGTTCATGAACAAAACTAACCTGAGTGTGATGTTATTGACCCTCACTCAATAATGGATATTTTTAACATATAAATAATTTATATGGGTTGGTCCATTTCCTAGCATGTTGGTGGCTTGATAAATTACCCAAATATACTCATATAAATTTAAATCAAACCCATATTTGTTACTCACTTGACACTTGTCTATTAAGTATTTACACACTATTACAAGTTGAGAAAATATTCCCTAGTTTATCCAAATTTCAAATTATTCATTAGGAGCAGTCATTAACCAAGTTTGAAGCACACCAAGCCAAGTCAAGAGAGAATAATGTCAAGTATCAAGATCCAAGTTATAGGTGCATTAATATAACATTGAAACATAGTTGCACATTTCAATTAAGGGAAAGAACTACGTGTGTCTTGACTTCTCTCTTCAAAGTATTTAATACATATGAAATCATATTAATCAATCATAAATGGGGGTGACTGGGATCAGTTTGGCCCATTATGCTTCCTAATTTTATATAGGTTTTTACCTTTCACAATTAGATATATGGTTTCAAGGAGAAAGAGACTAAATTATAGAGTTACACACATAATCAAGTGCCAATATCACACATAAAAAAGGGTATAATGATAGGCACACTTGAATGTATAGTCATAGAGAGCCTCACCAACCTAGGATAATAACATCCACCTTAGTTAGTAACATCATTTACTTCACCCAAGGCTAATGTTAGTGACCCTACATGCATAAATAGTCAATTCTAGAACCAGAAAACTCCCAGGTCTACTTCCAACCCTTTTCCACTATCAAAATTTAGTCACAGTTAGTTAGTGAATAATAAAATATAAGTATATCATTCTCTATATTAATTTATATATTTATCACATGCCACTTGTCATATCAATTTTAGTATCTGACATTCAAATTCATGCTTAATTTCCATATTTTACAATCTTAATTACATTGAATTTTATATCTTAATTAGGGTTTTAGAATCTATATTAGGATAAAATATATTGGTGATTTTGAATATTACTTGAATGATGTCAAACCCTAGGGCCCCTTTAGGGTTTTATCCTTATTTCTAGGGTTCTCAATTTTTTGTCTTAGGGTTTTAATTTTGATTTCTGATTTCCCCATGCAAAAGATTAAATATTTTTACCCTTGGTCCTCATGTTTGGAATATTTACATGATTTCATCCTATGCCATCTAAGAAGGCTAGTTCCCTTATCCTTTTAATATGAAGTGATATATTAAGTGGGGTACATATAGAGCATAATTAGATTCGTTTGGATTCCTTTAAGATGGATAAAATGAATGTTTCTTCTTCTTTTGATGATGAATTTGATCATGAACATGTAAAAATGTATGATTATGTTCTAAATTCTTAATTAATAAAATGATAATCAAGATACTTATAAATCCCAAAATAGTATAGATCCTAATGGTTTTAATGGGGTAGTTTTTTATCAAGTCAAAGACTTGTCAAATAAATTTCATGGAATTCATCAACATCCTTAGGAAGTGGATAAAGTGGTCAAATTGATCCTATCATATAAGGTTTCACACAAAGTTAAGGTTGTTACATTTAGGGAAAAATAAGAGCCATTTACTATTGTCAATCAATCCTTGGGTGGATGCAAAAATTTAGGGGATAAAAATGGGCCATTATTTACAAATTCATCTATGACTTATAAAGGGTGAGATCCATTTGAAAAAGGTTTCACCACCTTTAAATAATGTGCCTAAGGCTAAATTTTAATTGGCTTGGATTACCAAGCCTCAAGGGTGTCCATATTATGTAATGAAAAGGGAACACACCCTTTACAAAGGGTGTGTGTCCTATGTAATGAAAAAGGTGTGTTCCCTATGCAATTAAAAGAGTGTGCACCATATGTAGCTAAAAGGGAATAAACCTTTTATAATGGGTATACATCCTATTTATTGAAAAGGGCATGCACCCTATAGAGTACACATGTCACACACCCTTTTTATTGCATTTCATACTATTTGTTTTATTTCTACAAGTTATGTATATATTTTAAAAAAACATTTAATTATAATAATATAAACTATAATTTAAATTAAATTCTTATAATTTAAATTTATTTTACTAAATATAAGAAATTAGGGTCACTATGGGTCTTCTAAATTGATTCCAAAGTTGTAGGAGTTATCATTTAGATGATAGTTGTTCAAAATCCATTCTGGTTAGTACACTTTTACAAGAATTTTAGAATTGAACATAAGGTTCTCTATGTGTAACTTTTACACTTGACGTATATTGTGAGCAAACCAAGGGTCATTTTATAGGTTGTTGAACCTTCTAGATTGATTTCTAACATTTGTAAGAGTATAAAAAATTACTTTTTTTATCCTCGCATCTATCAAATATAGTGAGAGATAAGAGTATATTTAATCATGAAGTTAGACCATTTAAATTTTCCCTCTAAAGTCACATTTAACTTATATTAAAGTTGCATAGTCTTTTATTTTTTTAAATTAGAACCCTTAGTCAGATTTCAAGATGCATGAGGGAGGTGTCTTTAGAGGGTGACATTAGGGTGTCTTTATAACATGAATTTAGAAAGAGACATGATGATGAATTTATATGACTTTAGGGTGACTTATCACACATTTTTAAGGTGTCTTTAGTAGATGGCATTTGTATGTATTAAGGCATGGCATATGATGTATTTAGAGAAACCACATATTTTTTTAAATTTTTCATTAGTACTTCATATACAATCATGTAAATGCATAACATTCTACTTTACACACCTACATGTATTAATGACAACTCAACTTGAAGTATTTTTTCATTGTATTCATTGCATGTGAACACAAGTATCATTACACTTCTACATAGATCATCATGCACCTAGAAAAATATTATCTACCACTGTATTGCTGTGTAACACTTCAATTTTACATATATTCACTTGCACTTACTATAACCCATACTACATATCATACACCCCACATATAAATTATCATCACATTGTATCCATGTGGCATGTCATATGACACTTTTTAGTTCTTTGACGTGTTAGGTAACCCTTAGAGTAACCATCTGACTAAGAAGGTCAAACACCACATACTTCAGAGAAGCTCAACCATTGTGCAAGAGGAAGATGAAACAAATTATAATATTTATCTTTGAAACTTTTTATAATTGTAACCACCTTCTTGTATTATGTTCATAAATATATAACATATACATTTCACCTAAGGTCAATGATATACACAATCATAGTGATTGATAACATGCACTAAGTATCTAACCTTTCTCATACATATAGTATTCACAACTTTAGTTTAGGTAAATAAGAGGAAGTGTTTCCCCACTTAATTATAGGAATGTGAGTTCTTACCCTTGTTTTAGAATTACTCATCTCTATTCTTTTACCCTATTTGTTTCCATTGAATAGAAATTGTATTTCCTATAAATATCAACCTTTTGATTAATTAAATGTGTGTTGGTTTACTTTCTTCAAGATAAAATAACATGCAATTTTCATAATCTCAAAAATTATCTCTATGCATAAGGTTTTCACCTACATACAATATCCCAGGCCCTATGATACATATCATTGGTATCAATGCATATCACTTTTCTATGCTTGTAAACATGCATGTGCAATGAGATAAGAAAAGATTACTAGATGGATCTTTTTAATATTAACCAAAACAAATCCATAGTAAAATTAAGATGGGTGATTCCCATAAGCAACCTAAGGCAACCCTATACATGCAAAATCTCATTGAGTATTCCCTAGAGTAATAACACACCAAAATATTTTGATAATTTTATGAGTTGATGATGGAGCCCAACCTGACACATTTTAAATCTTTCTCATAACACACTTAATAGTAATTTAAATGGTACATTGAGTTTTAATTTATATTATTTAAAATTTGTGTTTATTTATCTTGATATACCCTATTTGAATGCCCTATGTAACTAATCAAGTAATGTGTTGCACATGGCACTCAAATACAATATATCGAGTCCAAATATTCATTAGGTTATCATATTTATGCATAATATGATTGATATGAACTATTTTAGTGAAAAATTTGAGTCATTAGTTGCATGGGGCACTCAAATAAGGAATATCAAGTGTTAATTTACATTAGGTTATCACATAGTACACCATATAAAGAATCAAGTTAGATGTGGCACTCAAATAGGGCATATCAAGTCTAATTTTACATTAAGTTGTCACATTTGTGCTTTGTGAGATTGATAAGCCCTATTTGAGTTTATTGTGAAACTAATAAAGTGATTGGTTACACGAGGCACTCAAATAGGGTATATCATGGCCAAATTTTCATGAGGTTATCACATTTGTGTTTATGGGGCTCAATATGTCATATTCTAGAGACTAAAGTAAAAAATTAAATTATTGGTTGTATGGGGTAGTTTAATAGGGAATATCAAGTTTAAATTTATATTAGGTTATCAAATTTGTATTTAAGGGGATAATTATGCTCTATTTGAGTTCCCATGCAAAAAACTAAGTGATTTGTCACATAGGTAGGGCATTTTAATAAGGCATATTGACTCCCAATTTACTTAGGGTGTTGAATTTGTGTTTATGGGGATAAGTTTTCCATATTTGATTTCTCCATGAATGAATCAAGTGATTTGTTACATAGGGTAATCATATATATTATATCAATTTTTAATGTATATTAGGTTGTTGCATTTGTATTTAGGGGCCTTGATACTCCGTAGTTGAGTAACCCATGCAAAAAACAAGTGATTGGTCACACTGGGTACTCAAATAGGGTATGTCGAGTCAAATTTTACATTAAGTTGTAACATTTGTGTTTAGAGGGATCAATATTCCCTATTTTAGTGCCTTTCTCAACAAATGGAGTGAATAGTTTTATGTATCACCCAAATCAAGCATATTGAGTTTGATTTTACAAATTAGTTTGTCAAAATTGTGTTTAGGAGACTCAATATGCCTTATTTGAATGCACCATGAAGAAAATAAGATGATTTTTTTCATGGTCCACTCAAAAAGGTCATATCAAGTCTAAATTTACATTAGGTTAGCATATTTGGGTTTATGAGGCTCAATATTCCCTATTTAATAGCCTATGCAGTGAATCAAGTGATTTGTTGCATAAAACATTCAAGACTTCATTATAATAGAGTATTTTAAGACTTATAGCTATATGTTTAAGCATAGTAATATCATATATAACATATTGAGTATGAATACATCAATTTATATTAATTTTTATAATGTAAATAATGGTTAGTGTAATACTACACCGCATGCCTATGCGAGAACTTGACTGAACAACACAAGTTATTAAAGTATATCAACATAATTTCACTTTAAATACTTATGAAGTAAATCATTAAACATCAAAAATATCATTTTATATGCGTTTTAAGGACAACACCCCAATTTTTTTTCCAATTCTATGACTTTATGATGCATCTTAACCTCACACCTTCAAATTTTTTATTGTAGTATGCTCAATAGTAGTTTTAATAGTTAAGCCCCTTCAAAATATAAGTAAATATTTGTTTTCCCATGTTTAATGTAAAAATAAACATCACATCATTGGATTCATATAATTTAAAGTATAAGGTATACTTATCATTTAATAAATCATCAATGTTGATAAGATTACCTTTTTGTGTTAAAGATTTATATACTAGTGGTTCACTGGTGGGATACTTTAAGCATGTAAAGTGCACATGAATGCATTCCAATATAGTCTTGTAATATTTTTATTTATGGTTTGAATTAGGAATATTATCCTCTCTACCACTTTAAAATTAATACATAAGGTTCCACTAATTGTGCTACTACAAGGAGCAGTTAGTGGAAGACTACACCAATAAGTTCTATGACTACACCCCATGCCCAGTGAGAACTTGACTAAACAACATGAGATGTTGAAGTACATAAAAAAATTCACCTTATATCCCTATGAAGATATATTTTTTGACTTATAACACTTTGGAGAAATTTTATCTTAATGTTACCAATATCACATGCAAGGTAATGTTGAAGCAATGTCTCACCTCTTCATCCATTACCATGTGCAACAACCAAGCCATGAAAAAATCCTCATGTCAGCCTTGTGTTTATAATCATAATTATTTTCAAAAATAAGAGTAGTCCAAGAATATTTCAAAAAAATTCAAGGCTCCTATATCTTCTGCTTCATAAATATACAAGTAATTTGGTCAAAAGTGGTACCATTAACATCTATCACACACCCATGGGGACTCTAAATGTTGTGCACAAAAATAACTACATATAGACTCAAATAAATGGATGAATTGATCCAAATTCCACTTATATGAGCATCAAAACAACTACCATAAACACCTATGAGGAGATATAACATCTATTTCAACCAAGTTTTGGGTTAAAGTTTAGCCTCTTCATTTACGCATTGAAAATGAAAGTGAGAAGAACATCATAACACAAGGAACAACCCAATGATTTATGAATTTCCAATGTAGTACATTTAAATCCATAATATTTGGGGTAGATTCAATAGGGTAATGGTATATAAGTCCAATGAGAATGTAAATTTCAATATAAATTCAAGCGTATGGAGAAATTATCACTTGTGACATTGCACCTTTAGAGGTCTATGACATCTCGATGGGAAGACTATATTTTTTTAATGAGATAGGGTAGAGGTTATTAATGCATGACAAGGAGTACCTATTATTCACCATGATTTTATTGAGTGTGTGATAGTATATGCAGAGATGTTATGACCTTACTTCTTGGGTGTGAGGACTATCAAACTCCCCAAAGTAAAATATAAAAGCCTAACATTACCCTAATCAAGGAGCTCTTATATTTTCCACTATATTTCATCATTTTTACAATCTACACTTCAATAGAGAGGGATGTTTATAAGAGTGTATCCTAGAACTAAATCTATGTGGTGTTTTTTTACATAATGTGTCAAAATACCTTTGGTCTCTAAAACTAATCCATTGTGCAATTTTAATAACTTGTTAAGCTACTACTACTTTAATGTTGTTTACATTTTGTGCACTAATAATGCCTACTTTATTTCCCACACATGTATTAGGATGGATCATCAGAAAAAAAATCTTATATGTATGAGACAAGTTTTCAACATTATTTGGTAGAGACCAAGGTTGACTATGGTTATTGGATATGATTCTAAGAGGTTAAACAAGTGATATTTTTACCATATAGTCCAACCCTATGGTTTGAATTGATTTTTATCATCTCAGTTATGTAAATATAATCTCCATTGAAAGATATCACATACCTATAAAGGTGCAATTTCAGACATAATAATGTCCACCATACGCTTGAATTTGTACTGGAAGGTGCATTATCATCAAAATTGTATACCCTTCCCCTATTGAATCCACACAAAGGAGTATGGCTTTGAATGTGTAGTAGTGGAAATGCCTAGGAGATGGTATGCACCTTTCAAGATGATGATATTTTAAATTTTAATGTCAATGATTACATGAAAATGCTAACCCTTCACCAAAAACTTAGTGTGGAAGAGGCATATTAATCCTTAGAGGTGTCTATGGAAATTAATTTTTAGTTCTCAAATAAATGGCATCTAGAAAAATGTGATCCATATATATGGTACTATATGTATACTACATAAGCAATGATTGTCATGCATAACATTCCAAGTCATCATGGTTGTTGATCAATGTTGATTGCACCCCTTGCTACCAAATGTTTTCTTACTTTGTTTGAAATAGGTGTAAGAGCCTCCAAGTTTTTTGCATCTTTTTTAGCCATATTTCCTTTATGAAAAACATTATGCTTCTATGTAGGAGGATGAGACGAGGAATTTTACATGGGTTGGATATTGTGCATGGTGTTAAATGAATAAATGGGGTGTTATTTCATAATTTCCTTCACTTTAATATTGGTAGCATTGCAATAAGCTTTTCCTAAAATGCTAAACGTCAATAATTCTATCTTTACAGGGATATAAGGTGAAAGTATTATTGATGACATACTATTGAGTTAGGGACACCTTAAAAGGAGTCTAGAGCATAAAAATGGAAATTAAAAAATGAAATCATTCAATGATCCATTTCTAAAACACGAGGAAATAGATACCAAAGATACTTTCAAAGTACATCATGCATACAATTCATATCCTCTACTTGAAAATATGATCACCTAATAGATGAGATCATTGGTACACTTACAAGAATATTACCATAATTCCCTATGATTACATTTAATGATAGTGAGACTATTAATGATAATTTATATCTCCACACATTATTTATAGGAGCTTATGTCAATAATAAACCCATAGATAGTGTCATGGATGAAAATGGGTGAAGTGATAATGTGTGCACAATGACACTTATCAACACACTCAAATACAAATAACATAATTTAAAAGATACTACACAAATGGTTAAAGTATTTGATCAAAAGATAGGGCACTCTTTCGTGCATTGTGCTACCACTTTAGGTCAACTCTAGTAAAATTGATACACTATTTCTAGTGTTACCAAGCATAAGGGATGACATGTTTTTAGGAAGCCCTTGGATACAAAATATCAATAAAGTACCATCTATAGTACATCTATTTATCAAATATATACATTTGCAACAAGGTATTTACAGTTTTAAATTGATATGAATACCTTATTTAGATAATGGTATAGCCTCCTCCACCCCCACCATAATAGTTGGTTGTTACACCTATTCATAAACATTATGTGGAGTTAGTTATTGCACCTATGAAAAATTTCTTTATATATTAAACTTAGAAGGGAGTAGCTAATTCTCCTAGGTAACCAATTTTATAGTAGTTATCACATCAATGAGTCATTTAGAACTCTAAGAATACATTATATGTAATACCACATACTCTTGTAACACTGTAAATAGTTCAATATATTCCATAATGAATAATAGTAGAAATATATTATCCTAATATACATCAGAACCCACATAAAATTATCAACCTTCTAGAGTTATTCACCATACACATGAGCCTATGAGTAATGATCACAACTATATTACGACACATGAGTCTTTTTTAGATCTTAATACACCTAGATCTGGTACTTTTTTCTCTTGATAGGTGACCCTTGTATGACATGATATAGGAAATGCCCATGAATATCTTATTGATGGGATCATTAGTTACCACCTTTTAAATTTTAAGAAAAATTTAAAAATATAAGAAAATAAAATAATTCAAAAATAGAAAAAACATTCAAAATTTTCAAAAATGTAAAAATTAGGACCTAAGCATTTCATTATTACTAGATTGTAATATTTACATATGTTATTTATCACATTTTTAGTATATGAAATAATATTTTTCATACACATGCATTTTATGGTATATGAGTATGATGCATGACATACAAATCATACATGGTCACATATATGTTAGAATCTCTTATCTTTAGTGGCCATTCCAATGTCAGGGGCATCTTATTATGTATGTCACAATATCACATGTTATATATTTTAATGAAATTATACTATGTTGAGCTATCTATATTATTTTTACATGTTTTACTAGTTACTCATTTCTTACATAGTGCTACATGGATATGTTACTTTACTATGATGTGACATTGTTATACATAGATAGTGTAGACTAGTTTTCACTTGTTATTTGATTCATTCATGCTATTACTCCTACTTGATAGGTTAGTCATTTCTTCTATATTATGTGTGTCCCTTGGCCTTGTGTGTACAACATTCATTTATCTCTTATTGTAACATATTTATGTACCTTTATTATGTCCCCTTGACCTTGTGTGTTGTGACATATTTATGTACCTTATCTTTGGCTGTTGGTCTTATTTGTTGTGACATCATTATTTCCCTTATTTTTATCCCTTGGCCTCATTTATGACATTACATTATTATGAATGGATTAATATAAGATTATATGTCTATCTTGTTGTGCTTGTTGATCTTTCTAATATTTATAAGTTTATGGTATTATGATACATATCATGCACCTCCCCTTTGTCTATGGTGCCATGATTTAAATCATGCACCTCTTTACTTCATAGGCTTATTCAATTTTTATATTAGTGATGGTTATTATTTTATTCCTAATTGATACATCTATCTTGACATGACAATTATATGCCTTGCATTACATATGTTACATACATGTGTTGATGACATATACATTTATATGATGGCATATTATCCACATGTTGACATGATTATACATGACATGATACAATTATATCTTATTTTTATATGAGTAAATTATATGATGTATCCCTCTCCTAAAAAAGGAGGCATATTAGTGGCCTTATCATATAGACACAAGCCTCCATAAATAGAAAAATAAAATTTTTGGTATAGAATAATTTTTTTATAGATTCATAATTGTTCAAATATGTGATATTTATTTACACATTGGTATAAATTTTGGGGGATATTCCATGCATATGTACTCACTTTACAAAGATATGAGTTACTGATTACAAATTTAGATACACTTGATTTCATATGCCCCACACACACACACACACACACACACACACACACACAGACACAGAGAGAGAGAGAGAGAGAGAGAGAGAGAGAGAGAGAGAGAGAGAGAGAGAGAGAGAGAGAGAGAGAGAGAGAGAGAGAGAGAGAGAGAGAGAGAGAGAGAGAGAGAGAGAGAGAGAGAGAGATTATGAACACAAATTATAGGTTTTAAAATACAAATACATTTGAGGTATAGGGTCTCAGTCTTAGCATATAGATGCATAGAATTCTATATAAATTTTCATATGTCTAGTGGGGCATGATGATTTTTATGCACTTAAACATTAGGATATTATAGATAGCATCAATTTAGTGAGGTATGATATTTGGTCATGCACATTTTTTTGGTTGATTGAGCACTATTATAGTTATTTACTCATAAAAACATAATTTAATATCATAAAAGAGTGAGTAAATTTAAATTTGTAGGTTCATCAAAAATGATTGATTCATGATTTTGAGGTAATGCATATTAAGATTCAGTGATGCTCAATAGCCATGAAATTACCCATATCATACCCATTATGTGGTTACCACCTTACCATTTTGAGGTTAAAGTTCAAAGCTAGATTAATTATTTGAGTGAGTGTCATTGAGGTTCAATGATGGTAAACAGTCTTAACACTACTCAACATTCATGAGTGTTAGGACATTTATATTCCCAACCCAAGGGATTACATAGTTCCACAAATTTTAGGGCACAATAACACTAATACCAACTCTCTGTGTGATTTAAAAAGGAAGCATAATCATACAATGATTTAATAATTAAGCATCATCTCTAACAAGTTATAAGGAAATATAGTTAACTCCCATAAAAGTGTATTCCTTCCTTTCTCTTAATTTTTTTTTTCAAATTTCAATTTTAAATTTCAGATTTCACATATGGATGTTGAATACTACATTTTAATTTCAAATTTACATGGATCAAAGCTATACATTTGGATCCATCTCCCAAATACAAAGTGTGTTATACACACTCAAGTATACTTTATCCTTTTACTCTAGTTTTTGTATTGCATTTCAATACTAGAAAAAATGGGGACACTTGTATATATTAAAATCTAGTATTAAACACTTGACAATGCCACTTTTGACCTATTTTCACCATACATGACTTGTACGCACATATTTGCCTTTTTTTGGCCATTATCTCACATCCACATACTTTCTATGAGTTTAAATCTCCCATTTTTTGATTATTAACCTACATAAACCTCTTAGTCTATGTTTAACTAGTTAAATATATTGCTTAGAAAAATCTAAATCATTAGAACCACATGTTAGGTGTGGAGCCTGATTGTCTTCTAGGATCATAAGTTAAAATTTTGATGTTATTTCAGCTAGTTTTGGATCCCATTCTTTGAATCCCTGATGGCATAGGGAGTTGCAAGGGGGAGAACTTGGGCCTTGTTAAATTATAATTTTGTAATCAATCTAGGCAATTGATTAAAGGTTTCTAGATCTGAAAGTAGAGGTTATGTTTGGATGTTTTTACCCTAAAATTTATTGATATATGGTTGAGATGTATGAGTGTGAAAAATAATGAAATATTATACATAAAAAGGAGGCAAAAAAGGTAGAGAGGTGTAACAGGGTTTATTATAAGTTTTTATTTCTCCCTTGTATTTCTAAAAATAATATACTAGACAAGTTTTATGGATGTAGCCCATCTTGAGTGAACCACGTTAAATCTAGTATATCTTGTTATGTGCATGTTTATGTTTATTTTCTAAATGTTTGATTAATTTATTTCATAGTTTCTCTTATATGTGATTTGGGGATAGATCTGGGTTTTGATTTATCTTAACACCACATGCTTGTCTCCTAGACACTGACACCATGATAAGATAGTTTCATGTATGAAATTGACCTGAGGGTGATGTTACTAACCCTCACCCAATAATGATTATTTTTCAAATATAAATCATTTCTATGGGTCAACCCAATTACATAGCATTTTGGTGGATTGATAAATTACCCAAATGGACTCATATAAATACAAATGAAATCCATACTTCTTATTTACTCTACACTTGTATAACAAGCATCTATACACTACTACATAATGAGTAAATCTAACATATTCTCCCAAAATTATGAGTCAATCATTAGAAGAAATTATCAGCCAAATTTGAAACACACTAAGCCAAGTAAAGAGTAAATATTTTCAAGAATCACAAGTTAGATTATAAGTGCATTCATATAACAAAGGAACATAATTACACATTCCCATTAAATGGAAGAACTATATGTGGCTTAAATTCCCTCTTTAGAGTACTAGATATGTAGACAATGGTCAATCATCAATGAGAGTGATTAGAATCATCTCAACCCATTATACTTCGCATGTTTTTATTGGTTTCTAACCTTCACAAGTGGACCTAGGGTTTTGAGGATATGGAGACTAAGTTATGGAGTTGCACACATAGTCCAGCATCAATACTGCACATAAAAGGTATTACAAATAGGCACATTTTATTGTATAGTCACAAAGAGCCAAACTTATTCATAATAGTAATGTCCACATGTTAATCAGTAATATTAATAGTTTCACCTAGGATCACATTAGTGATATTACACACATAGATAGTTAGTTCTAGATCTGAGTGAATCCTAGGCCTACTTCCAACCCTTTTTCACTATCACAAGTTAGTCATAGTTAGTTAGTGAATCAATAAAGCTAAGTATCTTGGTTTCTTTAGTACTTTCTATATTTAACACATGCCACTTGTCAAATCAATTTCAATATTTTACATTTAGATTCATGCTTAACTATCATAATTTAAAATTTGAATTAATTTCAAATTTATGTCTTAATTAGAGTTATACAATCCAAACTAAGGAAAAACAAAAATATACAAGGTTTATCTAATGATTGTGTCTTTGGTGCTTTGCTTATGGAGTTTTTCCTGTACTAGTTTGGAAATGGTTTATGAATATCTATATGTGTGTGGAACCATTATGGTGTAATATTTTTATTTATTTTTAATATATAAATGTAATTTTAATAAGCTAAACTATGGCTTATGCTCATATTATACTTAGTAATAAAGGTTATGTGAATGACACCTTCACACAACTAACCCGATTGTGAATTGGTGTACTCTTTGTGTGTGCCTCAAGTGAGTGAGCTAATTATTTAGTGAGATATGATGGCATATTGAACTAAAACTCATGTAGTGCACAAAAAAATTGAATAATGAATATTTTTATTATGTGTGATGCCATGATTTATATCATGCTTCTATTATGATTATTTTGACTCTATGCTTAATTGATATATATAATAGACATTGAAACTTATATTCCTATTACCTTGGATTACTTTTGTGATAAATTATTGAATTATCAAAATATTTATATGATGACATATTATCATGTTTTTATGCATACTTTACATGATCATACTTACCTATATAACACATAGTGCACATAACTCTTTCTTTTGAGATGAGTGATTTTAAGGCTTCATCCCTCATATCAAAAGGGGGGAATATAGTGGGATTGTTTTAGATATTTAGGTCATGATAGATAGATAGTTCATATTCTGAAATAAATTATGTGATTTAGAGGGTTTAGATTAAAAACATTGATACATATGTGGGGCGTTCTATAGATTTATGATGAAAAGTTGAGGCATTATATGAAATTATGATAGACAAATTTTGGCATTACATATCAATTTTAGAGAAAATTGTATAATAATAAGGCATGTAATTTGTTCAGGCAAACACTTTATTACTTTACATATTATGGATTAGTGGGGAAATATGGTACTACATAAGCACTTTGAATATAAAACCTATGTGCAATGTTTGATATTTTTACATAGGAACCTATTTTAGGGTCTATTTTTTACATACAAACCCATTTCAAGGTTTCAACTTGACATACACACTTAATTTTAGGGTTACACAAAAGATTTAATATGGGTCAAAGCATAATATCCTATCCCACTTTTTGGCATAAAGAGACCACATACACTTTAATCTTATCCTCAAAATATCTTGAATTTAGGTCACCAAAATTAATCAAAAAATATGTTTTAGACTATATATACAAATATGTAGTGCATATACATTTTTCTAAAAATAATTAAGTATTTTTTATGATTTATTTTTTAATTTATTTTTTACTATTTTTCTGGCCGGCTAGTGGGACACAATATTATGCTTTGGCCCATATAATATAAATAATAGTGTAGTTGAGGTTATGTGTCACTTAAATTATAACACTCCTTATCCAAATATGGTTGAGGCATTTACACTCAACATAAAGTTTCAACAATTTCATCTCTTTGGGTCACAATCACCCCAAGGTATTTCATAAATAAGTTCAACAAGTGACAACTTGGTTCACGTACCCTCATGTGTATTCATTCCTTGGATTTTAAATTTAATGAAATTCAATGATCTAGATTATTTTATATTTATTATATTGAGAATACATTGATATATGCATTTTTTCTTGTAGGTTTCAATAGAGAAAATGACACATTCTAGGCATACTTGTCAATAGAAAGTGTGGTTAGACACTTTGTCAAGTACTAAATTTATTATTTTATCCTTTTCATCTAGATTTTTTAATTCTAGATAAAAATATGGAATTTATAGATACCTAAATTTGGTATTATACACTTTGTAAAAATCAAAATTGACACACTTTGACATACTTAGACACTACATACACTTTCCATGCAACCATCTACACACCTATCATTTTGGCCAACTCTATTAACCATATACACAATTTTAGGATTAGATTATTCCTTGAAATATCATTTCACAATCTTAAATGGACATTATTAATATCTTATATAATTTATTTACATTCCCAGTATAATACTTATAACAATTGGATAGTTGTAATTACCTCATATGTCTTCCTTTACTAGTCTTGTCTAGGAACACTCAATGGATATTTTACAAATTCATACATCTCTATTAGTTTATCCTATAACCATTTAATGATTATGTCATCATGGGTAATAAATAATATTTAGATATAAATACAAATCAATTCTAAGTTTATACTCACTTGGGGACTATCTTAGAAAGTCGTAAAAAACTTGAAGAATCAATTAAAATTATATTGAGACATTATCACAAGGCATTCATATCTGAAAACCCCTCGAAGGAGTAGTGTATGGACATGAAAACCCCTCATCACATTGCATTTATTATTATTATCATGATTTATAAATGGGTTATTTAATTATTTCAAGCATTGATATAGTGTTATAACATATTCATTAAATGTATGGCCATCAACTTAAATAATGTTACTATAGATGAGATATTTAATCTTATGTCATAGTTTGAGGCATAGATTAGTAGAATGTCTTATGGCAGACAAAATACTGGTTGAAATCATATCTTTTAGGTATAGGTCAAGAATTATCAAATTGATAAGGCTTAGTTAGTGTAATCATATCATGTTCAAGTAAGCATATAAGTACTTTATGAAGTGGTTCAAGAAATATTTTGGAAGGAATAACATGTTATGAGGTTTTGAACCTATTTTTAAAATTTGTAAGGAATAACATGTTATGAGGTTTTGAACCTATTTTTAAAATTTTACCCTCATTCTTATCATGAAACATAGGTACATCATTAGTCTTAGCTTGAATAGTAATTTTACATGATATTTGGAGGTAGTATATGTAGAGGTTATAGATGTTTACTTGAGCATATTGGCCTCATAAAATATTAATCTCGATGTTATGAATCACGTGAAATAATTAGTCAAATGATTTTTATGTTGTGAACATTAATTTTTCTTTAAGTAGTGTAAGTAAACTATTTAAGAAAAGACTTTGATGCTCACTATTAGGGATTTAACAAAATATTTTCATAAGTTTAGCCTTGAATCTAAGTACATAGTCAACAAAATTATCAATAGATCTTTATTTGATGTAGGTATTTTTATTAAATATGACCTTTTAACTAATATATACAAAAAATGAACTAGGAATATATCAACCAAATAATTAAATTGATGCATGAAGCCCATAGTTAGGGAATAAAACCAATTGAAGGCATAGTCATTTAGAATTCTAGGTAAAATAATGGTCATAAGTAAATAATTATCAAAAAAGCAAAATAATGATGCATAATAAGCTCTAATGTGATGCAAAGGCTTACCCTTTCCACTATATAGGCACTAAAAAAGTATGAGGCATAGGGTGAATAAGAACCTCAATTTCCAATGGGTTGTGTAATATGTTATAATATGTAACCACATTAATAAGTTTTTGATATGCTTTAGATCGTTATGTAAATTAAAATTGAATAAATTAAAGTTGTTGAATCACTTGATCTTGAGATGTAAAAACATTTATATGAGGTGAAGCATTATTAAAATTTAATTATGTATGTGTAGAATGAGTGCCTTTGTAGGATTAATATTTTTTGCAATAGATCCATTATTGGTATTTTGACTATGTCAAATAATAAGAGATGAAACATAAGAATAAATTTTGATGACACATTAGTCATTAGATTGGAATTAGAAGGTACCAAAGATGCAATAGGTTGTATAAGAACAGTAGGAATAAATTGAGGTCCAATACTAGGTGTAATCAAAACATGATTAACAACACTAGGATAACTAACCTCACACCCAATGTAAATGTAGAGAATTTAATATGTAGATTAGAAACATTATTAGGATTTATGAGAGTAGCTTCATGTATAGGCTATTTATCCTTAATTATTTTATTTTTCACTTGGGTAACTAGACAAATCATGGCATAAAATTCCTTAAGGATAGTCTCAAGGTAGTTTTTAATAATAAATTCATCCATATCCTCAATATTTGGTTCATCAACATCAATATGAGAGTTTTAATTATCTTATTTAACATTTTAATCATTCGAAGAAGCATATTTATACAAAGGCATATCATCATAAACATATTTTTTTATCATTAATAACAACACTAGGAGGCATTTAGTAATGATTGGAATTTTTGAATCACGAGTAGTAAAAAATATATTGGGTCAAATTAAAATTAGCATCACTCAATCTAGAAATTTTCCTTGTAGGTTATGTAAATGTAGGATTATTAGTTGGCATAAGATATAAACATGAACATGTAGGAAGGTAAGTATAATGATTAATAAATGTAATAAACACAAATAACATTCAAAATTTAAAAATTATACTTGAAATGTAAATCAAACCCTAGGGTCAAATTATAGAAGTTGTATGCATTCAAAGAAACAAAGTGTGCATTGAGTTCTAAAAAGTGAATGTAAATTCAAAAGCAAAAATAGGTGAATGAAAAGACTAGGCTAAGGTGTAATCAATGTAAATAACATTTATCACTAAAAAGTATATTTGAAAATGAAAAATTAGAACTCAAACACTAGGGGAAACCTTAAAATTTAAAAGCATGAAAAGGATGGAGGGGTTCACCAAAAAGTTTTTATTATTTGGGGTTTAGGTTTAAATAACATATGCACAAATAATGAAAATTATTGCATAAGGGATATATATGATATATCAATCTAAAAAAAAAATTAGGGCTAACAAAAATGAAAATAATTTAAATAATTAATAGCAATGAAAATACAAATGATAGAATCTGACACACCTAAGTTATAGTTTGAATTTGTGAATCTGAATCTAGGATTTACAAGTAACAATGATGCTCTGCATGTAATATGAATTAATTTTTTTTAAATGATAGATTTGGTAGGTCTATGAATGTATACTAGGTAGATTAGGTATGTTGTTGAATTTGTACCACCTATTGTTGTTGAATGTGTCATTAGCTACTAAATACATACTCTACATTATTTCTAATTCTATATTTTTCTATGTAGACATGGTATCAAATGTCCTAAAAGGTTATGTGATCATAATATAAGAATTACATATAGAATGCATTAAATTTTAATTATTTCACTCTTTTACCTTACCCCTTTAAATAGTATCAAAACAATTGCATGAAAGGTTAGTTGACTTTGACAACCTCTTGAGGATTATAACTACATATCCCATTGTTTGGAATCAAATTCAATGCAGTTATCATATGAATTTGAGTGAAGTGTAATTATGATAAATTTTCCACCTTTTATCCATAGAAAAATATAAGGTGACTACATGAACATTAAATAAACCCTAATTTGGTAAAAGATGAAAATGGTACAAGACTTGAAGATGATAAAGGATCAATGTTGTCTCAATGTGAAAGCTACATGGTAAGTGTGGTAGTAGATTGTAATTTCGTAGTTCATATGGGTTGTTTATTAAAGGTTTCTAGATCTGACAGTAGAGGTTATGTTTAGGTTCTTTTACCCTAAACTGTATTCATATATGGTTGAGATGTATGAGTGTGAAAAAATGAAATATTATACATAAAAAGGATGCATAAAAGGTAGAGAGGTATAACAGGGTTTATTACGGGTTTTTGTTTCTCCTTTGTACTGTTAGAAATAATATACTAGATAAGTTTATTAGATGTAGCCCATCTTGGGTGAACCGCGTTAAATATTATGTCTCTTATTATGTGCATGTTTATGTTTATTTTCTAAATGTTTGATTAATTCATTTCATAGTTTCTCTTTTATGTGGTCTGGGGATTGATCTGGGTTTTGATTTATCCTAACACCACATGCTTGTATCATGGACACTAACACCATGATAAGATAGTTTCATATATTAAATTGACCTGAGGGTGATTTACTGACCCTCACCTAACAATGATTATTTTTTAAATCTAAATCATTTCTATGGGTCAACCCATTTTCCTAGAATTTTGTTAGCATGATAAATTACCCAAATGAAATCATATAAATACAAATCAATAACATACTTGTTATTTACTCTACACTTGTATAACAAAAATCTATACACTACTACACATTGATTAAACCTAACCTTTTCACATATAATTATGAGTCAATCATTAGAAGTGGTTATCAACCAAGTCTAAAATACACTAAGCCAAGTAAAGAGCGAATATTTTCAAGAATTACAATTTAGATTATAAGTGCATTCATATAAAAAAGGTACATAATTACACATTCACATTAAAGGGAAGAACTACATGTGGATTAAATTCCTTCTTTAGAGTACTAGATATGTAGACAATGTTTAATTATTAATGAGAGTGATTAGAGGCATCTCAACCCATTATACTTCCCATGTTTTTATCGATTTCTAACCTTCACATGTGGACCTAGGGTTTTGAGGATATGGAGACTAAGTTATGGAGTTCACACATAGTCTAGTATCAATACTACACATAAAAGGTATTACAAATAGGCACATCTAACTATACAGTCACAAAGAGCCAAACTTATTCATAATAGTAACGCCCACCTTAATTAGTAACATTGAGAGTTTCACCCAAGCTCACATTAGTGATCTTACACACATAGATAGTTAGTTATATTTATGAGTGAATCCTAGCCCTGCTTCCAAACCTTTTTCACTATCACAAGTTAGTCATAGTTAGTTAGTGAATCAAGAAAGCTAAGTATCTTGGTCTCTTTAGTAATTCCTATATTTAACACATTCCACTTGTCAAATCAATTTCAATATTTTACATTCAAATTCATGCTTAATTTTCATAATTTATAATTTGAATTACATTCAAATTTATGTCTTAATTAGAGTTATACAATCCAAACTAAGGAAAAACAAAAATATACAAGCTTTATCTAATGATTGTGTACTTTGGTGCTTTGCTTATAGAGTTTTTCTTGTACTAGTTTGGAAATGGTTTATGAATATCTATATGTGTGTATATATTAATAAATAAATGTAATTTTAATAAGCTAAACTATGGCTTATGCTCATATTATACTTAATAATAAAGGTTATGTGAATGACACCTTCACACAACTAACCCGATTGTGAATTAGTGTACTCTTTGTGTGTGCCTCAAGTGAGTGAACTAATTATTTAGTGTGATATGATAGCATAGTGACGTTTATAATTTTTGGAAAGTGATAGTGAATTAAAACTCATGTAGTGCACAAAAACACTGAATAATGAATATTTATATTTTGTGTGATGACATGATTTATATCATGCTTCTATTATGATTATTTTGACTCCATACTTAATTGATATATAATATAAATGGAAACTTATATTCCCATTACCTTAGATTAATTTTGTGATACATTCTTGAATGATAAAACTATTTATATGATGACATATTATCATGTTTTTATGCATACTTTACATGATCGTACTTACCTATATAATACATAGTGCACATAACTCTTTCTTTTGAGATGAGTGATTTTAAGGCTTCATTCCTCTTATCCAAATGGGGGAATATAGTGCAATTATTTTAGATATTTAGGCCATGACAGATAGATATTTCACATTCTAAAATAAATTATGTGATTTAGAGGGGTTAGATTCAAAAAATTGATACATATGTGGGGCATTCTATAGATTTGTGATGAAAAGTTGAGGCATTATATGACATTATGATAGATAAATTTGGGCATTCCATATCAATTTTGGAGACAATTTTATCATAATAAGGCATGTAATTTGTTCAGGCAAACACTTTATTACTTTACATATTATGGATTGGTGGGGAAATATGGTACTACATAAGAACCTTGAATATAAAACCTATGTGCAATGTTTGATATTTTTACATAGGAACCTATTTGAGTGTCTATTTTTTACATATAAACATATTTAAAGGTTTAAATTTGACATACTAACTTGATTTTAGGGTTACACAAAAGAGTTAATATGGGTCAAAGCATAATATCCTATACCACTTTTTGGCATAAAGAGGCCACATACACTTTAATCTTCTCCTCAAAATATAATGAATTTGGGTCATTGAAATTAATCAACAAATATGTTTTAGACTATATATACAAATATGTAGTACATATATTTTTCCAATTTTTGTAAATATCATTAAGTATTATTTATGATTTATTTTTTAATTTATTTTTTACTATTTTTCTGACAAGCTAGTGGGACACAGTATTATACTTTGACCCATATAATATAAATAATAGTGTAGTTGAGGTTATGTGTCACTTAAATTATATCACTCATTATCCAAATATGGTTGAGGCATTTACACTCAATACAAAGTTTCAAAAATTTCATCTCTTTTGGACACAATCACCCTAAGGTATTTTATAAATAAGCTCAACAAGTGATAGCTTTGTTCACATACCCTCATGCGTATTCATTCCTTGTATTTTAAATTTAATGAAACTCAATGATATAGATTATTTTAGATTTATTATATTGAGAATACATTGATCTGTGCATGTTTTCCTATAGGTTTCAATAGAGAAAATGACACATTCTAGGCATACTTGTTAATAGAAAGTGTGGTTATCACAAGTACCAAATTTCTTATTTTATCCTTTTCATCTAGATTTTTAATTATAGATCAAAATAGGGAATTTATAGACACATAAGTTTGGTATTAGACACTTTGTAAGAATTAAATTTGAGACACTTTGACATATTTAGACACTGCATATACATTTAAAACTTGTGCACACTTTCCATGCACCCATCTACACACCTATCATTTTGGCCAACTTTATTAAACATATACACATTTCAAGGATTATATTATTCCTTGAAATATCATTTTATAATCTTAAATAGACATTATTAATATATTAAATTATTTATTTACATTCCCAGTATAATATTGGTAACAATTGGATAGTTGTAATTACCTCATATGTCTTCCTCTGCTAGTCTCATCTAGGAACACTCAATGGATATTTTACAAATTCGTGCATATCCATTAGTTTATCCTATACACATTTAATTAGTATGTCATCATCATTAATGAATGTGATTTAGATATAAATACAAATCAATTCTAAGTTTATACTCACTTGGGGACTATTTTAGAAAGTCCTAAAAAACTTGAAGAATCAATTAGAATTATATTGAGACATTATCACAAGGCATTCAAATCTGAAAACCCCTTGAAAGAGTAGTGTATGGACATGAAAACCCATCATTCACATTGTATCTATTCTTATTATCATGATTTAGAAATGGGTTATTAAATTATTTCAAGCATTGACATAGTGTTACGACATATTCATTAAATGTATGGCCATTAACTTAAATAGTGTTACTATAGATGAGATATTTAATATTATGTCATAGTTCAAGGCATTGATTATTATAATGTACAAAGGCTCTATGACAGCCAAAATATTGGTTGAAATCATATATTTTAAGCATAGGTCAAGAATTATCCAATTGATAAGGCTAAGTTTGTGTAATCATATCATGTTCAAGTAAGCATAGAAGAACTTTGTGAATTGGTTCAAGAAATATTTTGAATTGTTTATTTTCCTCAAATTTGGAAGGAATATCATGTTATGAGGTTTTAGACCTATTTTTACAATTTTACCCTCATTCTTATCATGAAACATAGGCACATCATTAGTCTTAGCTTTGAATGCTAATTTTACATGATATTTGGAGGTAGTAGATGTAGAGGTGATAGATGTATACTTGAGCATATTGGCCTCATAAAATATTAACATTGATGTTATGAATCATGTGAAAAATTAGTCAAACGGTTCGTAAGGTGTGAACATTACTTTTTCTTTAAGTGGTGTAAGCAAACTATTTAAGAAAAGACTTTGATGCTCACTATTAGGGATTTAACAATATATTTTCATAAGCGTAGCCTTTAATCTATGTGTATAGTCAACATAATCATCAACAGATCTTTATTTGAGCTAGGAATGTTTAGAAAATATGACCTTTTGACTAATATATACAAAAAATGAACTCATAATATATCGATCAAATGATTAAATTGATGCATAAAGCCCATATTTAGGGAATAAAACCAATTAAAGGCATAGTCATTTAGACTTATAGGTAAAATATTGGTCATAAGTAAGTAATTATGAAAAAAATAAAATAATGATGCATAATAAGCTCTAATGTGATGCAAAGGCTTACTCGTTCCACTATATAGACACTAAAAAAGTATAAGGCATAGGGTGAATAAGAACCTCAATTTCCAATGGGTTATGTAATATGTTATAATGTGTAACCACATTAATAGGTTTTTGATATGCTTTAGATAGTAGTGTAAGTTAAAATTGCATAATTAAATTTGTTGAATCACTTGATCTTGAGATGTAAAAACATTTATATGAGGTGAAGCATTATTAAAATTTAATTATGTATGTGTAGAATGAGTGCCTTTGTAGGATTAACATTTTTTGCAATAGATCCATTATTGGTATTTTTACTATGTCCAAGAACAAGAGATGAAACATAAGAATCAATTTTGATGACACATTAGTCATTAGATTAGAATTAGAAGGTACCAAAGATGCATTAGGTTGTATAAGAATAGTAGGAATAAACTGAGGAGGTCCAATACTAGGTGTAATCAAAACATGATTAACAACACTAGGATAACTAACCTCACACCCAATGTAAATGTAGATAATTTAATATGCATATTAGAAACATTCTTAGGATCTATGAGAGTAGCCTCATGTATAGGCTTTTTATCCTTAATTATTTTATTTTACACTTGGGTAACTATATGAATCATGGAATAATATTCCTTAGGGATAGTCTCAAGGTAATTTTAAAAAATAAATTCATCCATATCCTCAATATTTGGTTCATCAACATCAATATGAGAGTTTTCATTATCTTATTTAACATTTTAATCATTCGAAGAAACATATTTATACAAAGGCATATCATCATAAACATATTTTTTATCATTAATAACAACACTAGGAGGCATTTCGTAATGATTGAATTTTTTTAATCATGAGTAGTAAAAAATATATTGGGTCAAATTAAAAGTATCATCACTCAATCTAGAAATATTCCTAGTAGATTATGTAAATGTAGGATTATTAGTTGGCATAAGATATAAGCATGAACATGCATGAAGGTAAGTCTAATGATTAAGAAATGGAATAAACACAAAAAACATTCAAATCTAAAAATTAGACTTGAAATGTAAATCAAACCCTAGGGGGAAATTATAGAAGTTGTATGCATTCAAATAAATAAAGTGTGCATTGAGTTCTAAAAAGTGAATGTAAATTCAAAAGCAAAAATAGGTGAATGAAAAGACTAGGCTAAGGTTTAATCAATGTAAATAAAATTTATCGCTAAAAATAATATTTTAAAATGAAAAATTAGAACTCAAACGCTAGGGGAAACCTTAAAAGGTAAAAGCATGCAAAGAATGGAAGGGTTCACTAAAAAGTTTTTATTATTTGGGGTTTAGGTTTAAATAACATATGCACAAACAAATAAAATGATTGCATAAGTGATATATCAATATAAAATAATAATTAGAGATAACAAAAATGAAAATAATTTAAATAATTAATAGAAATGAAAATACAAATGATAGAATTTGACACACCTGAGTTATAATTCGAATTTGTGAATCTGAATCTAGGATCTACAAGTGACGGTGATGCTCTACATGTAATATGAATTTAATTTTTTTAAATGATAGATTTGGTAGGTATATGAATGAATACTAGGTATATTAGGTACATTTTTGAGTTTGTACCACCTATTGTTGTCAAATGTGTAATTAGCTACTAAATATATACTCTATATTATTTCTAATTCTGTATTTTTCTATGTAGATATGATATCATATGTTGTAAAAGGTTATGTTATCATAATATATAAATCACATATAGAATGCGTTGAATTTTATTTCTTTCACTATTTGACCTTACCACTAAAAATAGTAGAAAAACAAGTGCATGCAAGGTTAGTTGACTTTGACAACCTCTTAAGGATTGTAACTACAAATCCCATTGTTTGGAATCAAATTCAATGTATTTATCATATGAATTTGAGTGAAGTGTAATTAAGAGAATTTTTACACCTTTTATCCATATAAAAATATAATTTAACTACATGAACATTCACTAAACCCTCATTTGGTGAAAGATGACAATGGCACAAGACTTGAAGATGATAAAGGATCAATGTTGTCTCAATGTGAAAGCTATATGGTAAGTGTGGTAGTAGATTTGATAAATAAATGGATAAAAATTGAATGGATTAAGTCTAATTATAATTCACTTTATACTTGGTAATTTTTTATTTATTAATTTGTATATGTAGGGCTTTTTAGGACAAGATGCATAATGGTCAGCCATAGAAGAACAAATTAGGGAAAATTCAAGGCATGATGAATTAGGGAGAGGAAAATTTACACACACAAAAATAGTTAAAAATAAAATAATTCCATAAAATATATATTTGGTTAGTCATCAAATCTATCCCAGATAAAATAAATGCTCAAGATGGGATAAGGCTAAGGGGAGGTGATTAAGACCTAAAATGGAATATGAGAAAATTAAGATGAAACAATGAAAATGAGAGTTAAATGTGGGCTGAAATGTGTAAAAAAATGTAAAAATATATATAATTGGATTATATGTTCTAAAAAATGGATAATACTGATGCAATGAAGGATCTTTAAGAATCTTCTTGACTTAGTCTTAACTCTCAATCTAAAAGAGGTATATATTTTTTGAAAAAATCCACTTGAAATTTGGTTTATAAAAATTATCACTTATTATAATATATATTTTAACCTTTTTTTAAATTCTATTATAAAAATAAAACTCACTTTATCAGGTCTAAAATATCATATATAACACCAGATATCAAAATAACCTTAGTCTCAAAATTTTATGTTCAACTTTTATAGGTCTATTAGGCCTAATTTGTTTACTTGAGAGATTTTTAATATCTCAAACACCAATTGGATTATATAAATTTGTTCAAGTATTACACAATGATCATTAAATAATAGCAAACTTTCAAATATAATTTTATTCCAAACAACAAAGAAAACACTATCAAATTTCTCTTTCTTGGTCCTTTTCAACATTCACCTATAGTCATTCCTAAACATAGTCAGATATAAATGGATTATAGGGTGAATTTGAGTATTAAAATAGTTATAATAACTTATAATACTCATATATAGAGTAATTATAAAGTTTCAAATATTTTCACTAGAACTTTTTGTGCTAAAAACCCTATTTTAGGGTTTTCTCATACAATAGGGGACCTAAAAGCTTCTTAACAATTGTTCATAAAATATAACACTTTTTGAACTATCTGAAACTTATATGAGGGACTTAAAAAATTTATCTTACCTTTCCAAACTTGAAACTAGACTCATGTAATCAAGAGGACATACATTAGACTAACTGTGTATGATTATAGGTGTGCAAATAGGGTTTTTGTAATCTTTCAACTACATAAACATAAACATATCTCTAGAAACATTAGAAATACACTAAATCCATGATCATACACTTGAAATACATAATATAAAAATGTTTCAAGTCATAAAATCCTTTATTTTGGTAGGGATATTTTTTTTTAGTCACTTACAGGCCTTTGAGAGTGATGGCAGATTGTCATTAGCCTTTATAGTCATGAAAATTAGGCCTTTTTATGCTTGTATTCAACATTGAACACCTCATTATTTATAAGTTAGATTAAAATCATATTTTTTAATACTTAAACAATCTTATAATGGCTTAATTTGTCTTGATATTCTCCTACACCACTTTTTCTCAAGATAGAAAACAACCTTGTTTAAAATATCCTTTAGTTACAATTTACTTTATTCAACCTTTTAAGATATATATGACTATGATAAAGACTATAATATTTATATATACATTATAAAATACTTGATAAACCTATTAAAACTCAACATGAGCCATTACAATAACTAATTATGCATATATTTACAAAGAAACATTTAAAAATTTAAATTGGACTTTTGGCAGGATAACTTACCAAAGACCTTAAGTAGCTTAAGCCTAACTTCTAAGGACTCAGATATGGATATTATTTATTTATAATACTACCTAAGTCTATAAATACTCTTGATAGTACAAAATTGGCATACTTATTATAATCCATCTGCATCAAATACTCAATAAAAAAGGGTCTTGTACCAAAATTGGTTATCTACAGTTAGTTATTTTTCTATTAAATTTACTCTACAAAAATAAAAAAAATTTACCAAAAAGTACTAAAATACATACAAAAATCCCCACCTTATTTTATTTTACAACTTGTATATATAATATTTATTTCTCTTGTTCCAATCATCTTTAGCTAAAAAACATACATAATTATCTATATTTTGAGCACCCATTGAAACTTTTATATTTTTCTGGTTTGCTTCTAAAAATGATAATGGTTTTGGATTAAAAAATCATATGCTCCATTTTTTAATGATTCAATATTATATAAATAAATCTAATCTTAAATATGTGTCTTGGAATGTATTTTTAATATATGTTTTATAGGTTTAAGTTTTTTTTAATTCTATAGCATTATCTATGAAAGACATTTATTTTTTATTTTTAATTAAAGGTTTTAAAAAAAAAAAAGAGTTTAGTTTAGATTAGTATTTTTATTATTTTATAACATATCAAACCAAAATGTTTTCTCCTATTATTGTAAGCTAACTATTTTTTCTAGATCAAATAAAATAAAATTCTTTCAGAGCAATGCCTTCTAATAGGTTTTGTTGAATTAGTTTTAGAGGTAGGAAAAACTATTTTATTTAATGTTGGGTTTTTATTTTATTTTCTTTCTTACTTGATGGTTGATTATTTTGATTACAATATTGATTTTAAGGCTTTAATACCATTTTGATTTTATGTGAATATTTCTAGTTCTCATCTCTTTTACAAAGGATTAATCATGGGTTTTGAGTGAATTAGTAATATGAATAAGATTAGATTAATGCACTAAAAAAAGATAAAAAATAATACAAATTGTTTAAAATAATAGAGTTCTTAATGGGTTTTGTTGGGACCAACATTCCCTTTTTTTTATGACTTTGCAAAATGGGCCCTTGTTAATATTTTAAAACATTCGTATCTTGGCATGGTTTACATGGTATTATTATTCCTTGAATTAGGGTATCATCCACCTAGAAAGGGAGTGGGTCCTTTCCTATTTAATTATGCTTTATTAACTAACCCTACTGATGATAAATATTGAATGATGAAGTGCAAGTTTCATGGAGGAAAGCAGGGTTCTAGAGCAAGAAACCCTAGGGGTTCGAATTTAAATTTTTACTAGAGAAAATCTAGTGAGAATTGGTCCTTTTAAAAGACCCTAAGTTAAATTTTACATTAAGTAT
The DNA here is from genome assembly GCA_037957365.1 of Torreya grandis. Taxonomy (NCBI): domain Eukaryota; kingdom Viridiplantae; phylum Streptophyta; class Pinopsida; order Cupressales; family Taxaceae; genus Torreya; species Torreya grandis. Next base: position 2,435,576 of record JARHVA010000307.1, read on the forward strand.
CAGTTATGTATTTAAACATGCCCAAACCTTGACATAAAATTATACTTAAGTCCCCTTTTATGTCCCTTCCCCTTTTAAATCCCACCTAACCTTGTTAAATGTTGTGTCCCTGAAGCCCTTTTTCATCCTAAAATATTTAAAGCCTTATCAATGTTCCATCCTAAGTTCAATCTCAAAGTGCCTTCATGTTTGTTCAACATGAATTAATGGTTAACATTCATCCAGGATCCTAATTTGATGGTGCAAGATCCTCCTAAGATAAACTACATGCTAAACACCACTCATTACAAAAGTTTCTATGATCTTTATTTTGACGACCTTGATCCCATCATTTGACATTCATAAATATGTATTTGATGTTAGCAAGGCCTTAAAAATAAGCCCCTTCCAAACTATTATCTTAAGTCCAAAAGGTGAACTTATAAATGTTAAAACTTAGGCTTATCACATTAAAACTTAGGTCATAGTGTTTTTTAATATCATTAATCTAGGAATTAATCCCTTGACCTAAGCTTATGTATATTATGAATTGACTTGATATTTGTGCATCTTATAGGATCTGATGGCCTACATTCATCTTGGGATCCTAATCTAATGATACAAGATAAAAAGGTTTGTCAAAGGCTAAACCAATTAGAAATGGCCTCATAAATCACAATCGATGGTTTATGCTTCATCATCGAGCCTGATCTGATGTCCCACACCAACCCCAAAGTCCTAAAAGAATTGAGAATACAATGTGTGGCATGATGCCATTAGGCTAAAGGAACCTCATGAGCTTAAAATTTATATTCATGCTCCCATTATTTGGCATTCATGAGGACATCTTTGATGTTAATGAGAACATCAAATTTAAACATAGCCAACCTATCAACCAATCAATTCTGACCTCATGGATCATGATTAATAGATCTCACTCGATCATTGATCCTAATCTAATGATATGAAGAAGAGGTAGAATTTTCAACTCAAGACCTGAGACTCTGATGGCTCGACACCTGGATAAACCACATCCAGTCATTTCTTAAGAAAACTAAAGCACCCCACTTGGTGTAACTCAGTCATCCAGGACTTGAATGTCCAATCAAAATTGTCTTCTAGATATTAATCAAGGGCTTATGTTCATCCTTGGATCTTGATCCAATAAATCAAAATAAAAGTATTTATTTAAAAACAAATGGTTAGTCTTAAATAAAAAAATCCTGTGAGATGCCATGAAAACATGCTCAGAGAGGTCCACGTAAGTTCCATTTAAGCACTAAAAGGCAATTACAAGATATGGAAAATATAAAAATATAATATTTGCATGATTGGTACCATATATAAGATATTAGGAATGAATAAATTTATGAAATCTATCACCTTCACTATTATAGCCTCAAAAACCCTACCAAAATAGCTTAAAGCCTTGATACTTGACTAATTGAGGACCTAACTCAATTAAACAAGCTTGAATTATCATCATAAGAATAAATACTAGGCATATTTTAAGGTAATTAAGATCATGGTAGTGACATAAAAATAGTAGAAGGAAGAGATAAACTTGTATCTATCCATAAAACATGAAGGGAGATGTTTTGGGGACACCAAATTAGACACAGGGGCATTAGCCAATGTAATGAAGAATTGGTCTAAGAGTTTCTTCACCATTGAAGAGTTCTAGCCTTTTTCATCCAATGAGTAAAGCGTGGTATTCACCAAAAGGAAGTTTGATGACCTGGTTATAGTCCAAATGACAAGTCTTCATCAAGATACTACCAAATCAGAGGTACTACCTTGTATTGACATCCTTGCACCCTTGTTTATGGATTGTAATATTGATAATGACTAAATTATCAAAGGAGATTCAAGGAGGATTGCTTATGTTACCCTAGTGGCCTTTGAAGGCTAATATAAACTACCCAAATCCCATATTAATGTCCCTTCCATAAAAGAGTGGACTACCCTACATATCCTAGATGTCATCTTAAGACCATGGTTAATCAAAGGGACTCACGTAGCTAGAAATCATGATGGTAGGATCTCTATTATACAATTCAAGGAGGGTATCAAGATCATTATGACCTTACTAAATAGAGCCTCTAGATAAACCACCACCACTTATGTTGACCCTAGGTGGGTTTCTTACATATACTTCATGATAAAAGAAAAGCTAACTCCACCTACTAGGGAGATAATTAATATCCACTTAGGAAGGAAATTTTATGGCATTAAGAAGAAGATAATTTATAAATTCACCATGATTTACCATCTAATAGACTCTTTGATGTCATCCACCCGTATTCTTGGTGTTAAGAATTGGTCCTCCCACAGTAGAATCACCATCTCCCATCATTAATCCAAGCTTTATATCTTCAAGTATAGGAATCATATACAATTCATCTATGACTACATATATCCCATATTGTTTTAGAGCATCATAGGATATCCTATGCATATGATGCACCCTCTTGTCAAAATATATGTTGATCTCATGGGAGACATTTGGTTTTATCTAGACTATATTATCCTTAGGATTGAGGGTACTCTGACCCAACCATTTATGTTGCCTATTTACATTCCCCTTAAGTTGGATAAACAAGAAATTGCATACCAAATTTATTATCGAGTTGATAACACTTAAAAAAATAAGAGGAAGGGAATTCTACATCCCTTCCCATTTTTGATTGGGGAACTTTGATCAAGGACTGGAAGCAATTAGACATGTGTCCAGATAGAAATATGCCTTCTACTTTCAAAAGGATGAACTAAAACAATGGGACCCAAGCAATAAAGTTATCCCTCACTTACAATATAGGCAGTTAACCAAGGTGGCTTATGAGAAAATGGTTGGTCCTTATGACTATTTTTATACTAATTATGCAAACTTTGAAGAGGTCATTGCTAGATGTAGATAGCATGGTTTCAAGCTTGATCATAGATTACCAGCTAGAGAGAGATGGAAAAGGAACCCATTGCAGTATCATTTATTTGCCCTCCACTTCAAGTTCACCTCTAAGTTAGCCATCATAGCCAACACTAAAAATTCAAGGATTAGGTGAAAGAAGATAGAATAAAGGCTAGGTGAAGCCCTTCATCATCAACCCAACCTCCAAGACCATCTCCCCCAGTAGAGAACATTGATATGGTTGCCTTAGAACCATATGAAATGGTGGATGAGTTCTTCAAGGAACTTGAAGAAACCTATGGATCTAACCAAGAAGGTGAGGAAGCCATAGCTTAGGTGGCACAAATTGAAGGACCTCAAATAGGTGAAGAAGAAAAGGGAAAAGAAGTGGCATTATAATTGGTCCCTATAACTTAGAAGAAGAGAGAAGCTAAGATGACCCTTGTTCCTAGGTCCTCCAAAAGACCAAAGGTAACATGGACCCATCCCACCAGTGAAGTGAACCTATTCAATGATGAATTCCTAATACATGAACCTATCATCCCAGACTAGTTCATATATGGGAAATTCTAAAAGGTTTCATACCACTCTCATTCATGGGTAATCACCAGCACTTTAGGTGTGGACACCCATGATAATATCAAACCTTGGATCAAAGAGCTCATGAAGGAGTAAGAAGAGAGGATAATTATTGAGGCTATAAGAGAAAGTGGAAATAAAATGAAAGATCCAAGAGCATCAATTAGAACTAGGATTAAATCCCTAGAGACACCCAAAATCTCTAAACTAGTGGCCACTATCATGTATAATCTGAGTACAACAAGGTTTGAAAGGGTGACAACCAAGAAAGCCACCATTGGCACCAAAGTTCACCTTTAAAATAGTTAGGCGATCACAAACATGCTCTGATCCCACTTGTCAGGATGCGAAAGAAACATACAATTGATTACCAAACTTCAAATAACTTAATATGCGGAAATAAACCAGATTCACCAAGTAACTAGAATTCAGAATAACACAGCATATAGGCCACTTTATACAGAAAAGAATATAATAAAGAAGATGCCACTTCTTCTCCACCACCTTACAGAGGTTTCCCACACCTCAAGTGAACAGTACTTCTTCTCCCCAAAGCTCTCCCTCTCACAGGTCACAACACTCAACTCTACAGAGTTGGTGTTCACCTCCCATGCTATACAAGGGTAATTAGTAGGGTAGAATCTCATCCATCAAGAGGATGTGGCAAGTTTGGTGGTGGCCCAATCAATAAATACCTTATATGGAACTAGGGGATGTAGTAGAGATCAATAATTAGGAAAAGGAGAAGAAAGACTTGGAAGCACAAGTTACATTTTCAATCCTTGAGGATGTAATGAAGCTACTGGATAATTCCTTATTTGACACATTTGAAGGGTTGAAGATCTTAAAGCTTAGATTAAATACCTTGACCCATAAAATTGAGAAAGCACAAACATCAATCACTCAGTGGTATAACTCTAGAGATTAGGCAATTGAATTGATTAATATCCATCAAACCAAACAAGTCCAAGGCATCAAAATCATCAAATTGAAGCATTTATATGCCCTCATAGGAGTCATTAAAGATATAATACTAGACCTAAGTAGCTGGTGTGACAGTGTTAGTAGCTTCATAGAGGAGGACAAAGGCTTGATGGCAAGGATGGTGGAGCTCTTGAAGGACCTACTAGAAAGACCATCTAAGACCAATGCCATAGACCTAATGGAGGATGAGGAGTTTAGGCAAAGGGTTAGTCTTCACATCCAAAGCATTAAAGACAACCAAGGCTAGCATACCAAGGATAATCATAAGGTCCTTAGTATCATCATAACATCTAAAAAGAAGATTGTAGAGGCCTATTCATCTAGGAACTCAAGGCAAAGGGTGATAGGGAATTTGACACATTGGAAAGTGAAGAAGAGGATTGTTTGATGAAGCCTGCCATATATTTTAAGCTCATCAATGAATAATACACTAAGGCAAAGAACATCCTCAGATAATGACTCAAGGGTCCCACCAATGTAGCATAAAACAATATTCTTTACTAAAATATATGCTAGTCTATTAGCATACATTTATCCTTTGTCAAAATTGGCATGAAAGCCTTTTGCATTATATCTTTGTATTAAGGATAGTTATCCTTAACTTGCATTTGGGTATTTTGAGAGGGTTAATTGTTAAACCACCTATGTTTCCTATAAATAGGCATGGATTACCATTTTGTAAAGGTAGAGACTCTAAGTAATTTATATACAAAAGAGCATTTAATACAACTATGGAATTTTGAAAAGATGGTCTAAATAGTTCATTGAAAGCCAATGTTGTCTCTCAATTTCATGTTATTATCTTAAATTTGAATGGTTATTTACATTTTGAGCTAGATTTTTTATCATAGGGCTGTTAGTTTGTGATAATGCTAGATTAATTGAAAATATCTTAAGTATAATTCATTTTATTTGATATGCATTTGGATGTGCATATGTTATTCAGGTTATAGTAAAAAACTTTTAAAGTAAACTTGGTTCTTACTTGTGGTTTATATATCTTCTTTGAAGCTTACCTAGTTTGTGATGTAATCTAATTTTATACTATTTAACATCATAAATTGGTTCATGTATGCTCAAAATAATTATAACTTTATCATAATATTCAAGATGGAAATATGCAATCACGTTCTCTTTTCTGATTTACCCTTCTTTTTTCTATTTTCTTTATCAAAACTCACCTGGTTTAAAGATAATTTTTAATATCCATTTAGATTAACTTGTAGGCTTATATTATCACAAAGATATAGACCCTGGTGGATCCCAACCACTAGCTTAAATAAATATTGTGTAAGTTCCCATAATCTACTTGTATTCCACCATAGACATCATAGAATTGTCACAAACTGCAACTCATGCCTTGGATTGTTTGGATCCTAAAATAAGAAGTGTTCATCAACACTGAAGAGAACCTGTGAGGTAATTAGAAGCATCAATAGGGAACTTCTACTGGTGCTAGAAGGAGGGCACACCTGATCAATTGAAATGATTCTTGTGTTAAATATAAAGGATTCTTAACCCTTATGAGTGATTCTTCCCTCTAAGTGCAAAGATCCTTGATCTAGGTGGTTTCTCACATATCTTTTCACTTTGTTAGGAAATGATCTTAGTTATCTGCAAGGAAATGATTAAATTCTAGTCAAGATGGCTTTTAGATTTAAGAATTCATAGTATTTGAAATTAGAATGGTTTATTTCGGTTGAAGATTGACCATTCTTGGTAAATCTTGGGTTCATTTGAGTCACAGGTTGCAAAGAATGGATATCTTTGCATAATTTAGCACATCTTTGAGCTTACTTAGTCAAATATCAATGTCTTTTATCCCTTTATGAGCAAATATTCAACAAAATAGGCTTAGTGTGTAGGTTGATTACAATTATTTGTGGATTCTAACTTGTTACACCATATTTTAAATAGGATCCTTAATCTTTAAGCTAGAATTTCCAAGGATCAGGACCAGATAACATTCAGAGATAAGAGAGCCCTTGCTTGAGATAGAAACTCACAAGAGAACTAAGAAGGATAGAGGAAGGCATAAATGTTCTAAGTCTCTACCATCTTCACCCTTGCAAGGGGTTCTTGTGTTCAATTTTCAATCAAATATGGCATGGCTTAAAAGTTCCCCCATTAATGTAATAGGTGTAGTTCATGACTTGAATCATAATCCTAAAAAGTATTTACCAATATTTAGTCCATCTGGTGTTTTAACTACAAAAGAACATGTTAAAGTATTTCAAGGCTACCTTAAGGTTATTAAATGTTATTCATGAATATTTAGCTTGAAGAATATTTCCTTTTACATTCAAAGATGTTGTTTATGAATGGTTTCTCAATTTGCCTGACAATTATATTACCTCGTAGAATAATTTTTACACTATCTTTATTGATTAATTTAGATAAATCATAAGCCCCTATGTCATTTATCACCAATTTAATACCATTAAGAGAGATGTAAATGAACCTATTAGATCATTTAATGGTAGGTTCTAAAATATGTTTAGTTACACCATGGATCCCTACAAACCTAATGAGGCTTTAGCTTTAGAAGTTTACAAAGATGTTATTGACCCTATGACTTCTGTGTTTCTTAAAATGTCTATCCTAGCTATCAACACATCAGCTCAAGCTTATTATAAAGCAGTGGTTATTAGTGACCAAATGCATCCTCAAGGATAGATGGATTATTTTGTCTCAAATGTTAATATTTAGATGCCTACATTAAACCTTTTCCCAAATAATAACCAAAATGCTCCAGCATTAAACTAGCTTCCTACTTTGAATGTATTACCTACCAACCATGCTACCCCTAATCAGAACCTAGGTTTCTTGAGTCATCAAGTTACTAATGGATTTCACACAAATGACCAAAAGCCTTTAGTACCAATCAATGGAACTAATAAGAACCAAGTCTAAAATAATAAGACCCCAAAGAATGAGAATGAATCTATACTAAAGATGGTCCAGAAGGTCAACACATATTTCTTGCAATTTCAAAAGCAAGTTGGCAATGCTAATGATAACTCTAGGAGGAACTTCACTTTCCAAAAGTTCAACATGCCTAGAAATAGATTTTAGAATGAGTTTCTATAATAATAATGCTAATGAACCTTCCTCTAGAAAAAGACTATGGACATCAATCTCACTGATATTGTTTTACTAGGCTATTGTAGGGTGCATGTTACCTCTAAACATGGTGAGATTAATTGCATTGATTTTTATAAGGCCTTTGAAGCTTTCCAAGAAGAACTTAACACTTTTTAGGTAGTCCCAAATTGATATACTATTGTAAGTCCTTATGGATCTTAGCCATCTGATCAAGTGCACATGGTAGAGATATTTCAATTCCCTTTCCAAGAAGATAATGAGCCTAAAAATATTCCTAAAGAGATTTAAGCATTCCAACAATTCTTAAAGATGTACCCTCTAATAAATAGGGAAAAAAATTAAGTATTAACTACTTCCACTCCCCCTAATAATTATGGGACCCCTCCAGACAATACATCAAGGAATGATCTTGAACCACATAAGGGTAGTTCTTCCAAATTTACTGTTGAACCTTCATTCAAAATTGGTTATAACATTGTGGAAGATGTGAAAAAGATCAAAGCCAATATTAATCTACATGTTCTAACTTAGATTATAGAACAAAGAGATTTACTCTTGGAATAATTGTTCAAGAAACCTAGGAGACCCCCTAAGAGTGATAATGCAAATGTAACTATGAAAGTAACCAAAGTAGAGTCCCCACCCTTTTTATTTATAGTTAGGATAGTTGGGAAGAATGTTAATAATCATCTTTTAGATTATGGAGCCTCAACCAATATTATGCTTATCAAAATATGTGAATAACTTGGGTTAAATTTGATCAATTCTGATAGGGTGGTTACTCAATTGGACAAATCCAGAGTCAAAGTCATTAGGGAACTATTAAATGTGCATATGCAACTAGCTAGTGAACTAAGGGTTTAAAATTTTATTGATATCCAAGTGATAGATATTCCCAATGCTTATGGGTTACTCTTAAGTAGAGAATGGACTAAGGCCTTGAATGGTTACATGTCCACTGACTACTACCACTTATGCTTACCATGAAAGGGTGTCCCATATTAGATAAGGGTAGAGAGGGAGCCTAGGATGAGACACATGATAATAGAATATAATGTTGTCAATGAAAAGGTGAACTTCTTAGATTCTAACTTAGGATTTTTTACTCTAGAGTTTATAAAGGAACTTTGTTCGAAAAATACTCCTCCAATGTCTAGTTTATGGAAGTTGTATATGGATGGTGCTAGGTGTAAATTAGGATAAATAGATGGTATTGTATTGATATACCCAATTAAATGAAATATCATGCTTCCTATAGGTTATAATTCTCATGCATGAACAATTTAGTTGAGTATGAAGCTCTTATCTCGGCATTGCAATTCACTATTAAACATAAAGTTAAGGAACTCATTGTCTATGGAGATTCTGAGTTGGTGGTCAACTAAGTAAAAAACAAATACCAATGTAAGTTATGTTACCTCAAGAGATACAAGTTTAGAGTTTGGGATTTGATGGAATATTTTAATGCTCTCAACATCTCATCTATTCCCAGGGAAGAAAATAAAATTGTTGATGAGCTTGCCTCTATTGCGACTAATCTCATACCTAATCATGGCTCTCCTAACATAAATTTTGAGCTAGTACCATGTCCCTAAGTCCCTGATAACATAAATCACTTTCAAGTTTTCAATGATGATAAAAAACTTATGGATTTCTTGACTAATTCTAGAGCCTTTGAAACTCACATCATTGATGAAGCTGATGAAATTTCTCCTGAAAGGGAGCTTAATGGTAAAATAATCCAATTGAGTGACAATAAGATACCTAAAGGGATTATTTCATTAGAAAGGCTATTTGATCATGACAAAATTATTGGGATACCCATGGTACCTAAAGTAAATGGTAAGGAATATCTGGTGGTAGATCTTGGTTCACATGATCAACCCCAATAAGTGAACATAGGAGGGCTTACACTAAAATGGAAAGTAGAAAAGCTAGAGAGTTGCTTACAAAATATAAGGATGGCATTGCTTGGTCTTATGAAGATCTAAAAATATTTAATCAAAGGGTTATTTCTCATACTATTCCCCTCAAATAAAATTGTAAACCCTTTAGACAGAAGCAAAGGCCTGTCAATCCTATCCTAGAGCCTATGATCTTAACGGAAGTCAAGAAACTGCTAGATACAAGGATTGTGTTTCTTATTAGGCATTCCACTTGGGTTGCAAACTTGGTCCCAGTCAGAAAAAGAATGGGGAAATAATATTATGTATAGACTTTAGAAATCTGAATAAAGCATCTAAAAAGGACAATTACCCCTTACCTTCTCTTGACCAAGTCATCCAAGTTGTTTCAGGATCTGCCATGATGTCCTTTTTGGATGGATTTTCTAGATATAACCAAGTGCTTATTACTCTAGAAGATAAGATGAAAATAAATTTCACTACTAAATTAGGGAACATATGCCTATAAAATAATTCCATTTGGATTAATTAATGTAGGAACCACATTTTAGATAGCCATGGACCATGATTTCAAAGGTCTAGTGGGAAAGTGCATCATCATTTACATGGATGATCTTACAATTTTCTTCAAGAATAGGGAGGAACACTTTATGCACATGTTGTAAGTATTTGAAAGATATAGAAGGTATGGAATATCACTCAACCCCAAGGAAAGTATCTTCTATGTCACTAAAGGAAAACTATCAAGGCATGCCATTACTAAAGATGGGATTTTCATAGATCTTAAGAGGGTGGAAGCCATCTCCAAAATTGAGCTACCCAATAACTATAAAGAACTGAAATCATTCTTTGGTAAAATTAACTTTGTGAGGAAGTTCATCTCAGGCTTTGCTGAAATTTTCAAACCTTTAAATGATATTCTTAAGAAAGATACTAAAATTTCTTGGAATGAAGAATAAAAAAGCCTTCACTAACATAAAAAAGGTAATCAGTCAAGCCCTAGTCTTGATATGTCCTGACTTTTCAAAGGAATTTTACTTATATTCATTTGCTTCTGACCACACCATGGTTGTTGTCTTAACTCAAAAGGTTGATTGGAGTGACTATCTTATATATTTCATGAGCACCAACATAAAAAAATGTAGAGGTAAACTATTCCATGATTGATAATTAGGCCTATGCATTGGTAAAGGTAGTAAAAAAGTTTAGACACTACATCCTTAGAAACAAGGTACATGCCATCTTACCTAACCCAGCCATAAAGCTTATGTTGAGACAGAATGAGCTTGGGGAATGAAGGGGCAAGTGGATGTTAGTCCTAAAAGAGTATGATATTAAAATGAATATTTCCAAACTATTGAAATGTTAGGGCTTAGTCTAGATGATAACCAATACCAATCCTAAACTCTATATCATGCAAGTTAAGTAGCAAAGTTTTTAGCCTAATGAGTGGTATGACTCCTCATCCACTTACTTATCAATGGTAATTACCCTCCAGGACTCACCAGAGAGTAAAAGAGATCATTGAGACTCAAATAAACTCATTACCTCATTAAAAATGGAGTCTTGTATAGAAACAACTTTGAAGGAATCTACTTAAGATGTGTGTCTAAAGAAGAGGCTTCTCAAATCATGTCTACTTTTCTTGAAAAACTAGGCAATGAACATTCTTTAGAGAGAGCCAAAACTCACAAAATTCTTAGGGCTGGTTACTATTGGCCCACCATATTCAAGGATGCTCAAAAAAATGTGAGAGAATGCCATTCTTGCCAAATATTTAGCACAAAAGAACCAAAGGCAGCCATGCCTTTACAACCTGTGAGAGTGGACAAACATTTTGCACAGTGGGGATTAGACTTTTTGGGGGTGATCAACCCTAATTATATTTAAGGTCATAAGTATGTCTTGATTAATACTAATTATTGCACATGGTGGACTGAAGCTATAGCCACCAAACAATGTAGGATAAAGGAAGTGATCAACTTCCTAGAAGAAAACATTTACACTAAATTTGGAACCCTAGTTTCCTTAGTCTATGCTAATGGATCTACATTCATATCCATTGAAATGATCAAATGGGCTTATTATAATGGCATATATTTGTATTTTTCCTCTAACCATTATCTTCAATGAAATGGAGTTTCTGAATCTACCAATAAGAATCTCATGAAGGCCATCAAAATTTTTGTTGCAGACAAGCCTAGAACATGGCATAAGCTCCTTAAGTATATATTATGGGTTGATATAATAAGGATCAAATAAGCACTCAAGCATTCACCATTTATGCTAATATATGGTTAGAAACCTATCTTCCCCATCACCCTTAAAATGCCTATATTCACATTCATGCAAGAATACATGGAGGAAAACCAAGAGCTTGCTAACTCTAGGCTATTGGATATCATTCAGATGGAATATACTAGAGAAAAGGCATTTGTATAATTTAGTAAGCATAAAGCAACTATGAAAATATGGTTTAACAAAAGGTATAAGGTGAAGGTATTCAGACAGGGAGACCTAGTCCTCCTTTGGAATAAGGCATCAGAGCCTAAAGGCAAACATGGAAAGTTCACCCCCTTGTGGATTGGCCCATACCAAATTATAAAAATATTAGGTAACAACACATTAAAATTGAAAGATATTCAAGGAATAAAGTTTACTTTGCCCACCAATGGGAAATATCTCAAGCACTACTTTGTTGTAGCCCTACTAGGGATCTTCATGGAATAACATTTGTAAGATTGCTTAGAGTTAGAGTAGGTAGGTTAATTAGTTTCCCTTCTTGCTTTATTTTCTTACTTGGCTTGTTTTTTTTTGTTTGTGTTTATTTGTTTTTGTTATCTCTTTGTTTTTTGTTTTGTCCTTTTTGATTTATTGTGCTCCTTTATTTTAATAAAATCTTAAAGACTATCATTTCTCAGAATTACTCAAGATTCACATATTATTTCAAGTGAAGGCATGAATCTTTCACAAGAGGAACTAAGGCTATAATATAGTATTATGTTACAATTTATAGACTTTAAAAAACTCACATATAATTTAGTTACCTCCAAAGAATTCAAAACATTACCTAAGACCAAAACTTTGTTGTAATAAGGATCACGTATGTGGAAGGATATTTCAAAAGTTGAAGCATAGGCATGCTTGCACTTAAAACACATCCTTGTCTAGGATGGAGGTTTCAACTAAAGGTGAGTATCCTAAAGCCAATACATTTGACCAAATCCTCAAACTTGGCTATCTTAGCTACCAACCTTTTTTAAGGAAAAAAAGGGAGACTAAATGTTAAATTAAAAGATGCAAAAGCCAAAGGTGATTCAAGAAACCTCCATCGGGGCTATGGATGCCTAGTTGGCAATGAAGCAAGGCCATGAATGGAGCCAAAGGTATCTTTGTCAGGGCTATAGATGTCTGGCTGGTAGTAGAACAATGCCTAAGCCTCCCCTAAATTAAGAGTAGTTGTTTTTAAGAGAATATCTAAATATGCTCAAAGTTAAATGTAATGGTCAAAAGGCTATGAACCTAGATGTTGTTTCCCTGAAGTCTTGTGACATATAGTAAGTGGAACCAAAGCACACACATAGCATGTTTAGGCCATGACTCAAATATTTGAATTTTACACATTTAAAACTTATTTCAACTTGAAATTAACTTAAGTAATGATGTATGGATCAAAGGAGATAAAGGACTTATGTGTTGGTTTAAGCTAAAGTTTCTGGGTTCTAACATATTGCTATGTTTCCTTTGTAATTCATCATTATTTTTGGGACAAACATTCCCCTTTTTTTATGGCTTTACAAAATTGGGCCCTTGTTAATATTTCAAAACATTTATATCCTAGCATGGTTTACATGGTGTTTTTATTTCTTTAATTAGGGTATCATCCGCCTAGAAAGGGAATTGGTCCTTGCCTAGTTAAAATTATACATCTTGAATGATGAAGTGCAAGTTTCATGGAGGAAGGTAGGGTTCGAGAGCAAGAAACCCTAGGGGTTTAAATTTAAATTTTTGTGGGAGAAAATTTAGTGAGAACTGGTCCTTTTAAAATACCCTAAGTTTAATTTTACATTAAGGCTTGGTTATGTTTTTAAACATGCCCAAACCTTGACATAAAATTATACTTAAGTCCCCTTTTATGTCCCTTCCCATTTTAAATCCCACCTAACCTTGTTAAATGTTGTGTCCTCAAAGCCCTTTTTCATCCTAAAATATTTAAAGTGCTTATCAATGTTTCATCCTCAGTTCAATCCTGATGTTCCTTCATGTTTTTTCAACATAAACCAGTAGTTAATGTTCACCTAAGATCATAATTTGATGGCGTGAGATCTTCCTAAGACAAACTACATGCTAAACACCACTCATTATAAAAGTTTCTACAATATTTATTTTGATGACCTCAATCTCATCATTTGACACTTATGAGGATGTCTTTGATGTTAGTGAGGCCTTCAAAATAAGCCCCATCCAAAATTTTATCTTTAGTCCAAAAGGTGACCTTCTAAATGTTAAAACTTAGGCTTATTGCATTAAAACTTAGGTCATAGTGTTTTTTAATACTATTAATATTAATCCCTTAGCCTAAGCCTATGTATATTATGAATTGACTTAATGTTTGTGCATATTACAGGATTTGATGACCCACATTAATCTTGGGATCCAAATCCAATGGTGTAAGATCAAAAGGTTTGTCAAAGGCTAAATCAATCAAAAATGACCTTTAGATCACAATCGATAGTTTACACTTCATTATCGAGCCCAATTCAATAGCCCACGTCAACCCTAAAGTCCTAAGAGCACTGAGAATATGATGCATAGAATGATACCATTCAACTAAAGTAACCTCATAAGCTTAAAATTAATAGTCATGCTCCCATCATTTGATGTTCATGAGGATGTCTTTGATGTTAATGAGAATGTCAAATTTAAACACAGTCGACCTATCAACCAATCAACTTTGACCTCATGGATCATGATCAATGGATCTCACTCGATCACTAATCATAATATAATGGCATGAAGTAGAGGTATAATTTTTAAATCAAGACCTTATATCCTGATGGTTTGACACTTGGATAAATTACATCTAGTCATTTCTTAAGAAAACCATAGTGCACCACTTGGTGTACCCCAATCAATCAGGACTCAAACATCTAATCAAAATAAAATTCTAGATCTTAATCAAGGGCTCACATTCATCCTTGGATATTGATCCAATAGAGTAAATTAAAATGCTCTATTTAAAAATAAATGGCTAGTCTTTAAAAAAAATTCCCAGGAGATGCCATGAAAACACACTCAGAGAGGTTCATGTAAGCACTGTGTAAGCACTAAAAGGCAATCCCAAGATATGGCACATCTGAAAAGATAATATTTACATGAGTGGTGCCATATATAAGATCTAAGGCATGAATAAATTTATGAAATCCATCACCTTTTCCATTAAAGCCTCAAAAACCCTACCAAAATAACTTATAGCCCTAAAAATTGACTAATTGAGGACCTCACTGTATTAAGCAAGCTCAAATTATCATCTTGAGTATCAAGGCTAGGCATATTCCAAGGTAATTAAGATCATGGTAGTGTCAAGTCAATAGTGTAAGGAAGATACAAAATTGCATCTATCCACAGACCATGAAGGAAGATGCTTTAGGGACATCAAATTAGACATAAGGGCATTAACCAATGGAATGAATAATTAGTCCAAGATTTTATTCACCATTGAAGAGTTACATCCTTTATCATCTAGTGAGAAAAGGGTGGTAGTCACCAAAATTAACTACCAAAGGGTGGTAGTCCAAATGATAAGTCTTCATCAAGATGCTACCAAACTAGAGGTACTACCCTGTATTGACATCCTTACACCTTTATTTATGGATTATAGGATTGATAATGACTAGATTATCAAAGAAGGAGAGTCAAGGAGGATTTCTTATGTTGCCACAGTGGCCTTTGAAGGATACTATAAACTCCCCAAAGCCCATATTGACCTCCCCTCCATAAAAGAGTGGACTACCCAACATAGCCTAGATGTCATCCTGAAATCATGGTTAATCTAAGGGAATCACATGACTAGAAATCATGATGGTAAGATCCCCATCATAAAATTTAGGGAGGGAATTAGGATCATTATGACCTTACTAAACAAAGCATCTAGAGTATCCACCACCACCTATGTTGACCCTAGGTGGGTTTCTTACGTATACTTCATGATAGAAGAAAAGTTGACTCCACCTACTGGGGAACTAATTAGTATCCACTTAAGAAGGTAGTTTTATGGCATTAAGAAGAAGACAATTCATCAATTCACCATGATTTCATATCTATTGGACTCATTGATGTAATTCACCCATATTCTTGGTGTTAAGAATGGGTCCTCCCACAGTAGAATCACCATCTCCCATCATCACTCCAAGCTTTATATCTTCAAGTATAGGGATCATATACAATTCATCTATGACTGCATATATCCAATATTATTCCAGAGCATCATAGGATATCCCATGCCTAGGATGTACCCTCTTGTTAAAAGATATGTTGATCTCATGGGAGACATTTAGTTTTATCCATATTACACTATCCTTAGGATTGAGGGTACCATGACCTAACCATTTAGGTTGCCTGTTTACATTCCCATTAAGTTATCTAAACAAGAAATTTCACAATAAATTTCCCATGGAGTTGATAACACTTGCAGAGAGAAGAGGAAGGGCATTCTACATCCCTTCTTATTTTTGATTGGGAGAACCTTGATTAGGGACTGGAATCAATTGGACATTGTGTCTAGATAGAAGGATGCCTTCTACTTTCAAAAGGATGAACTAAAATAATGAGACCCAAGCATCAAATTTGTCCCTCACTTACAATCAAGACAGGTAACCAAGGTGACTTATGATTACATGGTTGGTCCTTATGACCATTTCTATATTAAAGCTGTAAATTTTGAAGAGGTCCTTGTTAGATGTAGATAACATGGTTTCAAGCTTGAGCATAGATTAAAAAGGGAGGAGAAACCAACTAGAGAGAGATGGCAATTGAACCCATTATAGTATCATTTATTTCCCTCCACTTCAAGTGCACCTCCAAGTTAACCACTGCAACCAACACTACAAATTCAAGGGGAAGGTGAAAGAAGACTAGAAGAAAGTCCAAGTGAAGGCCCTTCATCATCAACCTAGCCTCCAAGACCATCTCCCCCAGTAGATCACATTGATATGGTTTCCTTAAAACCATATGAAATGGTGGATGAGTTCTTCAAGGAAATTTTAGAAACTTATGGATCTGACCAAGAGGGTGAGGAAGCCATAGTTGAGGTGACACAAATTAAAGGACCTCAAATAGGTGAGGAAGAGAAGGAAAAATAAGTGGCATTAGAATTTACCTTATCACTCAGAAGAAGAGAGAAGCTAAGATGGCCCTTGTTCCTAGGTCCTCTAAAAGACCAAAGGTGACATGGACCCATACCATTAGTGAAGTGAACCTATTCAGTGATGAATTATCAATACATAGACATGTCATCCTAAAGTGGTTCATGTATGGGAAGTTCCAAAAGGTTCCATCCCACTCTCATTCATGGGTAATCACCAATATGTTAGGTGTGGATACCCATGATAATATCAAACTTTAGATCAAAGAGTTCATGAAGGAGCAAGAAAAGAGGATAATTTTTTAGGTTGCAAGAGAAAGTGGAAAGAAAATAAAAGATCCAAGAGAATCAAGTGGAACTAGGATTAAAACCCTAGAAACACCCAAACTCTCTAAACTAGTGTCCACTATCATGTATAATCTAGATACATTAGATTTTGAAAGGGTGAAAACCAAGAAAGCCACCATTGGCACTGAGGAGTTAACCTTTCAAAAGGTAGAACCTTTTTTAGGCCTAACTCCTATATAAGGGCAAGTAGCAAGGGAGAATCCCATCCATCAAGAAGATGTGGCAAGTTTGGTGGTGGCCCAATCAGTAATGACCTTGGCTAGAATCCAAGGGATGCAGTAAGGGATTACTAATCTAGAAAAGGAGAAGAAATACTTAGAAGCATAGGTTACATTTTCTATCCCTGAGGATGTAATGAAACTACTGGATAAGTCCTTCTTGACACATTTGAAGGGTTTAAGGTCTTAAATCTCAAATCAAATACCTTGACACATAAAACTGATAAAGTACAGACATCAATCACTTAGTGGTAGAACTCTAGAGATTAGGAAACTCAAATAGGGCCAAGGCATCAAAATCATCAAGTTGAATCATTTAAATGCCCTCCTAAGAGTCATTTAAGATAGCATACTAGACCTAAGAAATAGGTATGACAATGTCAACAACTTCATAGAGGAGGACAAAGGCTTGATGGCAAGGATGGAGGAACTCTTGAAGGACCTATTAGAAAGACCATCCAAGACCAATTCCACATGCCTGATGGAGGATGAGGAGTTCAGGAAAAGGGTTAGTCTCCACATATAGATCATTAAAGACAACCAAGGATAGCATACCAAGGACAATTAGAAGGTCCTTAGTATCATCATCACATCTATAAAGTATATTGTAGATGCCCAATACATATAGAAACTCAAGGCCAAGGGTGATATGGAATTTGACACATTATCAATTCAAGAAGAGGATTGTTTGATGAAGCGTACCATAGATTTTGAGCTCATCAATGAACAATACACTAAGGCAAAGAACACCATCAGA
This sequence comes from Torreya grandis, assembly GCA_037957365.1. NCBI lineage: Eukaryota > Viridiplantae > Streptophyta > Pinopsida > Cupressales > Taxaceae > Torreya > Torreya grandis. Next base: position 2,453,721 of record JARHVA010000307.1, read on the forward strand.
TAGTGACCCAAGGGTCCCACCAATGAAGCATAAAATAATATTCTTTTATAAAATATATGCTATTATGTTAGCATACATTTATCCTTTGTCAAAATTGGCATGAAAGCCTTTTGCATTGTATCTTTATATTAAGGACAGTTGTCCTTAGCTTGTATGTGGGTAGTTTGAGAGGGTTAATCAATAAATCTCTTGTGTTTCCTATAAATAAGTATGGATTACCATTTTTTAAAGGCAAAGACTCCAAGAAATTTGTATAAAAAATAGAATTTAATACAACTATGAAATTTTAAAAAGATGGTCTAAATAGTTTGTTGAAAGCCAATGTTGTCTCTCAATTGCATGTTATTGTCTTAAATTTGAATGGTTCTCTAGATTTTAAGCTACATTTTTTGCCATAGGGATATTAATTTGTGTTAATGATAGATTAACTGATAATATCTTAAATATACTTTGTTTTAATTTCTTTAAATTTGGATGTGCATATGTTATTGAAGTTATAGTATCAAACTTTTAAAGTAAACTTGGTTCTTACTTGTGGTTTATATATCTTCTTTGAAGCTTGACTAGTTTGTGCTGGAATTTGAGTTTATATTTTTTTACACCATAAATTTTTTCATGTATTCTCAAAATAATTATAACTTCATCATAATATTTGAGATGTAAATCTACAATCACCTTCTCTTTTCTGCTTTACCCTTCCTTTTTCTATTTTCTTTATCAAGACTCACCTAGTTTAGAGATCATTATTAATATCCATTTAGATTAACTTGTAAGATTATATTATCACAAAGATCCAAACCTTGGTGTCTCCTAACCACCAAATTAAATAAATATTGTGGATAATTCCCATACTCTACTTCTATTCCACCACAGACATCATAGAATTGTCACAAACTGCAACTCATGCCTTGGATTCTTTGAATCCTAAAATGAGAAGTGTTCATCAATAATGAAGAGAAATTGTGAGGTAATTAGAAGTATCAATAGGGAAAAACTATTTTATTTAATTTTGGGTTTTTATTTTATTTTCTTTCTTACTTGATGGTTGATTATTTTAATTAAAATATTGATTTTAAGGCTTTAATACCATTTTGATTTTATGCCAATATTTCTAGTTCTCATCTATTTTACAAAAGATTAATCATGGATTTTGAGTAAATTATTAATATGAATAATATTAGTTTAATGCACTAAAAAAATATAAAAAAAACAATGCAAATTGTTGAAAATAATAGAGTGCTTAATGGGCTAAAAAATTTCACCTAACCAATCTAGAAACCAACTAAAATAAATATTCACATGCAATGTAATATGATGATTGTACTCCAAATTTTTATAAGAGTGTGATAAGCTCTAGTTTGAATAATAAGGCCAATATTTTGTCAAGCCAAGCATTGAGATAAGTTACAAAAGCATTAAGCCACAGCTATACATCATTGTACATCTGCTTTTAATTGGTGTGTGTTCTTTAAAATGATTTTTTTTACTTATTCCATGGCTGCCACCACTATAATAAAAAGTATATATTTTGGGATCCTATTATGATAATTATTATCAATTTGAAGTGCACCCTTTGGAAAATTAGTTTTAGGACTTATCACTTTAGTTGATATAATGAAAACACCCTCAGGCTGTGGGTGACCTTGTGTGAGGGGTGAGTCTCTAAACAGGGTTAGTTCCCCTATTGGATCACCTAAACTAAACTATTATAATTATTATAATGAGGAAAAAATAAAAATAGAAACATAAAATAAACCTAAGACATAAAATGAGGTGATGCACCAGAATGCATATCTCCTCTACTTGTTTAAAATTGCATAATATAACCTATAAGACTAATTTATGTGCATAATATCCAAGTTAAATCTCTCTTACATAGTGTTTCATATAGAGGTTATTGACTTTGGGTGATTTACGATATAAGGAGACCTAACCATATCTAATACACACATAAAATATATCTAGCATAGTGTATGACCTGAAAAAATTAGATTCCTGCATAGAGGTGAGGTGAATTAGACAACAATTAAAGGAGAAAAGACTTCACCATAATGAAGATCAAAAAATTAGAGGGGTTTCACATGGAATACAATAATTATTAAAGGAGGTATACTCAATTTTATTGATTCTAAGGAATTTAAACTAGTACAATTAAACTCAAAAGAGTAGAGTCTTGTTACAACTAGGTAAAGGGATCCCCAATAATACAGTTCCATCCAATTATATATAAAATGAGAAGAGAGAGGGGATAAGATATTTAAAATGAAAATAGGCCATTAGACCTCCTCTACACATTAGGATTATTTCATTTATGGACTTCAATGGTGGTGTGGCATAGAAATGGAGTATAAAGCATATTTCTAGTCAACGACTTCCCCATTTGCAGTAAATTGGCCTCTATGTGGTTTTAATTAGCCCCTCTTCTCATTTTTTTCAAGAAATAAGAGTGTTAGGTCATGAAATGGTAGTTACAACTACATATATTCTCCATTAATTTCCCTCTTGTAGCCTCATATGCCATACTTGGTCTTTATTTCCCATTGATTGCATCTTTCATGCATGGAAAAGGCATACTTGAGGACTAAAATTGTCTACCACTTCCCTTTCTACACATAATAGCTACTAAACCTACAACTATGGTTATAAATATCATGCTTGACCTCTTGGTTAAGGTTTCTACCTATGTATCTCTTCCTACACTAAAGACTCTTTTGGGATCATCACAAAACTTTGCATATATATATTGGGAACATAAAGATCTATTAGAACTTATTTGTTAGGTTTGGATCCTTAAACCATCCTTTAATCATCATGAAATTAACCTATTTTGATGGTAAAATATTTAGAATCCTAATGAAGCTTCATCCTTATGCCTGTAAGTTGATCATGTACTCTTATTCAAGATAAAACATCCATCACCATTTTGACATGATCTTTGCTTCATTGATAATTTATTATATCTTCACTTGAATTGATAGATCTATGCAAAGACATTGAAGGCTAAAACCTCCCCTAAAACCCCCATTCCATGTTTGATGTTCATGTATGTTCTACAACTTCCATAGCAATCTCAAAACTTGGGATGGAATCTAACCACATTATGATGCATACCTCAAGGTTCATTACCAACTTAAATGATTGTTTGGAGGTGTTCATCCCTTTATCTACATGCTAGAAACCTTGACAAGCACACAAATGTAACCTAGGTTTTAGGGTTTTGAGCAAGGTTTTATAATGAAGTACATAAAATTTTGTGATCTGATTGAGTTCAATGAGCTTGGGTTCAAGCTAGAGGAGCTCGAACTCGAGCTAGAGATTGAAGAGCTCAGATTCAAGCTCAAAGTTGAGTTTGAGGAGCCAAATACTGAGGTTAAATTTGAGATAATCTAAGATTTTTGACTCAAATTTAGGTCAACATCTTATACTAAGGCTCCTATGTTCCTTAATTCAATGCCTTCCATGCTCTAATCAGCTCATGCAATCCATTGCTTTACATGCATTGCCAACCCAAACATGGTGCTATTTTCTTGGTCAAAATGGTTCATGTAAGATCAAGTAGATATATATCCCATTAACCTATAAAAATATACTTACTTTCCCACCTAGTCCATGTGGGACTAATAATTCCATTATGTTATGCTTTTTAGGTGAGACCATCGAGCTTGAGGTTGAGCTCAGAATCAGGTTGACTAGCTAACTAATAAGCTTGATCTTATATCTTAGGCACCCTCTATGGCCCTCAACACAACCTTTTAATAATTTTTCCTTCTCTATGCATGACTCAATATTCAACCTCATATGGTGATCTCAATTTGACCAAAATAGTTCATGCACAACCAAGTTAATACATAGGTATTTAGTTTATATATCCCCTTTCAACACCTACATAGTCCATGTGAAACTAATCTTCTATATGTAATTAGCTTTGCTTATGGATCATAAATCTTGGGATTGATGAGCTCAAACCATTTTCCTTCCTCTTATAGGATCATTAACATTAATACATTGATTATTGGGTATTTTTCGATGGTGAGGGTGCACAAATATGAAGTTGCACTATGGAATGCAAAATCTTGATTGGTGACTTCATCAATGCCAGCTTAAGGTCAAATTCAAACTTGAGGCTAGGATCAAGCATGTGTATTTCATAAAATAAGGGAATTTTAGTCCCACATTAGTAGCAATGGAAACATTAAAATAGTTGATATACGTAATTATCCCCCATAATGCTTGGTCATAAGACTATGCTATGTTAGATGCTTTGTGTTTTCACTTTTCCTCATGTTAGATAACTCACCTTGGCAGTTTTTTGGTACACAATCTTGGACTTGGTAATTATAACTTAGGCTAAAGGTCATATCAATATGATTCGAGCTCAAACTTTATGTCAACTCAACAATCAGAGTCAGGTTTAGGATCAATAGTGTGACTTGAGATTGAGGTTAGTAGTTACAGGCTTGGGCTCAAAACTTGTAAAACATAAGCATTAATTATCCCACATGCACCCTATAAGAAACTATTGAAGGGGTAAAACATAAAAACACTTAATACACATTATGAATAAAGGTTTAGGCCCCCATCTTTAAGATAAGGGGCCCCAACCATATGAACATTGAACATACATATAAATATGCCTATAAAATTAGAGAAATAAGGGGGAAAACAACAAGAATTACCAAATAGATAAAGATAATCTCAATCCTAAGCCCATATTTTTATCACTCGATGCAATGCAATTATTTGGCACCTCAGACCATTTTAAAACCCTATTTTCATTATTTTTTTGCTTGCGGATTGTAAACCTATTTTAAATACTCCTTTCAAAGACTTAGCTCTCTGCAAAATTTTCTCTTAAAACTCAGAAACCACTTTTAAGCTTTGGTTGAAGGATCCATGTTCCTGTTTGCATCAAATTTGTTCATTTTATACTCATGTACAAACCATGCTTCCTCTATGAAACCTAAAAAGTAGTTCATATTAGCATTTGAGTGATAGAAGAAGTATACTTTGGCATATAAAAGGGGTTCATTTGTGGTTCAATAGTAGTTCCTTGAATTCTTGGAACCTTGACAAGTGATATCATGAGAGGTTGAGCTTGAGGTATGGTTAAAATTAAGATCAAGGTGTAAATTAGAGTCAAGCTCAATCCAAATAGCTTAAAGTGGATCCCAAAGTTGAATTTCAGCTCAAAGTTGAAATAGGATTCAAGCTCAAGCTCAATGAGCTTAAATTTGAGCTCAAACTTAGGCTTGAGTTTGTGGAGCTCAAATACCATGAATTCTTCTTAGAGTATCTCTCATCTACCTTTTTCTCTTTCAAACCCCTTTGAATTAATATCACTTGAAATATAGTTTGTACGTATTGGAGGATCAGTGCATGATCTTGATTCATTTGCCTTGCTTGTATCATCTTCATAGTCTAAAAACTCTCCAAAATCTTGATGTTTCTATGCAAAATTGCTTTCTACATTCAAAGAAGAAATAAGAAACTAAAAGAAATGGTCAAGGCTAGAAGATACCTGATAAAGTCGTGCGCACCAAAATCAGACGTTGGAAGATTCTCCTCTTTGGCTATGGAGGAATGACACCTGAGAAGGAAAGAGACTGAAACACGAAAAAATGTTAGTCAAAGATAGGGTGGGCTGTCAGGCGAATGCCCGATCCTGAAAGTACGAAGACTTCCTAGAAGGATATCAACCCACTGATAAAAAAGCAGAATATTAGACTAAAGTAGATATAATGACAGAAATAAAGGATAGAAAATAAAATGTGTACCTAATAATGAAGTAAACTATTCTGTGCAATTGTCGATGTCGATCTCTATAGTGCCGGCGTCAGTTAAGGAAAGTGCCGACGTCGGTTAAAGTGCCGGCGTCGGTCGGGGTAGTGACCGGCGTCGGTTGGGGCAAGTTCTGGACAGGAGTCTGGGCGAGTTACAGAAGGTCTGGTAGGGTCGGGATAGGGTCTTGGTTAGGGTCTAGTTAAAGTAAAGTCAAGTTTGGATAGGGTCTGGGGGTTTTGGTCGAGTCTGGATAGAGTTATAGATTTGGATAGTGGGCAACGATGTAAAGAAGGGACTCAGGGTTCAGGTCTACGGTCTAAAGATCTGGGGTGATAGAAATAGAAATAACAAACAAATAATAACCAGAAAGAAATAAAAACAAACAGAGGAAATACTTACCTGTCAGAAGACACGATAAAAGCCATGATTGAAGTTGTCGAAGCGTTGCTGTAGGTTGATCGAAGCGAATGCAGATTGGTCGAATGCTGGAGTTGGTTGATCGTCAGAGCTGATTGATTCCCAGAGTCTATGAATGTCAGAGTTTAGGATCGATTGATTGAATGGTTTTGTTGATGAAGGTGAGGAACGGTTCGAGAGACGGTTCGATAACCAATCAGGAAACTGATTGGGAACTGAATGATAACTGAAAATGGGTAACGGTAAGGTGATCGACGTCGATAGGATTGCCGAGGTCAGCCGATAAGTGATCAACGTCAGTGATGTCAGCCGGGTAACGATCGTCCTCGGTAGATGCACAATGGGGATAGAGTCTAGCTTTAGCTCTGTGCTCATTTTTACATGCTGCTAGGGTCAAGGCTAGTGGAAAAAGTGATCGACAAGGGTTAAATAGGTGAAGAAGAATAAGACGGGGGATGACCAGGGGAGTTGACATGATTTCGGTGTCTACATTTGCCCCTTTTTGTCTTGTTGGTTGTTCTGGACGAACTGCAAGACAAAAATAGGAGTGATTGCCCCAGGTGAGGGATAAGGTTGATTTTGTCTTGTTGGTTGTTCGAATGAACTACAAGACAAAAATAGGAAGCAGATTGCCTTGATTATGGATGAGGTATTCCCCCTTAAAGCAGGAGTCGAGGGAAGGGAACTGGGAATCGGGTGCTGATTTGACAAAGAGTGGATGAAAAGGGGTGAGGGTGAACGTTGCAAAAGGCGTGATTGCGTGCATATCACTGCACGAGGTGGTTAGGTCAAAGTGTCACAGGTTAAGGGTCGAGGAGTGCCAAAATTGAAGTAATCAGGCCCCAGCATTTAGTCGTCTGCTGATCGGGTTATTCAATCGAAGCTGAAGCTCCAAATGGGTCGTCACGTTCTAGGTATCCTGGGCTCAGGAAGTGCTCCTAGAAACATGAAAAAGTCATAAGTAGTGTGGATCAACCGACTTGCAATCCTATACTTGTGAGGGTCCAAAAAAGGTCTGTGCACAATTTTGCTAACCAGTCATGAGGTAGCATACATGCAAAAAAAAAAAAAAGAAACAAGTCAACAGTGTCTTGGAAGTGGTCGAGGTCGGAGGAGAGAGGTATGATCTCCAATGGTTGGTGGTCGAGGGGAGGAATGGATGAAAGGATGTGGCTGAGCTAACCTCAGAAGACCCCATGTCAACAGAGTGCTGCTTACATAGCCCTGGTCATAGGGCCTCAGGCCAATGTAGTTCTCCCTAGAAGGGAAGGAGAGACAAAGGGATAGCATGGGTCGTGGTCAAGGGCAAGGTTATGGTTAAAAGAAGGAAAGAAAGTTTGTCCATCAGAGAGACGAACAAATGAGAATGGTCGAGCTAACCCCAGACGACAGTCGTGTCATCTGAGTGCTGCCTACATAGCCCTGGTGGAAGGGCCTCAAACCAATGTAGTTCAGACAAAGGGTCTGAGTAGTAGACAGGTGGTCAAAATGGTCGATAGATTGGTCTTGGTTATGATGAAATGATGAGGAGAAGAGTGTTGCAACCTTTTCCAAATGGTGTATTCTGAAACATTGGTTGAGAGGTCTTTCATCCCGAGCAATACTCCATATTCGTGATGGATGTATGCTAAAAATGAATGGAGGTCTATTTATGCTTCAGCAAGTATTGGTTTATGCTGAACATAAATTGCGGCGGGTCGATAGTTTCCATGTGTATTGGTGTCCATAGAAACTAGGGGGAATAGGCTATGGGAGTGGTCTAAAAAGAGAGTTGAGTCGAGTCGATTGACAAGTGATGAAGGTGAATGTGACCAAAGTGTAGAAGAAGTGAAAAGCATATTGCTCTTTCATTGACAAGGACCAAAAAGATAGCATAGATAGGGGTTATGAGAACCAAGAGCCCCATTCATGCGTGACGTCGTTGACCATAGTTATGTTAGAGCGGTAATCGAATCACTTCGACATTAAAGTGAGCTCGAAGTCCCTTGAGCAGGTGATAGGAGGAGGAAAAAGAGGGTAACCCATTTTAAGAGCAGAGATAACTTTGCCCCTTTTTATAGGAGACCCTGAGACAACTATAAGTCAAGTCCATGACTCGTTTTTTTTTTTTTTTTTTTTTTGAGGTGCAGACTGATCAATGCAGGAAGTCTGCATAGAGATGTCATTTGCTTGGTGGTCAGTTGTGAAGCTAATCAATGCGGGAAGCTTCTAAAATAGTGTTGTTTATTGCCAGATTAGTCATAGCCATTCTTCAAGGGAGTGGTCTAGATCTTTGTTTAATATAAGGGCTTTTGAATAGTTGTCCTTCGAGGGAGCAGTCTATTAATTATAGCAATGATAGTACAGCTATCCTTCGAGGGAGCAGTCTGCCTTTTGATTTTGATATTGATATAGTGACCATGGATATTGTGACATCTTGATTTGTTTTTATAGAAATGTGAGTCATGGACAAGATTATAGAAGGTCAAGGGCTCCCTTTTATTAGGACAAAGCATCCATACAGCATAAAAGGGTTATAGGAATTGTTAAGAGGAATAGGGTTGAAAGGAATTAGGACTAAGAGGAGGGGGATTGCTCAAGGGATGAGCTCAAGTTAAGTGTCAAGTGGACAAATACTCGACTAGCAGTAGAACGGTCGCAGATGCAACGCATTAAGAGGCTCAGGTTCTGATAAGTCCCTGGTCCATGTTTGTGCGTGATAAGGTCCGAGCCAATTAGGAGCAAACTTGCCCTATTTGCCTCTTTCCAGATTGGTTAGGGGTTGATTGATGAGTGGATGTGAAATTGGTTGATATGGTTGCTGATTGGTTGAGACTGGTTAAATATTTTGATAAAAAGATTGGTCAATGTTTGGTTGAGATTTGGTCATTTGATAGTTGGTCAATGGTTGGTCGAGGGTTGATTGGTTGGTATTTGGTCTTTGGTTGGGTCGAATGTTTGGTTGAGGTTGGGTTAAATGTTTGGTTGCTAATCTGGTTGAGGTTAAGTTGAAAGAGTGATTGATATGTGGTCGAGACTGTGTTGAAAAATTGGTCGAGGTTTGGATGAAGGTTGAATTCCCCTAGTGGCTAGGGAGAATGTTTGACGGATTGGTTAAGGTCGGTTGAGGTTTAGTGGTCAGATTGACAGTGTTGATTTCAAATAAGGGGGTTAAAGGTGGCGAAGGGACCCTAGTCTGGCGTGGAGATCTCGATTTAGGTGACGAAGTTGGAGAAGCATGGATTGGTGTGGATTTGTCGGAGGGGTGGTCAAGAGGATCCTTGATGAGAAGGGAATCCTTTCTCTGTTGTTGACGATTGATAGCTTTGAGAGCGCAACAACGCTCAGTGTCATGTCTCGAAGTGTGATGATAGTGGCAGAATTTAGAGTTGTCGAACCAAGGTGGCTTTGATCTGAGAGTTGATGAGTGGGGCGGTATTGAAGGTTTATTGATGATGTGGTCAAGAAGAAGGGTGTCATTCCCAAGACATTGGTGAATGGCAACCTTGAGGGCACAACAATGTTCAGTGTCATGCCCAGGCGTGCGATGGTACGCACAAATGCGAGTGTCGTCGAATCAGGGTGGTTTTGGTCTGAGAGATTGATATGGTCTAAGAGGCGGGAGATAGATACGAGAGGACTGCAATAATTGCCATAACAGCAAGGCATAAGAACCTGCTAATGGGTCTAGATGTTTTGTTGCAGTGAGGGTTGGTGATTTTGGTTTGAGGGGTGTAAGAGATGTTGATCGATGGTTTGGAGGAGGTATAAGTCTAACGGGTTGAGGGAGTAATGGAGGTGACTTGCCTCTATGAAGTATGGGAGTGGAAAGCACTCTGAGTAAAGTGGACGGATGTGGGCCTAAAATTGAAGGTAATGACGAAGGTGGGGAAGTAGGCCTCTGGTGTGGTTTTGTGGTCTTCATTAGTTTGGGTTGAGGGCCACCTTTATGCGAGGTGAGGTTAGATGTGGGGCAAACACCAAGAGGTTTAATCTCTTTGGGCATGATGGATGCCTGCGTGGGTTTGGACTTAGATGTGGACGGTTCTTCTCTCGATGGAGAAGGGATTGAAGATGTGGGCTCTTTAAGAGGAAAAAGCGCTGGAGTAGTCATGGCTTCTGTGTGTGGTTGAGGAGTCAAAAAGGTATGATCATCTATGGATGATAAGAAGGATGAAGGCAAGGCAGCTGGTGTTGATGTGGTCAAAGCGTCCTCCAATATGGGAGAATTTGATGGAGGATAAGTAGGAGAAGAAAGTTCTTCACCATGTGGAGGAGGTATAGGGGAAGAAGGGTCTTCCACCTGTGAAAGAGGTTGGTCAGGGATAAGAGAAAATATAGTGTCGACCGTGTGTATATCATGGTCTTGAGGGTCATTGATCATGGTTTGGACATTGTCTTGAGTAGGCGGGTGATTAGGAAAGGGTTGCTTGAAGATGTCAAGGTTTTGGTTGGGCGGTGCATTCGGGTTGTCTAAGATAAGATCCCCCTTGTCTAGCATGTCCTGGATGATATTTTTGAAAGTTTGACAGTGATCCGTGTCATGGCCTTTCACACGGTGATAGTTGCAAAAGTGGTTCTCCCTGTACCATGCAGGGATAGATATTGAGGGGTCAAATTGATGTGTTCGGATTGAAGGGAGATTGAGGACCCCCTGCTTGACGAGTTTATCCAAGACAGAGGCATATGACTCCCCAATTGGAGTGAATTGATGCTGTAAGGATTGACATTGAAAATGTTTATTGATGTAGTCTAATGTTGAAGATGATGGTCGGTTGGTTATTGTTGAAGATGATGGTCTGAAGATGACAGTGTTTGCCGACCCCTTGGATTGAGAGTGGGCAGAAGAAGGTCTGGAAGAAGAATGGTCATTGGTTCTTGTGTTAGTGTTACGCAATTTGACCTTATCTTCTTTGATGGCACGGAGTTCAAGCTTTCAGGCCATGGTGAAGGCCTCGTCGAAAGTGTGAAATGTTTGAACCCACAAGGTGGACGAGATGTGACTGGCACATGCTTGGGAAAAGAGCTCAATGAGCTCGGGTTGAGGCAAGGAGAAAGAGAGCTGGTTAATCAAGCCTCTCCAACGGGTGACAAAATCAACTATTGATTCGTCGTCAAATTGCCTAATAGAGTAAAGGTCTATGATCGAGACTTGTTTAGTGATATTGATTGAGAAATGGTCAACGAATAGTTGGGCAAGTTGAATGAATGAAAAGATAGAATGTCTGGCAAGAGAGCTATACCAGTCAAGGGCAGGGCCAGAAAGAGACATAGGAAACGTGCGTAGGAGTAACGCATCGTCGTGGGTGATAAGGTAACAGGCATGTCTGAATGCCCATAGATGTTGTTGTGGGTCTTCCTTACTCTGAAAGCGAGTAAATTTAGGAAGCTCCCAATGGTTGGGGTATGGTCGAATAGGGATAGAAGGATGGATGGGCTCGTTGTAAATCTGGTCATATGAAGAGACATTACTTGAACCGGAGATAGAAGCTTCAAGACTGAACATTTTATCCATCAACATCTTGATGACGTCAGCTGACGGATTGGAAAATGGAGCACCCCCTAGGTTGTAAGGCGCTTGAAAGAGGCTAGAAGAGGCGTACGACGTAGTCGGTTGTACTAGTAAGGGCGCAACGTACGGATGACTAGTCGCAGTGGCAGAAGTAGAGGCTAAGGGTGGTTGGGTTATGAAGGTAGAAGGCATAGGTTGACCAGATACTACCAAAGGAGGTTGAATAGTGGCACTGGTAGAAGGATACGTTGGCACTCCTGCATTTATGGGCGCACGAGTGAGAGGGGTCGAGACAATCAAATTCTGGTATGATGTAGAACTTGGTTGAATTACGTGTGATTGAAGGGGTAATGAAACCCCGATGGAGGTTGGTCTAAAAATAGACGAGGAGGCCAAACTTTGCGTATTGGCCATGGTCGGGTTAACGGTTGAGGTGAAAGGCTGGGTAGCAGATGATGTTGATGTCATCGCCACTTCACCCGAAAGGTCTCGCATTGGGTTTCTCGTGAGATAGTTTTGGAGGGCAGCGGCATTGAGGTCCAAGAATCTTGCAAAATCTTGGTCCCCTTCAGGGACGATAGGCGTTTGGGTCAGGGATGGTCTAGTAGGAGTTCTTTCAGTTTTTGAGTTGAACTCCATTATAGGATTGGTTATAGATAGGGTAGGCGAAAGTGGTTGATGTCTAGCGTGATCAAGAAGAGCCTTGGTTTGACTGCATGTCAAAATTATTCAAGGCAAGAAAGGAATGTCCTCACAAGCTCAAATAAGCAGATAAGAACAAAAAAGGTGAAGACACAAGCAGATCCTAAAACCCTAGGAGTAAATTTTTAGGATTATAGTGGCTTATGCCTTAGAATGTGTGTAGAGGAAGGTTGGTTTTTGAGTCAGGTCCTAGAAGAAGCAGTCTATGGATGGTTTCAGGTTTTGTTATGGTGCTCAAGAAGTCTGTGTTAGCTTCCGTACAGGCCTGGTGCTAAGGAGCAAGCTCCCCTCACTTCACGATTCCAGTGGTTAGCTGGTTTCACTTAGCCAAAATATACTTCCACTATAGTTTAGACTCTACCAGAGAACAGAGTTGGCTTTCCCCTTGGTGATGAAATCCAAGTAAGATCACTGGGATGGGTAAGGTATCTGCTGGGGGATGAAATCCCAGTCGGGCCTTGTCTCAGATAAGTTAAGATGTTTGTTTTATGCAAGTGGTTTGGTCGTGTAACATCAAGTGATCTAGATTAATTCAATATGCGTTTGTTAATTACTATGTGTGGTCTAAGAGATGCAAGCAAATAGAAATGAATGTAAAGTGTTTTAATGCCCAAGTCGAAATGTTTTTTCGTATGAAGATGAATGGAGAAAGAGTCAAAGAATATGAGTTTTGACTAGTCTAGAAGTGCAAGAAAGAAAGAAATGTTCTTTTTATTTCCTGCTTATGATGTCATTTAAGAAGAGACGAAAGAAGGTGAAAAGGAAGGAACCTAATGCACCTATATGAACGAAAGAAAGAAAGAACCCAAGGAAGGCCCTAGGGTCCCACTGGGCGTGCCAGAATGTTTCTATGCAAAATTGCTTTCTACATTCAAAGAAGAAATAAGAAACTAAAAGAAATGGTCAAGGCTAGAAGATACCTGATAAAGTCGTGCGCACCAAAATCAGACATTGGAAGATTCTCCTCTTTGGTTGTGGAGGAATGACACCTGAGAAGGAAAGAGACTGAAACACAGAAAAACATTAGTCAAAGATAGGGTGGGCTGTCAGGCGAACGCTCGATCCCGGAAGTACGAAGACTTCCTAGAAGGATATCAACCCACTGATTAAAAAGTAGAATATTGGACTAAAGTAGATATAATGATAGAAATAAAGGATAGAAAATAAAATGCATACCTGATAATGAAGTAAACTATTCTGTGCAGTCACCGATGTCAGTCTCTGTAGTGCCGGCATCAGTTAAGGAAAGTGCCGACGTCGGTTAAAGTGCCGGTGTCGGTCGGGGTAGTGACCGGCGTCAGTCGGGGCAAGTTTTGGACAGGAGTCTGGGTGAGTTGCAGAAGGTCTGGTAGGGTCGGGATAGGGTCTTGGTCAGGGTCTAGTTAAAGTAAAGTTAAGTTTGGACAGGGTCTGGGGGTTTTGGTCGAGTCTAGACAGAGTTATAAATTTGGATAGTGGGCAGAGATGTAAAGAAGGGACTCAGGGTTCAGGTCTACGGTCTGAAGATTCGAGGTGATAGAAATAGAAATAAAAAACAAATAATAACCAGAAAGAAATAAAAACAAACAGAGGAAATACTTACCTGTCAGAAGACACGATAAAAGCCATGATTGAAGTTGTCGAAGCGTTGCTGTAGGTTGATCGAAGCGAATGCGGATTGGTCAAATGCTGGAGTTGGTTGATCGTCATAGCTGATTGATTGCTAGAGTCTATGAATGTCAGAGTTCAGGATCGATTGATTGATTGATTGGTTTTGCTGATGAAGGTGAGGAACGGTTCGAGAGACGGTTCGATAATCGATCGGGAAACTGATTGGGAACCGAATGATAACTGAAAATAGGTAACGGTAAGGTGATCGATGTCGGCAGGATTGCCGACGTCGGCCGATAAGTGACCGACGTCGGCGACGTCGGCCGGGTAACGACCGTCATCGGCAGATGCACAATGGGGATAGAGTCTAGCTTTAGCTCTGTGCTCATTTTTACATGCTGCCAGGGTCAAGGCTAGTGGAAAAAGTGATCGACAAGGGTTAAATAGGCGAAGAAGAATAAGACGGGGGATGACCAGGGGAGTTGACACGATTTCGGTGTCTACACCTGAAACCTAATCATAATCTCATGGAACCCTATTTTCACTTGGTCCACCCTTCTCATTATTTAAACTAAAACCTTGAGCACACTTCCATGAAAAATAACCTACAATACACTTTATTATATAAAATTTTGAATGTTAGGATGAGTTTATAATCAAAAAACATTATAATGGTCTATTTATGGATTAAAACATCACATAGAAGGTCCATATGGACTCATGAAGGGATGAAGGGAGTTGGAGGACTAAGTGGTGGGGAAGATCTTAGGCATCGTGCAAGGATTTTAGGGCTAAAAAGTGAATAGCTTTAGATATAAAATAACTCAAATAGGGTTCTTGTTAAGGATATGATCTCTCATGACCTTAATTAATTACTCAAATAACATGGGGCAAGCTTTGCATCAATAAGTAGTACATGTCCATTTCAAGGGATAGAGATTTCCAATATTAATATGGTTACTAAGGAGACTCTTAACAGTTTTTACATTGAAAACAAACCTATCTTGAACCTCTTCTAATTTCAACACTCACATTATAAACTTGCAAATCTAATATGACTTTCATGGACTAAAAATATAAAGACATCCTCTACTAGACACATTACTTGTTAAAGGTCATGCCTAAATAGGCTTCTAGAGGGATTTTACAATTATGACCTTAGCCACTAATTGTTAGACTTTTTTTAAGAAGGCATAAGTGTAGGAGTCTCAATGAGTTCACCATACTTGATTTAGGACTCACCTAGACACCAAAAAGATGCTTGTAGGGGATTATATCTAGATGGTTTTATAAAAAATATACCCTTCCTTGTATACAAGTGCCCAAAGTCTCTTGGTGGCTAAAATAACCAATAATAAAATTTATTAAAGAGAACTAATAGTATTGGGAGTATTAACAATCATAAATTCTATGTAAACATATTTTTAGTTATGAGGTTATGACTTTAAGCACACAGTTGGAAACTCAAGTGCTATAATATTCAATTTAGGTGGCTCTTGAATGATTTCATTTTGGGAAAGATCATATAAATATTCTCAATATTTTCAAGGAGGCTTAAAATTTTATCTTAAAATATGGAAAATTTGTGTAAATTCACTACTAGAATGTTTAGTTTCAAATTTCAAAACTCATAATCAAAGTCATCATTAAAGAATATTTTTCTAATAATCCTCTTTATTGGTAGGAGTGATGTTGTGTAATAAATAAATTCAAATCTTGGTATAATTTACCAAAAAAGTAGACAATCATTACTAGGTATTTTTTATACCAATCTCTAGCTTTCTCTTTTAAGGTGTTGAAAAATAATTTTTTAACAACAAAAAAATCCAAGAATTAAGCTTAGTTTTTCCTTTATTTAATAAAATTGATTATTATTTGGCATGTGATGTTGTTGGAAATTTATGTAATTAAATTACTTGGATGTTCATAATAAAAAATTATATATCATAATTAATATTAGAATAATGATATCTATGACAATAATTGATAGAAGAACATAATACTCGATAATAATGACTATGACACTTTGAGGGGGAAACCTCCAAAATAATGAAATAAGAGTATAATTCACAATATGATGATAAAATACTAACCACATACCTCCTATATATAATCTACTTATCCATATTTATTTCATATTCCAACTATACTAAGAACATAGAGAAATGTAATAAGATTATAAGAAAGGTATGTAAAGCACATGTTGACCACACATATCCCTTGACATAATATAGGTTAAGGGTGTATCATGCTCCTCACATTCAAAACAATATTTCCCTTAATGTTGGATCAACATCTAGATGCTATTCTAATAAATTTTCATCCTCCCATGTTTCATTTTCATGATCCACAACTCTTTCACTTGATCAAATACTCCTTAAGCTCTTTAGTTCATAGCCTTTTTGTACGTGTGTGAAAGATTTCCTCAGGGTTTATAATGACTCTTCCTTATTCATTTAGTTTAGGTAACTTATCTTGGGAATAAAATCTTTGTCTAGTGACATTATTTAATTAAGATATTTTAAATATAAGATGTATGTGAGTAGATTGGGGTGTAAATGATCTGATAAGGGCCATAATACTTAGGGTATATTTTAATCCTTTTTAAGTTGCTTCAAAGACATATGATTATATTTTCTATAAGAGATCAAATACGTAATCACCAATATAAAAATGCCTCTCTTTATAGTGCATATCAAATTTATATTTCATTTAATTTTGTGTCATTACTAAATTCTCTCTTAAAATAGCTAGTACCTCTTGTTGATCTTGAATGTGTTCCTCAAAAACTCAAACCTTGGGTTTCACCTTCAAAAATAAAATGATGGATGGGGGAAAATGGAAATGAAGTTACAAAAAGGGTTAAATTTTAGAGTATGTATGGAAATAAGTGTTGTACCACTATTCTACTAGCAATAGCTAATGGACCCAATGTTTGTATTTATCAAATGTAAAATAATGAAGATACCCCTCTAGGAATTTATTGAAAAAATTTATTTACCCATTATATTTAAGATGATAAGATTATATATGATCCAAATAAGTACCCAATTATACAAATAAATACATCCAAAAGTTATTGGTGAAGATAGGATCACAATCACTTACAATAATTTTGGGAGTACCATACAACATTTGATCTATATTGAGAAAAGTAGTAGTTATTATATTAGCAACAAATGGATATGATAAGGAACAAAAATGAGAATATTTTTTGAGCCTATTAAAAACTACCATGGTGACATTTCTACCTTCATACCTTGATAACCTTGTAATTAAATCCATGGATACCTCCTCCCACTGTTGATTAAGGATGGATAATGGTTGTAGAAGACCTAGTACCTTAGTTGTTTCTCCTTTGTTTTATTGAAACACCATGAATTCTATCAAAAATTTATATATATCCCCCTTGAGTCCTTCCCAAAATAAATATTTTTTGATTAGATGATATGTTTTTAAAAATCTTGAGTACCCCCTATTGAAGATGCATTAAACTCCTAAATGAGCTTATCTTTGAGGACATAATCCTTGTATAGGTACAATCTATATTTATACCATAATATGTTCCATTTCCAATCAAATTTGTTATAAAAACATGAACCAGGGTGACTATTTTGAATTATGACCTATGTATCCCTATCATTCTCCCATTAAGATCTTACTTCTTCTAACCAATATACTTGCCAAATGTTCATTGGGCATAATAATGTTTCAACTAATTCATCCCTCCTAGAAAGTGCATCTTCTACCACATTATATTTTCCTTTCTTATAGAGTATTTGAAAGTCATATCCCAAAATTTTAGTCACCCATTTTTATTACTCTTATGATGACAAGAGTTGTTCTAAAAATTATTTTAGATTATCATGATCAATTTTTACCTGAAAGTGTATACCCATTAGATTAGGTATCCATTGCTTGATTACATGAAAGATAACAAGAATCTCTTTCTCATAAATTGGATTGAGATTTTTTTTACCTTGAGTTGATGAATTTTGAATGCAATGGGTCTTTTTAATTTCATGCATACTACCCCCTACCATATTCTAATGTATCACATTCAACAATAAACATTTTTGAAAAATTAAGGGTTGCTAAAATTGGAGTGCAGTGCACATACCCTCTTTAAGCTTATCAAATGCCTTGATAGTTGATTTAGTCCATTGGAAGGAATATTTATTCAACAAGGCTATGAGTGAAGCTATTATGCTACCATAATGTTTTACAAATTTTGATTTACTCCATCATAATTTTAATTTTATTGGGGTCAAATTTGACTCCTTCATATTAAATAATATGACCCAAGTAATCCACCTCATGGAATCCAAAATCACATTTTGAAGGTTTTGAATATATTTGATTCTGTTCTAAAATTAATAGTACATGTTTCAAATGTTCTTCCCACATTTTGTTGTAGATTAGGATGTCATAAAAAAAACCAATGCATAATTCCTTAAAAATGTCTAAAATATAGTATTCATCAAACTATTAAATGTATATGGTATATTTTTGATACCAAAAGACATGAACATAAACTCATAATGGACTTCATGAGTTCTGAAAGTTATTTTATGGATATCCTCATATTTGATCCAAATTTGATGATACCCAAAATAAAAATCTAGTTTGGCAAAATAAACAACACTATGTAATTAATCTAAAAAATCATCAAAGACTAAAATATAGAACTTATATTTGATGGTGTACTTATTGAGTTCTCTATATTCAAGGAACATCCTCCAAGTGTCATCCTTCTATTTTGCACCATGACTAATGGCGATGAATATTCACTTTGGCTATGTCAGATAATACCTACCTCCTCATGTACCATATTTTCAATTTAACTTTAATGGGCATATGGATACTTTTATGGTTTGATGTCTAGTGGTGTACTACCTGGAATCAATATGATATCATGACCATGTTCTCTACATGGTGGTAGGCCTTTTTGCATGGTGCTTAAAATTTTAGGGTGGTCAATAAAAATCATTTAAATCATGATGTGTATACACATTTGTTGGCTAAAATTAAATAAAAAATAATGATGCTAAAAATCCTTCAAACCTTTTTCTAATAATATTTTTCATCTTATAAGACTTAACCAATTGGGAAGATTTTGCCAATAATCCCTATAATTTAAAATTTTGACCTTCAAAATGAAAGCAATGAATAGTTCCTATAAATTCATATTTATTTTGCCCAAAGTCACAATCCATTATATTCCCAGCACAATGTTATGCCCACCCATGGGAATAGAAAAAAATAGAAAAATTAATCAAGTAGTCCCCCATAGTAATATTAATATTATGGCATTTTATAGAATAGTTGACTATGTCACCATCTACAATCATAACTTGATAAATAAAATAGTTTAAATGAATAGCCAACTCATTGTTGATAAAATTATGTATGCTACCTAAGTTAATAAAACCCATCACCTTTTATTTATTGAGGAAGCCTACCACCTTAAGAGTTTGAGGATTACTTATACATGAAAGGGCATGATAGGAGATATTAGGGTGAGAATATTTAGATTCCTCCTTTGGTTCTTCCATATCCTCACTCAAGGCCTCATCATCATCATCATCATCATCATCATCTTCATATTCATTGGCTCCTTGAATTTTGAACAACTTATTTTTGTCACATTTATGCCATTTGTTCCATTTGTTGTCATAACCAAAACATAACCTTTTGGTACACATCTCTTTGATTTACTAAGGGGTAAATATTATAGGTTATGAGAATGATCATGTTGTGAAATTAAGTTCATGACCATGAGTGAAATCCATTATTTTGACCAAATCTTTTTCCTCTTCATGGTACATGAATGGTATGGATATAGTAATAGTCACTGGATTAAACATACGAACCTCAAGTTGGATGTTACCATTGAGCCCCCTAAGAACTCATTAATCATATTGGTCTCATTTATGTCATCCATGTGTAAGTATATATTCTATAAGTATTGAATATAATACTTAATAATACCTATTTGTTTAAAATTTACTACATGATTTAAGTTGTTATCTAAGATATTATTGTGATAGTGCATCTGTAGCTCCTAATAAACACTGAATAAGTAGCATGAGTGCCCTTATATTTATTTTGAGCACACAATTACCTATAATAAATGAATTATTTAGGTTATAGATAGATATATGTTGTGATCACCTTTTGTGCACCTATGGTCTAATGTACATAAAATATTTTTTAATTTTATTGATCCAAGAAAGTGGATCCTTATCATAAAACTTACACAATTCCACTTTTGATAGCATATGCTTTGAACCAGTATTGGAGTTATGATTTTTTAGAGTGGGAAAACTTGATTGGGTTAATGAAATATTATTTTCTTGAAGTTGAGATATAATAGTGGTTAAATTATCACTCATAATCAAAAATTTATCCTTCATAGAATCCATTTCCCATTTTACTACATCAAGATCATCCTTCCTCACCATGATGTGTATATCTAACTAAATTTGTTGAACCAACTTATAAAATAATAGATTTGAAGTTATAGACTCCATGTAATCCTTATGAATATATTTTGGAGTCTCTTAATCTTTCTTACATCTTCAAGCCTGAAGGCTTGTCATACACAAACCCTAGTATGGAGGGTTTCAAATCTTAAAAATTTATACTAGTAGATATGTGATCATATTGTCAAGATGAATCCAATGATTGATAATTTTCACAAGGGTGTAAAAAAATTAGACTTTTTTTTACAAATAAAGACTTTGAAAAATACTATAGTGGCAGAAAAATTAAATTCTTCCTAGATTATAAGTTATGTTTTTTCAATCTTTAAACTATTTAGATTGCCACAACACTAGATTTGAAAAAATAATGCCATACAAATTGGCCCAAATCAATGATCTAATGCCACTGATAATGAAAATACTTAGATGTTCATAATAAGGAATCATATATTAAAATTAAGTGTATAATAATCATATCCACAATAATAATTAATGAAATAACATAATACTTGATAATAACGATTGTGTCAATTTTAATGGACAACCTCCACAATAATCAATAAGAGCATAATTCATAACATGGTGATAAAAGCCTTACCACTCCCTCCTAAATATACTTTACTTATCCATGGTTATTCCATAGGTTAACCATACTAATACCATAGAGAAATTCATTAAGATAATATGAAATTTATGTAAGTCATATGTTGGCCACACATATGCCTAGATAGACTATAGGTTAAGGACATAACAATCTATCTAATGGAATATTTACATAATTATATGAGGGCTCACACTCAAAAAAATAAAGATTTTATAAAAATGAAATGGAATATATTCCTATGATGGTAATTCAATATATTTTCATTATTACCAAAATATTATTGAAGGTATTCAACATTAGTGAATGCAACCAAAGGGATATTCTTAGATAATGTGGCCTCACCATTTAAATTCAAATGTTTAGGTTTATAGTCATGACATTTTAATTTATTGAAAATGATTCATACAAGATATTGAAAACTTGTATAAAGATTAATATTTTATAGAATTCTCATTGTTATGAGATCCTATATATCCATTATCCTCCTTGAAAGATAAATCATTGAATATGGAGTATCCAAGACTTTTTTTTATGATACAAGTGCTTGGAATGATATTTTTTGTGATTACTTGATCATTTTACCTAAACCTTGGCCTTTATATCCCATTTTATATGCATATTTCAGTAGGAATCCATTATTTTATAATGTAATATAAACTATAATAGGAGGTTGTTTTAGCTTATTATTATTGAGGCAAGAGTCAACTAGATGTATGTTACCTTTATCATCATAAAATGGGTCTACCATAGTCATATGGGTTTAGATAAAGTTCACCAAATTAAAATGTGCTCATGCCATCTCTATATTTTTCAAGGCCAACTGGTGTAAATTTAATCTTATATAACTACGTGTCCATATAATCAGTTTGAATACCACTATCCTCTCAGGTTCAACTAATTTTCACCCCATTCAAAGTTTTTTAATTATTCTATTTTAACAACTTATGGATGTCCCGTAATGGATGGCTGAGGTGTATTTAAGTGTGTTATAATTTTATCATTTTACTCTATCATTTTATGAAACTAGAGTGGCACATCATCTGTAGATGTTATCATGATTTCTTCATGTATAAATTTTAAGCATCTATGTAAAATGAATGGTTATGGATTTTAATTAACATTAAGTGGTTATGGTTTTTGGTCTAAGAGATATGTTTAATTTAATTTATTTTATATCCTTTCTTGGTTGATTTTCAAGATGTTTAATAATCATATTTGAATTTGTAGGCACATATATTCCAATCTGAATTGTACTAAGAAATGACTCACTACAAATGTTTAAAGCATAACCATTATCTGTTAGGATAATTTTAAAGTTATTAATTGTTGATAAAAACTTGAATGTACAAGGGTAAATGTTGATACATGATATTCATCAACGGTAGCTCATCATGCTCAAAGTCAATAAGGTTCTCACTATCTATAAAAGATATAACAATTGAAGTAAAGTGAGAAGGTTTGGTGTTACTTTGAAAATCGGTGTCTTATAAGGCCTTATAGAGTATGTATTTGTAAAAAAATAGACCTTATAATAAATTATAGGATAGATATCTTATCATGATTATTATTAATTTGATTTATAATATTGTAGTCCTTGGAAGCTTGTAATGTAAGCCTTTAAGTTTAAGGAATGTTAGGAGGAGTGTTTTTTGATGAACCCAAATTAAGGTTGAGAAAAGATAAGGGGTGGGAGGTGGAATAGGGCATTGAATTCTTCCTCACCAAGTGGTGACATTATCTATCTTGTAAGAAACCAATATACAATGAGCCACACAATATTTATCACTCAAAGGTACTAAAGCAAAGATATCAATTTCAAGGGTATCAATATGTAAAGTATATTTATTACACACAAACCTATCATTATTCAAACCATATAATATTATTATATAATATTTATATGGAAATAAACTATAAATCATTAATAAACATTTTCATAGCAAGCTTATCATCATGGCTAATAACATACAAAATCTAGGAACACCCTATGTATATATCACCATAGGGAAACATATCATAAATGAATCAAACTTACCCATAAGTAATATTAAAGAGGATAATAATATATAATATCTACAATGAGAAGGAAACTATGGATTATGGATGCAAACATTGTCTAACAAGCCCTACTAATAATGAGAAACAAGTATAACCTACTAATAAGGCTCAATAAGGGAAGAGTTTATAGAAACCCTAGGAAGATATTATATAATAATCCTTAAAATAATATAAATTTAAATTAACCCTATGAGGTGTCAAGGTTAAGTGAAAGAAAATATGGGTTCACTTAAAATATTTTGATAGAAATTAGACAAGTGAGGTCCTATGATAATAGAAGTAAACTGAAATATATAATATGTTGTATAAGACAAATATTAACTAAACATAATAGTATAACACCACTAAAAATATTAATATTATTGAAACATGATAAGAGGGATTCATAGATAAATCCATAGATTTTATCTTCCCTATACATTATCAGATTTTGAAATTGAGTAAAAAATAGGTTTGGAAGTCATCCTAGAAAAAACTCAAAAATTTGGTGAATATCATGGAAGAGATTAAAAATAGCCAAAATTGAACAAATAAATTTCATTTTTTTTCTAAAATAATATATTAAATCTTGGTATGTTGAGGTTCAATTTTGGTCATAAGGATTGATCTTGATCAGATGATATCATGATTTAAAAACTCTATGAGTGCCTTCCTTTATGTCCACTGATTACAAGCCTATCTAAGAATATCAATTGAGATGTGGATATTATAATATTTCCTCTCATTTATCACAAAATATACTCTAAGACACCTTAAAATAACATAAAAATGGATTTATTTGTGAGGGACATGCCTCAATCAAATCCCTTTTCTTAGACAATTTAGATATTAATAATTATGTAGTCCAATGTAACACGAATATCCCATCCCTTATGCTTATCAAATAGATTCAAAAAACAACTAAATTCAACATGATGTTACACTAATTTTATTTATATTTTGATATGATGGATGTATACACTTCAATGGATTTGAAATAGTAACAAATTATAGTGTAATAACTCATGGGAACTTCCCTTACATCTTGATCTCTTGTCAAGAATACATCAAAACACTTATGTAATTATATAATTATTGTATTCAAATTATGACCCTATTGGTGACCAAATAAACATATAATGGTTATAAAATCCCAAAAAATATTAAAAAAACACCAAAAAAGTGAAATAAGGGAGAAGGTTCCCCAAAAAGAGAAAAGATCATGATCAAATTATTGATCTTTAATAAACCAAAATTGAATATCTTGATCTTGGTTAGACTACAATAAAATGACTCAAGAGAGAGAGAGAGAGAGAGAGAGAGAGAGAGAGAGAGAGAGAGAGAGAGAGAGAGAGAGAGAGAGAGAGAGAGAGAGAGAGAGAGAGAGAGAGAGAGAGAGAGAGAGAAAAAGGGGTGGAAGAAGAAAGACAATAAAAAATACCAATAAGATTCTAAGGTGACCAATGATCTAAAATCATATAGATACACTAATTCCATAAAAAAATTTAATAAAGTACCAAAATTAGTTGTCTATACCTGTGTTTGGGTCCTACTTGCCTCCCATTATTGTTTTTTCCTTCTACTCCATGTTACCCCATTTGTATATATTATTTTTTGGGTTGTGCCAAGCATAGAAAAATACACTTATAGTTAACCAAAAGCATAGTATTATGATCTTTGCTTGATAAAAAACATACCAATACAGTCATGGTATTTCTCCTTTTAGGTCCCTTTAACCTTTCTATCTTTTTTTCTTGGGGTTTTTGCTTCTTTTTGTGGCCTTTCCCACCATTTACATGTTATCTTTTATGCCAATATGGTCATATTATGAATTTTATAGGTGAATTAGTGCATGTAATAGACTGAATGGATAAGTGATAAGTGTGAATATAAGTGAGTGATAATCAATTAAATAAAGAGTTCCAATATTAGATAAAGTGTGATAAGAATAAGTCTAACATTTTATTTAAAAAACATAATTTCATTTGGAGTCTTCACATTATATCATTTACAATTATTCATGTAGTCAAAAGAAATTTAAAGATTAGGGCTTGAATCACCATGATTACTTGTTGAATTGCATTACATGTTGGTTTCCAAAATTTATAATTAAGAAGGTTTGATTCAGATAGGTCCACCAATGAATACACTATTTTTCAAAAAAAATCCAAGGTTTTTGAGTTGATTAGGGTTTCAAAAAAGGAAAAGGATTTATGAGTTATGTGTTGTGAATTATAAAAAAAGATTGAGGTTTTGGATCTTAGGAGTAGAGGATTAGAGTTTTTTTAGAATAATTATATAGTGACCAGGAGCGTATATTATCCATAAGTTATGCATCTAAAATCAACCATGAGCATATTAGTCCATTCTTAATCAAATTAAAGGAGACAGTTTACTTTGAAATTTATAGTTTATGTCCACCTTAGTTCTTAGACATATTTATAATTAATTTAAGCCTTAGATAGTATACAAATTTGTGATAATTTAATATTATTTGTATAAGCCAAGATTTACACATTGAAATTATTTTAAAGTTTTACTTTATTACAATTAGTGTGTTTTTACTTTTATTTTCAAAAAACCATTCCAATATGATTTACACATTATTGATGGTTTAGTGTAGTGTATTGTCTCTAGGATTATATAGTGCCTTTATTGTCATAGTTATAATTAAGTCTTAGGTTTCCTAAATAACTGAGTGTTGTTATATCCTATTAGGTTTATCCCTTACATGTTTTTAGTGTTTCATTTAATTAGGATTTGTTGATTCAAGTTAAATTTCCTTAGCCCTAGTTGTTTTTTTGCTTATTCTTAAAGTTAGATCTTCTCTCTCTCATTCCATAGTGTTTTATTTATTTAGGTTTATAACATACCATGTTATTATTCATTCATCATATTTTCTCTCTTGCTATTTTTTCATATGGTTTTATTTAGCATCATATCATCTTCACCCTAGTCATTTGTTTTGTTGTAGCTATTACATATTTATGTGCGTCTTAACATGTATTATAAATAGGAATATTCATCGATATGATTCAATTACAGCATGATATTCTATGTTATTATCTACAATATATTCCTATTTTCTGTGTGTTATATGTATCATCATATTTTTAGTGAAGAAACATTTATCAATGTTCAAATTCTTCTTTCCAATGATATATCATAGAATACTAACATATGATTTGAAACATGATACAGTTATATGTGATGATAATGAACTATTTATCAATACCTTTGTTATTAATAGACTTACCATAGTGTCTCTTATGGACATATCTTACATGAATTCATGCATTTTACATTATATGATGACTTATTATAAGGTATAACATGCTATGACAATAAAGGTTATTGATAAGAATGTAATATATTCTATTGTCCCTCCTAATATTCCTCAAGATCCAAAGCTTAGAGCATAAGATGATAAACATTATGATATCATAGATAAAATAAATAAAACTAAAGTAAATTTATCAATTCTATGATTACTTACAAGGTTTGATGTTTATAAATATGTGATTTATGAGGCATTAGAAGATACTAATTTGCATAATAATAGTTAGCCTTCTCACTTTTATTCTATAGTTTTTTTATTATATAGTGAGTGTATACACATAATATTTTCAAACTTTTATCAGTTACTGGCACTTTGTATCTTACAAGAACCCATCGATTCTCAATCTTTCTAAGTGCACACCTTAAGGGGTGCACTAGGAAAGGGGTGGGTAGACCATTGATACTTGGTAAGATTGTTGTCCCTTTTTCCACTTCCCATATATACACTTGTATCCTAAAAACATTTACCATTAGATTATTCTTCTCTATTTTACCCATTCCAAACATTTATCACATCATTATCTTCCTTTTTCTTGCCTTGACCCCCTTTTTCCAGTTGACTATACTAGGTTAACCCTGTACACTTTTCAACCTCTTATTACTATACAGGGTTGATTGGGTCAACCCTATACTATTTTTTTGTATTTTCACTTGAGATTTTTGTTATCCCTTTAACTTGTTGGGTGAATATTTTGTTAGTCAGCTGTCTGATTGAGCAAAATAGGTCTTATCATCCACAACAAAGGAGATTGGTTTGCCCAGTGTGCAGGTTTACTACATCAAAGGTGGACAAATATCTCCTCTCATCAAGGGGAGGTTCCCTATAAATATGTAGGAGATTTATATTAGATATATATAAGAAGAAAATAACACTCAGGGGTAGGATACACCATCCATCTCTCTTCTTTCAGAGATGATGTTCACAAACAAAGGAGAAAATCCTGGTGAAAACATTGAAGGCACTTCTCTTCTTTTAGAAGTGTTCTTACAAGGAAAAGTAGGAGTTATTTCAAGTAATGACAAGTAACTAGTAACCAAGGGTGTAGTAACTAGTAGACTGAGATGTAGCGCAAAGTCTCCACCTTGACTGCCTAAGAGTGAGATACGAAGGACAATGAGGGCACAAAGTCATCCCAAGGTCCTTTACATAGAAATAGAATGAAAACACACTAAAGGCAATTATGGGGGCACAAAGTCTCTCCACAGTTGGCTTTAGGACACCTTCCTGATTACTTTCACTAGTTTTACTTGCCAAATTAAATAAACAAGAACACATTCAGAAGACAGGACATAAGAAAAATCTCCTAAAATGATACAAGTTATAACATCACAAAGTTTGTAAACAACTTGCTTTCTCATTCAGATAAAATGATATGAAAAACAATATAAGCTCAAAGTCTCAGTATTCACCTTTCAATTTGGGTAGAGTTTTGCTTCTGGTAATGGGAAGATCTCCCTTGTAACAAATGAGAGATTACAATATATAGCACTCCAATAAATACTTGGGCACTTGTTTTCAAGAAAAAGGCCCATGCTAAATTAAATGCCTTCAATGCACCTTCAGTTCTATCTAGAGGGACCATGTTGGGAATAGTTCATTGCCATAACTATGGCGTGTCCATTCCTCTAATATGTTTCTTCCTTGGTATAGAGTGTCTGGTCTTTTTCTTGATGTCCGCATAGCTGTCTAATTTGCCATTACTTTATGGAAGGAAAAATAGGCCACATCCTTGATTTGGCATGCTCAAGAATCTACTTGATCCACTATTTCACCTACTGGAAATAACTCCCTTGAAGATATTTTGGCCTTTCCCTCTTTTTGATATGATTTGAGCCCTCAGGCTATCTTTTCCCTTTCTAGTTTTGTCTTTTCCTAGAATTTGAGCTCTCATGGCTATATCCTTAGCTTTGTTGGCTCTTTACACTCTTCCAGTAGCAGTTCTTCCCTTTGGTGTTTTGGCCTTTGAATGCCTTCGAGCCTATCATCCTCCTTAGCAATTACTTCGTGTCTTTCCCACTTGCTTTGGCCACTTTTTTTTTATCTTAGCAAGTGACACATGGCATTTTCTACTTTTGAGAGTCTTGTGGAAGATGACACATGGCAGCATCCACTTACTTTATCAACTCACCCGATACCCACCATAGTCTTTATGAAATGAAAAGGAGAGACTACAGATTTTGACACTTGGTGGCTTCCATCGAGCTTTTCAAGGGACACAAAACATGTTCCATGTAATCTAGTAATCACATGGATGATGAAACTTGGAGCGGTTTGCTCTCAGGCTTTTTCCTTTTGGGCATCCCTTTAGTCAGGCTTATTTCCTTTAGACAAAAGTCTGAAGGAATTCCTTCGAGCTTTGCCTTAGTCATTTTCCCATGGAAAATACTTTTGAAAGAATTCTAATAGCTCTTTCACTTAATAATTTCCTTCAGATAAAAATTCTAAAGGAAATGTTCCCTATCATCCTTTGAACAAATCCAAAGGAATTCTATCTTTTCATTCAGTCACTTGGTTCTTCCTTTAAGTTCTACGCTTTATTTGAATTTCAAAAGATATTCCCTTACTTTAAATTTGACATCTGCGAGGCTATCAATGGTCGCTAGCCACTTAAACCATGTTGAACCTTAAACCTTTGTACCCACTGAAAGTACATTGGTTTATTAGTTCATTGGTTCATCAGTTCATTCTATCTCTTTTGTTCCATCGCTTCCTGGTTCAATCGCTTTCCCACTCCTTGGCTGAACCATATGTTGAACCACTTATTTGTTGCTTCTTTCCTTGATTGAGGCCACCTTTAAACCTTTGAACCCATGAACCATTAAACTTTGAACTCTTTCGATTCAAGGTTTAATCAGTTCATTGGTTCATCCTTTGTCCATCACTTCCTTGTTCTTTCTAAGCTCTTTGATCTTCATCGCACTGGTTGAACCTTTGAACCTGTGAACTCATTAAACCTTTTGGTTTAAGGTTCAACAGTTCAATCGATTCATTATTTTTATTTGGCTAAGTCCTTTTGATCTTTTTGAACCAAATGTGTTGAGCCATTTGGTCATTGAACTTGTTGAACCTTTAAACCAAAGTGGTTCAATGGTTCAATAGTTCAATGGTTCAAGCCTTCTTCTCTTTGATAAGTGTTTTGAAGCCATTGAATTTTAAAGCAATTAAACTTTGAACCATGAAAAATGTGCTTAACTCTTGCTGATGATGTTGAACCTTTGAACCCATTAAACCCATTAAACCAAAATGGTTCAAGGTTCAATGGTTCAATCCTTGCTTAAAAGCTTGTCGATGGATATTTTGGTTGAACCTTGTCGTTGAACCAACCTTGAAATCACCTAAGTGTTGAGAGCTTGCTTCTTTCCTATAGAGTCTATAGAAATCAACCTGTGAAGCCCATAGAACTTGGCCTACAAATTCCATAGATTTTCTTCCTGTAGAGTCTGTAGATTCAAGCATGCAGATTTCGTAGATTTCTGAGAAAGCTTTGAAAAATGAAGAACCTGAATGCTTAGAACAATTTTTAAAATGGGAAGAGAGGATTTTGGTCTATAAAACCAAAATAGTTCAAATGTTGTCCCAAAAATGAGAGACATTTTGGGGGACAACAGCTAGCTCCAGTTGGGGAACTTCCTTCAGTTGAAAACTTGGAACAATTGAGGGAAGTAGAAACTAGAATCTCTAGTGCCTTAAAGTGTACCATTGGGCTATGGATTCATGCTACCCAAATAGAAAGGCTCCAAAAAATGAAAATGAACAACACAAAGCAAAAAATAAAGACTATACAAATATACATATGTAATGGTGAACTTATTTGACACTTCAAGAATTGAAGTGCTTCAGATGCTGCCCGTTATGAGGTAGAGAAAAGAGCATGCCATTTTGATATTTCAACAGGAAGCTATTCTCACCATTTAGCTGATGGATAATAAACAGGCCTCTCCAAAGATAATTAAACTTTCCATGCATACCCTTTGGCTCTTTTTTTTGTCCCACAGTAGGACTTGATCTCCAATCTAGAAATCATAATTTTTTTCTTTCTGTTCGAAGAGTTTCTTCACCAAACTTTGGTGGGCAGCAATTCAGTCTACCACCATAGTTCTCTACTCATCCAGCTTAGTTAGGCACATGATTCTCTTATCAAGGGCACTTTCATATATTTGATCCTCAATTTCCTTAGCCAATTTTAATGCTGGCAATTCCAAGGTGATTGGTATCTCAGCATTGATACCATAAAGAAGTTGGAAAGGAGACATACCAATTTCTCTCTTTGGTGTAATTCTATTTGCCCATAGAGCATCAACCAATGCTTTATGCCATGTCCTTTGGTTATCATCCACCAGCTTTTTGATGATAGTTACCAGGTTCTTATTACTTGATTCAGCTTATCCATTCCCTTGTGAAAAGTAATCAGAAGAGTGGAAGAGTGTAATCCCATAGTAGAAACAGAATTGAGTAATCTCCTAGGAAGTGAAATAAGCTACATTTTCAGTGACAATCTTGGCTGGGACCCTAAACCTAGAAATGATATTCTTTTTTAGGAAATTGCATACTACTTCTGAAGTAGCATGCTTGATTGGAATTGCTTCCACCCACTTGGTGAAGTAATTCATTGTTGTGAGGACATAATCATGTCTAGCACTTGAAGATGGGTTTACAGTTCCAATAAAATCAATTCCCCATTGCTGGAATGGCTCATCTATGACCACTAGCTTGAGAGGTAGGGAAGCTAACTTGGGTCTCCCAACAAATTGTTGGCATAGTTCACATTTTCTTACCCACTTATATGCATCTTGAAAGAGAGTTGGCCAATAATACCTAGCTCACAGAATTTTATGGGTAATTATAGGAGCATAGAAATGTCCTCCATATGCCAAATTATGGAAGGACTTCAGAAGTTGGCTTTGCTTCCCCTTGTCCATGCAACAAAGGAACAATCCATCAAGGCTCCTCTTGTACAGGCTGTTGTCCGAAAGGACAAAATTTGCAGCTTTCAGCTTGATAGTTCTCCATTCTTTATAAGATAGGTGAGTAGGACACTCACCATAAATAAGGAAATAAGCAATACCTGAATACCACTCATTTGTGGTGGAGACAAAGAGAACTATTGGCATGTCTTCTTCTTTTAATTCTTCATGCCCTATTCTTCTTGGCTTGTTATCAGTAATTAATTGGCATAGGCCCTTTCCCTGTACCAGCTTTGTTGGCTTGATGACTAGATCAAACTCTTGTATATTTGCAATCCAATTGCCTCTTTTCATCCCAAAATCCTATTGAGTTAGTATGGATTTGATCGTGGTGTCAAGAAACAAGGTAGTATTGTGTGAATTTAGGATGTAAAAATGGAAATGCTTCACTACCTTGACCACCGCATAAGCATGCTTATCCATGTTTGAATACTTCAGCTCATGAGCTTTGAGAGGATAGCTCATGAAGGAAATGGGAGATTCCACCCCTTCTTCATTTTTTTGAACCAGGATGGCTAAAATTGTGTGTTCAAAAGCATAAATATACATGAGGAAATCTTTTTTATAATCTAGATAAACTAGAAATGGGGCATGGGCAATGGTAGTCTTGATATCCTCAAATGATGACTTGCCTTCTTCAGTCTAGCTAAAGGTGGCCTTATTTTTCAACATATTTACAATGTGCTTCGTCTTCTCAGCAAACTCAGAGATGAACCTCCGTAATAAATTCACCTTTCCAAAGAAAGAGTGAACAACAGTCTTACTTGTGGGCAAGGTAAGCTCTTGGATAGACTTGACTCTGTCTGAGTCAATCTTTATGCCTCCTTTGGACACAATGTGTCTAAGAAGTTTCCCCTTTATTGCTCCAAAAACTAACTTCTTGGAGTTTAAGGAAATTCCATTCTAGCGATAGCACGCCAGCACTTGTTGCAAGTGGCATATATGATCTAGGAGATGCTTAGAAAAGACGGTCAAGTCATCAAGATAAACTATGATGAACTTACCCATTTCATATTTGAAGGCAAGGTCCATTGCTCTTTGGAAGGTGGCGCTAGCATTTATCAAGCCAAAAGGCATCCTTATATATGCAAATGTGCCCCAAGGTGTGGTGAAAGTAGTCTTATATTGGTCTACCTCACCAACTTCAACCTAATTATATCCTGAGAAGCCATCTAGCATTGATAACATCTCTGAACTCTCATCATTGTCTAAAGCACTTGATCCATGATTGGCAAAGGATAGTTATCCTTCAAGGATGACTGGTTTAAGTTCCTTAAATCCACATAGAGGTGAATTTCACCATTCTTCTTCCTTACAGGCACTATATTTGCAATCCATGTGGAATGATGGATTGGGAAGATTATCCTAGAATTTACCATTTTTTGTATCTCAAATAAAATGGTACCTGATATTTTTAGATTATACTACCTAGACTTTTGGCTGTAGGGTGTTGAATCAGCCTTGAGAGGAATTTCATGTCAAATTTCTTCAAGCCTAAGTGACTTTAGGTCATCATAGGAGTATGTTAAGACATCCATGTATTGGTGGAGTAGAGTAGTGAACTTGAATTTCTCCTTATGAGTGTATCATTTCCCAATGTTCACCATTTTGGGATCATCCTTGGTGCCTATATTTACTTGATCAAATTCCTAGGAGGAGCTTAAATCCGTTTACTGCTATTTGATGAATCTATCATGTTTGTCAAATAGTTTTTCAAGGGAAACTAGGCCTTTGGGAATCTTATTCTCTTTAAGTTTCAGGAACTCCTCACCTGCATCTGTATTTGATTTAGGAGTTGGTTCACACTTTTGAGGTCCACTTACTTCAAAATGTAGCCATTCAATTCTATCTTTTTGCATCAAGAAGGTAATGATCTGATTGTCATTGTTGAACACTTGCCAATGACTAGCATTATCAAGTACACTTGGTTGAAAGACCAACTCAATAGTGTACCTATCTCCTTTGAATTCTAAGTGGGGGACCAAGAGAGTAGCTAAGACAGCTAGTGCATTAGCCCAGTCATTAAATTCTCTAGGAATGGTAGAGATGCTGAAAGCATCAAAACTTTTAATTTAGTCCCAAACTAGATTGTAGTAGTGATGCAATCTTTCATTCTTGGTTTGATACAAATTTCTCACTTGACAAACCACCAGTTCAGTATCTCCTTTAGCATGAAGGAGCTTGATACCTTTGTCTCGATCAACCCTCAACCCAAGCAACAAAGATTCATACTCAGCTGTATTATTAGTGTTGCTGAACTGCAACTTGTAGGACAAAGGAAAAATATCTCTTTTAAGAGATATCAGCACAAATTTGGCTCTTAAACCAATGGAGGAGTAGCTGCCATAAAATTTAAGAATCCATACCTCATTTGATATTGATTTTTCTTGGGATTCCTCTTCATTCAGAGGGGGTTATTCTTCCACACTTGTGTTGTGCTCAGCCAATTCTTTTGCTATTCTAGCTAAACTAATCTTCAGGTTATCACCTTCAAGAGTTTCAACAGGTGTTTCATGGAATTCATTCATGGATAAAAAGTAGTTACCCATGCTTGAAGACTCAAATAGAATTTGAGCTTCAGGTGCTGAGGTCTAGGTAACCACGTATTTCACTTCCTTCTCAGGAAGTAGCCTCTTCATAACACCTTTGAATGGAATCCTCACCTCAGATAAGTCCATGCTCAATTTACCACCAACATCCCTACAAAAATTCTACCCAAGAAGGATGTCATAGGATGCAAGGATGTCAGCCACCAAGATAGTCATCTTGATTCTCTTGTCTGGGAATGTTGCAAATGCAAATTGGGCATCCTTGATTTGCCCTAGCAGTGGTACTTGCTTATTTTTCATGAAGAAGCATCTACCAAAGGTTTTGGTCAGTGTAAGGCCAATGGATTCAGCCACTTTGGTAGGCATAGCATTGTTCGAGGCTCCAAAATCAATGATGCAGTTATTCAATTGATGTCCATTTATCAGCAACAAGACATAGAAAGGTTCAGTCCTACCAGGAGTAGCAGGGGGAGTAATGACAAGGTTATTCCTAGTGGGTGCATTCTTAAGGGAATCATGAGTAACCTTGGGAATTGCTTGTCCTATATGGGTGTTTTGGTTCTTCACACACTGAACCAATTTATCTAATTGCTTAGGATGGGACTAAAAAAATTCAAATTTAGAGATTTGAATTTTGCTTTTCTTTATATGGTCAATTATGTCAAATGCCTAGAATGAGCCAAGAGCAGAGGATGGGAATTTATCCTTTTGATTTTTGGAAGGGGGAGGACTGGACTATGAATTAGAATTAGAAGGTGTAGGGGCATTTGAGGTACTTACCTTTCTTGTAATCACCGGGTCCTTTGGTTGGAAATAAAGAGTGGATCCCCTCTTAGAAATTGAAACTACTGGTTGAGGTCACTCCTCTACTTTCTCTTTATCAGATGATTGAGTTGATTGATTCTTGGACCAGGTGAATAAAACATATGATCCCTCAGCTACATTACCTTCACTTCTGGGTTCATCTTAATCATTCAGGAAACTAATGTTAGAGTCACCAGCTAATTCTTCTTCTTTCTCAATGAAGATATTAACATCATCTTCAGGATTCAACTCAGGCTAGAATGAGAAATTTGATTCAACTTCAAGATATCCAACTATTGAGTTGGTTGGAGGTGTTTCAAGGACAAAGTTCCTCTATGGGGGAGGAAGACAGTATAACTATCCTTGATTCCTAGTAACATTGCCTTGATACGCCTGATTTTGAAATGTTCTCCTAGGCATATCTTTGTATACAAGAGTAGATGACATCTCTTGCGCCATTTGCTTTTTGAGAGCTAGCACTTCATTTTCTAGCTTTTATACCATTGGGTCAGTGGTGACTGTAGGTGAGTATTCAGAATATGAAGAGGATTTACCTTTATTAAGGTCTCTCTTTATCTTTCTTACCAAAATAAGGTCATCTTCTACCTCAATAGCCAAGTCCTAAGTAGCATCAAGGCCTATGTGGCTAGCACATCTCAACAAAAAACTCACTTCAAGCAGTTGTGAGTTGATGAAGAAGCATTTGAGGTTTTCAGGTGTTGACTGGGCGATCATGGGAATCCTAATCCTTAGCTTGTCAAACTCGGCAATGAAGTCCCTCATAGGTTCATGAGGTTCCTTCTTCATTTATGTAAGCTGGGCCAAAAAAGCATCTGCATCTTCTACAGGCTTGAACTTTGCTTCAAATTTATCTTTTAGAGTGTCCCAATTAGTCACTGACTGAGCTTGTAGATGGTAGAACTAGTCTAAAACAGTGCCTTGTAGTGTCTCCATGAATAGCCTGACTACTATGTCTTCATACTCCACACCTATTACACCATAGGCTATGATGAAGGTAGTAATATGTTCATTAGGGTGAACTTTCCCATCACCAAAAAATTTAGGGAAATTCTTCTTTGAACTATGTGGAGGCTCATGTAAAGGTGGGGTCAAGTTTAGTGGACCAAAAGATTTACCCCAGGGACCTTGAACTGCCATGATGGGATTATGGAAAAGGGGGATAACAAATTTGGGTGCACATGGATAGGCAAAGCTCTGCTAACATCAAAAAAAAGTAGTCATACCTTAGGCTCTCTAGCTTCTTGTATAGCATGGAGTTACTAGATTGTAGAACAAGAATGGGAAAGAAATAGGATCCTACTTTAGCTTGAAGCTTGAGGCTTCAAACTATTGTTTTTCTTCAATGAATCTAGTTTGCAGACTAGATTATATAATGGAGATGGAGGAAGATGGATAAGGCTATAATGATAATGGGTAAGACACAGAATGGAGTCACCAGAGTCTATAATGGATAAGGGTAGGGACTACTTCAATCTAAAACATGAGGCTTCAGACTACACATTCATCCCCAACAGAGTCACCAAAAGGACTGTTGGGTAAATATTTTGTCAATCAGCTATTTGAATGAGAAAAATAGGTCTTATCATCCACATCAAAGGAGATTGATTAGCCTAGTGTGTAGGTTTACTACATTAGAGGTGGACAAATCTATCCTCTCATCAAGGGGAGGTTCCCTATAAATATGCAAGAGCTATATTATATATATATATATATAAGCAAAAAATAACACTCAAGGGTAGGATACACCATCCATCTCTCTTCTTTTAGAGATGATGTTCACAAACAAAGGAGAAAATCTTGGTGAAAACACTAAAGACACTTCTCTTCTTTCAGAAGTGTTCTTATAGGGAACAACAAGAGTTCTTTCAAGTAGTGACAAGTAACTGGTAACCAAGGGCATAGTAACCAGTAGACTAAGATGTAGTGTAAGGTCTCCACCTCAACTACCCAAGAGTGAGATACGAAGGACAATGAGGGCACAAAGTTGTCCCAAGGTCCTTTACATAGAAACAAAATGAAAACACACTAAAGGCAATTGTGGGGGCACAAATTCTCTCCACAGTTGGCTTCAAGACACCTTCCTGATTACTTTCACTAGTTCTGCTTTCCAAATTAAATAAACAAGAACACATTCAAAAGACAGACATAAGAACAATCTCCTAAAATGATACAAGCTATAATAACACAAAGTCTACAAACAACTTGCTTTCTCATTTAGATAAAATGATATGAACAACAATCTGAGCTCAAAGTCTTAGTATTCACCTTTCAATTTGGGCAGAGTTTTACTCTTGGTAATGAGAAGATCTCCCTTGTAACAAATGAGAGATTACAATATATAGCGCTCTAAGAAAGACTTGGGTGCTTATTTTCATGAAAAAGGTCCAAGCTGAATTGAATGCCTTAAATGCACCTTCAGTTCTATTTGGAGGGACCATGCTAGGAATAGTGCATTGCCATAACTATGGCATGTCCATTCCTCTAATATGTCTCTTCCTTAGTATGGATTGTTTAGTCCTTTTCTTGATGTCTATGCAACTGTCTAATTTGCCATTACTTCATGGAAGGAAAAATAGGCTGCATCCTTTATTTGGCATGCTCGAGAGTATGCTTGATCCATTGTTTCACCTACTAGAAATAATTGCTTTGAAGATATTTTGGCCTCTCCCTCTTTTTGCTACGATTTGAGCCCTTAGGCTAACTTTTCCCTTTCTAGTTTTGTCTTTTCCTGGCATTTGAGCTCTCAGGGCTATATCCTCAGCTTTGCTAGCTCTTTATGCTCTTCTAGCAACAGTTCTTCCCTTTGGCATTTTGGCCTTTGAATGCATTCAAGCCTGTCATCCTCCTTAGCAATTCCTTCGTGTCTTTCTCACTTACTTTGGCCACTTTTTATTGATATCAGCAAGTGACACGTGGCATTTTTTTTGCTTTTGAGAGTCCTATGGAAGATGACATGTGGCAACATCTGCTTACTATATCAACTCAACCAGGACCCACCACAATCTTTATGAAATGAAAGGGAGAGACCGTGGATGTTAACACTTGGCAGCTTCCATCAAGCTTTTCAAGGGACATGTGGCATGTTCCACGTAATTTAGCAATCACATGGATGATGACACTTGGAGTGCTCTGCTCTTGAGATTTTTCCTTTCAGGCATTCCTTTGGTCGAGCTTATTTCCTTTAGACAAAAATCTAAAGGAATTCCTTCAAGCTTTGCCTTAGTCATTTTCCCACAAAAAATACTTATAAAATAATTCTAATGGCTCTTTCACTTAATAATTTCCTTCAGACAAAAAGTCTAAAAGAAATGTTCCCTGTCAGCCTTTGAATAAATCTGAAGGAATTCTATCTTTTCAATCAGTCGCTTGGTTCTTCCTTTAAGTTCTATGCTTTATTTGAATTTCAATAGATATTCCCTTACTTTAAATTTAACATCTATAGGGCTATCAATGGTCACTAGCCACTTGAACCATGTTGAACCTTAAACCTTTGAACCTATTGAAAGTACATTGGTTCATTGGTTCATCGGTTCATTTTATCTTTTGTTCCATCGCTTCCTGGTTTAATTGCTTTCCTGCTTCCTGGTTGAACCATCTATTAAACCACCTATTTGCTGCTTCTTTCCTTGACTAATGCCACCTTTGAACCTTTGAACCCATGAACCATTGAACTTTGAACTCTTTCAGTTCAAGGTTTAATTGGTTCATTGGTTCATCCTTTGTCTATCACTTCCTTATTCTTTCTAAGCTCTTTGATCTTCATCACATTGGTTAAACCTTTGAACCTGTGAACTCGTTGAACCTTTTGGTTCAAAGTTAAATGGTTCAATTGATTCATTCTTTTTATTTAGCTAAGTCCTTTTGATCATTTTGAACCAAACGGGTTAAACCATTTGGTCGTTGAACCTGTTGAAACATTGAACCCGTTGAACCTTTAAACCAAAGTGGTTCAATGGTTCAACGGTTCAATGGTTCAAGCCTTCTTCTCTTTGATAAGTGTTTTGAAGCTATTGAACCTTGAAGTAGTTAAACTTTGAACCTTGACAAATGCGCTTAACTCTTGTTAATGATGTTGAACCTTTGAACCCATTGAACCCATTAAACCAAAATGGTTCAAGATTCAACAGTTTAATGGTTCAATGGTTCAATCCTTGCTTAGAAGCTTGTTGATGGACATTTTGGCTGAACCTTATCATTAAACCAACCTTGAAATCACCTAAGTGTTGAGAGCTTGCTTCTTTCTTGCAGAGTCCATAGAAATCAACCTGTGAAGCCCATAAAACTTGGCCTGCAGAGTTCATAGATTTTCTTCCTACATATTCATAGATTCAAGCTTGCAGAGCCTATAGATTCAAGCCTACAGATTCCATAGATTCAAGCCTACAGAGTCTGTAGATTTCTGAGAAAGCTTTGAAAAATGAAGAACTTGAATGCTTAGAATAATTTTTGAAATGGGAAGAGAGGATTTTGGTCTGTAAGACCAAAATAGTTCAAATGTTGTCCCAAAAATGAGGATATTTTTAGGGGACAACACAACTAACCTAGCTTGGAACCTAGTGATTTATCTCCCCAAAACATATAGGGTCGATTAGATCAACCCCGTATAACCAACATATTCAAAAATATTTAGGGAAATATCTACCTATATATACAAGTTCATTTCCAACCATTTGAGAATAGATAAGTGAAGAAGAATAAGTGTGAGTGAACATTTACTTATTGACCATTCTACTTGAGAATTAAATCTTAGGGTTCCATACTTTCTTTGGAGATATGGATCTTGTCTTGTGGAGAAGTCTACTGGATGCATATATAGGTTGTGTAGCCTAGAGCTAATTTATATTTGTTATCCTTACATACCATAATAATCTATTGTGAAGAAACTTGGCCAAGGGAGAGGTTGAGGCTTGGTAAGTTCATCTTCAAAGGTAAGTATTCTTATATTTATTTCTTCTTTGTAAAAGTAGATAGAAAATGCAATTGTGATTCTCTTCCATACATTAGGATTCCATATAGTTTAATGTGAGTATATGTCTTCTATGCATGTTTAGTTTAGTTTGTTTTATTTCTAACCCCCACTTTGTGCCACAAGATTTGGTGTGAAATAAATGATATTTAATTTATTATTTATTAGAATAGAGTGTATATCAAAACTTAGGACTCTTTTAGGGTTATTATGTGATTGTGTTAGACTATAGGCTTTGGAACCCTTCCAAGCATTGTATATTGTGACAAGTGATCTGCTAATCAGGTCTAAAAGATCCCCATATTGGTCATGCTCCCACTTAAAAAATGTATTCCCAATCAAAATTTTATGTATGCTCTATCTTCTTTGAGCTAGGATTGATTTATAGACATGATGCATTTATGATTGCATACATTCTGGTGAACCCAACCTGAAATAACCCTTACAAGATTTATTCACTTAGTTAATTATTTTTATCATATATTTACCATAATTTATTACTTTTCAAATTAATTTTAAAATTACTTTCAAAAATTATCTTGTTTTAATTCAAAATCTATTATAGGCTTTCTAATTTTCCCTATCTATTGTACTGGGTCAACCCAGTCGACCCTATACATTTTCCCAGCCTCTATTCACTATACTAGATTGACTTAGTCAACCTTGTGGTATTTGCAGACCGTTTTCACTCTTTTTCCAACCTCTGTTCACTATACTAGGTGGACCTTGCACTATTTATAGGCCTTATTTTCTATGCTAGGTTGACCTAGTCAACTCTATACTATTTCTATCACTTCATATCTGTTTGTTCATTTTTTGCCTCTTTCTTGTGTGGTTATCTAGTCTGATCATATCATGATTACATTTTTTCAACCTTATTTTAGTCAAGAACATTACATAATTAAGGATTTGGATAATAACCTCACTTATTTTATTATTTTAGATGAAATTATCCACTTTCTTCCTTCCTCTTTTCCTAATCCAAAACCAATCACTACACTGTGTAATGTAGTTGAGGTAATTTGTCCTAATCCTCCTCCTAATACCATAGTTGGGAATCCTCCACCTACAAAGAATCTTCCTCCCACCACCACTAACAATCCTTTTCCTATCAACACTAATACCCCTCCTAAAAATACCAATCCACCTACTGATACAACTCAACTTCTTAGACACGTAGTTCAATAAATAAACATCATGTAAACAACCAATAAATCTCAAATGATGAACATGCAACAACATTTATTAAACAT
This sequence comes from Torreya grandis, assembly GCA_037957365.1. Taxonomy (NCBI): domain Eukaryota; kingdom Viridiplantae; phylum Streptophyta; class Pinopsida; order Cupressales; family Taxaceae; genus Torreya; species Torreya grandis. The sequence continues at coordinate 2,494,725 of JARHVA010000307.1, forward strand.
GACTAGTCAACCACCTCAAGTCATCATGTCTCAACCAAATCCAAATTTTGTCCATCCTCCTCTTAAAAATGCCAATGGTAATATCATCTCTCAAATTCCAATGAATAAAAAAATTCTTTAACATCTTCAAAATGAACCTTTATCCCCATTCATTCCATCCATATATATTGTAAAAAATTATCCAACTATCACATATAATGGGACTAAGGACCCTACTATCTTTCTTAAGTCTTTTGGTAATATCTATAAAGAATGGGTCCAAACTAACACCTTTGCTACCACCAAGATCTTATCCAAAAACCTTATTGGTGATGAACTTTAATCATATAACCAAATTCCTAAACATTCCATCTCATAACTAGAGGATTTAGTCAATGATATTGTGAAAGAATTCCAACATGATGACCTTCCTATAAATTACCTTAGCCATTTTAAAAATGTCAAGAAAATTCCTAATGAATCTACTCATACTTTCATCAAATGATGGAAGAATTTTACTCTTAAAATGGACCATAATTTGAATGATGATACTCTTTTAAAACTATTTGTCACTGCTCTTAAACCTCCCCTTCAATATAAAGTTCAAATCTTTTCACCTAACACTTTAGAAGAATCCTTAGACCAAGCAAAAAGATGAGACTTTATTATGACTCAATTTGAACCATCTCAAACAACTGCTAAAGTACCTTTCTAATCATATCCTCATAAAATTTATTCATCCAAGTTTATCGAACCTCAAAACAGAGCATCCAACCTCAAATTGTCACTATGACATGGTTATACCAACCTTGTTCCCTTTTGTCATGTTTTTTATTACTATGTGATCAGTTAGAAAATAATGTATTGCATTATACTTTCATTATACCGATCCAACTTAGATTTCTTTATTTCCCTTTATTTCCTTTATGCAAACTAATCATATACATGGTTGATACTTGAGTTCACATGTTAGTTCATTGTTAAGCTTAAGTGTCCTAGTCAGTCTTTATTTTTGGTTATTTAGCTTCCTTTAGCCTTAGCCTAAATCTCATTCATGTGTATCAATACATATCTCATGATTGGTCATTCCAAATCTGTATGGAGAAGGAATATTAAAAATCCATAAAAATTTAAAATCCAAATCATTTAAAAAAAGACAATGATATAAAAGGCAAAAATATTCTTAAAAGTAAAATCACACTAAAAGATGTGATTCAAAGCACACCTCCTTCTAGTCAAAGATCAAAATTCATATTTGGCCTCATGATAGATATGAGGTCCTTTGGGGTGTGCTAGGCCAGTAGATTAGAAAAGAAGAATAAAAAATTATTTTAGTGTTACCTACTTTCTCATGCAAGTAGCCAATCTTCATAGTAGATTGATGGCTCTATAAGGGGTCCTAAGGAATGGGGAACATGTCATGGGAAGGTAGGTCCATTTTACCTTTTTTTGTAATAATATAACTTCATGAGTTTATTTTATTAACACACTTATATGCCTATAAAGCTTTGTGTCTATAGGGAACATGTTTCATTTGCACATTGATGGTCACTAGTCACTTAATGTCTTCTCATGTCCTTAGTATGCCTCTTAACTCTTAATTTCTTCTCATAATATGCCTACATTATGATTTTTACACTCCATTTTTCATTCCCTATATCACTCGTATTTCCTCTTGATAAATATTTTTTTGTCTATTGATCACTCCCCTTGGGATTTTATTTATGAATTACTTTGTAAGACCATAGATAGGACCCAATAATCCTAAAAAATTACCATCCTTTTCTTTCCTATTACCCACATCATTTATTACCTTATTTTCCTATATATTCCACCCTAGTGGTTTTATCTTTGTGAGTTACTTCGTAAGACCACGGATAAGACCTGACATTCTTCACAAAATTTTCTAATAATACAATTCATGAACAAAATTACATGTGTCAAATATGAGATAAGATGTGATTGATTATGAAGTTACACATCATTAAAATTCTTGCCAATTTGATCTAGTGTGTTTTATTCTTACTTCATTTCTCTTTCACTTTTGTTTTCTCTATTTTTTGAGTGCATGTAAGAATACAACCATTTCTTGAATTTTTCATGCTTCCTAGCTTGAATTAGTGTGATAAATTTAATGCCAATCCTTTGGAAAAAAAAAAATTCTCTTATACTTCCCAACATGATTTAGTATAATTTATTGACTTGATTAAATTTTTTATACCATATGTGCCCTTTTAAATACCTTCCATTTTATTACATTGTTTTCATACTTCTCAACATGATTTAGCATGATTTTACTTGTTTTAATTTGGTGCAAAAATCTTTCACTTGGTTTAAAAATAATTTCCTTTTTACCATTTTGTTTTACCATTATTTTGGTTCTTCGTATTTAGTCATTTTCTTGTTATTACACATTTCCCAAATTGAAATAGTGTGTATTACATTTTTGATTGATTATATTTTACCAAGTCCTTTTTCCCTATTTATTTTTACCCATGCATGTGTTCTACATAATGCTATAAAAGACACCACATCTCATATGTTTCCTATAGCATATATGAAAATATATAAATACATGTGTTCGAAGGAAATATATCCAAAGCATCCACAACCACAACCATAATGATGACAACATACACAATAAACATCAATATGCCAAAATGATATATATATATATATATATATATATATATATATATATATATGAGTTTTCATACAACAAGTATAACCATATACAATGCTCTAGCTCTATGGCTAGGCTTGATCTTGTCTATCTCATGGCCTATCCACATTACCTACCAAAGCCTTAATTTGAATCCTTATAATAGTATATTATATCATGAGATCTTTCATACAACAAGTATAACCATATACAATGCTCTAGCTCTATGGCAGGGCTTGATCTTGTCTATCTCATGGCCTATCCACATTACCTACCAAAGCCTTAATGCCTGATCTCCTTATAATTTCTATATTATATCCTCTCTTGTCTAAGATCTCATTCCCTCTACCTATCCCTATAGGTGCATTACCTATCACATATGTTTGTGCCAACTAGGTCAGGGTTATTATATGTGCCTATGTCAGTTGTATCACTAACATCTACATGTTTACCTAATGTTATTCACATCTGGATGCCTTTACTTATCTTGCAATTAATTATTTATCTACAACACTAAGGTAAGTAAAGGTACATATTTTTCAACCTTTAATTTATCCCATTTGTTGCTTACTACACTTTACTTAGCATTATCATGTTTTATCCTGAAGTACCATCCTATGTTGCACTTATGTGACACGATGAGATTTGAGTGTGGAATATGTATACACACAATATTTTCAAACTTTTATCACTTATTGACATTTATATCTTACAATAACCCATCGAGTCTTAATCTCTCTGAGTGCATGCCTTAAGGGGTGCATCAAGAAAGGGGTGGGTAGACTATTGGTGCTTCATAAGATTTTTGTCCCTTTTTCCACTTTCTATCTACACACTTTTATCCTAAAACCATTTACCTTAAGCTTATTTTTCTCTATTTTACCTATTTCAAATAGTTGTCACATCATTATTCTCATTTTTCTTTCCTTGACCCCCTTTCACCAGTTGATTGTACTAGGTCAACTAGGTCAACCCTGTATAGTTTTAAGCCTCTAATTACTATATAGGATTGATTGGGTTGACCCTATAATATTTTTGGGTATTTTCCCTTGATAATTTTTTTATCCCTTCGACCAACCCAGCTCAAGACCTAATGATTTATCTCTTAAAAACATATAGGGTCAACTCGAGTCTTAATCTCTCTGAGTGCATGCCTTAAGGGGTGCATCAAGAAAAGGGTGGGTAGACTATTGGTGCTTCATAAGATTTTTGTCCCTTTTTCCACTTTCTATATACACACTTTTATCCTAAAACCATTTACCTTAAGCTTATTGTTCTCTATTTTACCTATTTCAAATAGTTGTCACATCATTATTCTCATTTTTCTTTCCTTGACCCCCTTTCACTAGTTGATTGTACTAGGTCAACTAGGTCAACCCTGTATAGTTTTAAGCCTCTAATTAATATATAGGATCGATTGGGTTGACCCTATAATATTTTTGGGTATTTTCACTTGATAATTTTTTTATCCCTTTGACCAACCTAGCTCAAGACCTAATGATTTATCTCTTAAAAACATACAGGGTCAACTCGAGTCTTAATCTCTCTGAGTGCATGCCTTAAGGGGTGCATCAAGAAAGGGGTGGGTAGACTATTGGTGCTTCATAAGATTTTTGTCCCTTTTTCCACTTTCTATCTACACACTTTTATCCTAAAACCATTTACCTTAAGCTTATTGTTCTCTATTTTACCTATTTCAAATAGTTGTCACATCATTATTCTCATTTTTCTTTCCTTGACCCCCTTTCACCAGTTGATTGTACTAGGTCAACTAGGTCAACCCTATATAGTTTTAAGCCTCTAATTACTATATAGGATAGATTGGGTTGACCCTATAATATTTTTGGGTATTTTCACTTGATAATTTTTTTATCCCTTCAACCAACCTAGCTCAAGACCTAATGATTTATCTCTTAAAAACATACAGGGTCAACTCGAGTCTTAATCTCTCTGAGTGCATGCCTTAAGGGGTGCATCAAGAAAGGGGTGGGTAGACTATTGGTGCTTCATAAGATTTTTGTCCCTTTTTCCACTTTATATCTATACACTTTTATCCTAAAACCATTTACCTTAAGCTTATTGTTCTCTATTTTACCTATTTCAAATAGTTGTCACATCATTATTCTCATTTTTCTTTCCTTGATCCCCTTTCACCAGTTGATTATACTAGGTCAACTAGGTCAACCCTGTATAGTTTTAAGCCTCTAATTACTATATAGGATCGATTGGGTTGACCCTATAATATTTTTGGGTATTTTCACTTGATATTTTTTTTATCCCTTCGACCAACCTAGCTCAAGACCTAATGATTTATCTCTTAAAAACATACAGGGTCAACTAGGATGACCCTATACAATTGACATATTCTAAAGGATTTAGGGTAAGATCCACCTATATATACAATTTCATTTCTAACCATTTGAGAATAGATAATTGAAGAAGAATAAGTTATAATTAACATATGCTTATTGACCATCCTACTTGAGAATTAAAGCTTAGGGTTCTATAATTTCTTTAGAGATACAGATCTTGTCTTATGGAGAAGTATTTTTGATGCATAGATAGGTTGTGTAGCCTAGAGATAATTTTTATTTGTTATCCTTACCATAATAATTTATTGTGAATCACCTTGGCCAAGGGATACATTGAGGATCGTTGGGTTTATCTTCAAAGGTAAGTATTCCCAACTTTATTTCTTATTTGTAAGAGTAGATAGATAACACAATTATGCTTCTCTTCCATGTATTAGGATTTCATATAAATTGACATGAGTATATGTATTTTTTGAATGCTTAGTTTAGTCTGTTTTATTTGTAACCCCCACTTTGTGCCAAAATATTTGATATACACTAGATTAGATTTACTTTTTTATTTATTATAATAGAGTGAATATAAAAAACTAAGACTATTTTAGGGTTGTTATGTGATTGTGTTAGGCTATAGGCTTTGGAACCCTTCTTAGAAAGGTGTATTGTGATAAGTGATCCCTTAATTAGGTCTAACAGATACCCATATTGGTCATGCTCCTACTTAACAAATATATTCCCAATTAGAAGTATAAGTATGCTCTATATTATCTGGTCTAGGATTGATATATAGACATAATGCATTTATGATTACATACAGTGAGAAATTTATTACCTTTTATCATGATTAGTTACCTCTAAAATATATATTGGATAAAAATTTACCCTTGTACATTCAAATTACAACAAAAAAATTAGGGATCAAACTGGTTCTTATGGATAATGGTCTGTGATCAAAAAAATTTAGTGATTCCTTTCTTATTAAACTTGGAATCAAAATACAAGCCTTCACAAACTCAAAAATTATCATTAGATATTTTTATAACTAACCAAGAAAGGGTCTTGGAGCAATCACTTTGAAAATATCCCTTAGATCTATAAAATTTCACTTGGGAGACGATGGATTTATGATATGGGAGTTATCCCATCCACATTATATAGATGTTTAAATTTTATAGATAAGGGAATCTTATATACATGTCATGTGATTTAGATATTGTAAAGTTATTGAATCCTAAAATATTTGTATGCCTCACCAAATATATTTTCACCTCAACAAGTCATTCCAATGAACCAAGTATAAACATTTGAATACAGTGAGTATAGTAACACTAAATAATATATACAAAAAATGATTATCATATAGATTATTATAATATGGATAATCATTTTTTGTAATATATTATTTAACATTACTATAATCAAAATACGAGATTATTATAATATGGAAATGGTATGATAAATTTTGACAATGAAAAACTCTATCTTACTCTTCAAAACTATAGAAAGGGACTATTTGAAATAATTTGGACTTATTACTAGTCCACCTTCAATCAAAAATATTACAAAAATGTCTAAATTATTCTAAATTTTATAATTATAAATAATTTATAATGTAATATATTGGGAATATATCCAAATTATTACCATAATCTTAGTCTTGTTGATTTGGAATATATGAGAATTATTCTTTTTATAACATTCTCTCTAGTCTAGTTTGGGGGCATAAGTCCAAATTATTTGAAATGGTCCTTAGAAGACCAAATAACCCATCATTCACTATTTAAGAACAATAAAAATATGATAATGGTAAATGGACTATGATAAATGATCTTTTCAATAAAATTAAGCCAAGAAACATTCATAATCTTATTTAAAATGCTTTAGAAAAATATGGATTTGGTTTAATATGTGCACAAGAAATAAGATAAAAGGGTCAAGGCTTAGGTAAACATGAGAAGGGTATCTTAGAACTTATTATTTCAATTGATCTTAAATATAAACATGGAATTAGTTATAAAAATAATGACAAGAAACATAAATATTCTAATTATGGACATATAGATTATTGAGCACTTTTTAATTGGAAGAGGTGATAGGGTATAGCTAAATACCTATACCCAGTATCTAGGTTCCACGGCTTGTGAACACCATACATATACACATATATGGATATGAATTTTAAGGAACTATTATTTTGGTAAAAATGGTCACTTACTCATGATCACATGTCCAATTTAAAATCGAGCTTGCATCAATTTGTAATTATCTTTATAGTATAACTGACTTGACCTATATATTGCCCACCATGTTGTAACAATTCCTTTTAGTGCATAATCGAACACATTAACTCTTAGATATATATTTAGAACATGTCCTAATATATAAATAAATTGGCCCAAGTCCTCAGTTGTAAAGTATTGAGGCAATTATCATTCTATAGCAAAAACCATTCACATTAGTCTCACCTCATGGTCTCATCTCACCTAATTAAGCATATGGATATGTGAATCACCACTTACTGGAGATGAAACTTACCAAGGTAGAGTACCCTCATGAGTAGGCTCTATTTAATTCATATCGATTGGAGTTACTTGATATAGTAAATCCATTTTTTATTTTGTTAGAGATCACATAGATGGGGATTTTCACCTTTTCATTGGGAATTGAGGAAATTTTTGAATGGTTTTGGTAGGTCTATATGTGAACTATTATGTATAATATAATTATGGAGTTAGTTACATATTTGTGTGAAGTTAGTGTTGAAATTTTGGCCTCACAAGGCCAAATGTCAACCCTTAATGTTAAAAACTTCTAATGATAACTATTGTAGCCTGCTCATAGTGATATCCCACATGATCATGTCCTTTTAGTCCTATTTTGAGCCTTGGAATTATGGATGAGAGGTTTCACTAGTGTGTCATAGTTTCACGCTTGAATCCTTTGTGTCACAAATATCTTGAGTATTTTGGTGAAGTGAGAATGGTCTTTGTGAGCTTGGAGTGAATCAAGAGAGTGTTAAGGTATCCTATAAGTATAGTAAAGATGTTTTATCATTATTTGAGGCCATAATATGAAGATCAATAGTGTGTTCAAGTCCATTGTCCATGATGTACTCACCTAAGCCTATTTATCACCTCTATCACCCCTCATAAACCATCAAATACTCCTCAAGCCACTTCATATGAGTTATTTTCTTTAAAGTCCTTAGAAAGGTGAAAGTATTTTGATGCAATTACATTGAATAGATCTTGAGAGGTTCCATTCTAATCATATTTCCATGACTTATATGTTTCATATCCTCAAGGATCCATTTGAATACTTATTTCCACCTCCCACTAGCCACATGGGTCCCACACATGCCAAACATATGTCCTTTCAAATCCTCATGTTGACCATCATTTTGAAAAACAACCATTTTACATTTGTTTTCCCTCCCTCTGCCCTAAAATGGCAGTTCTAGCTCAAAAAATGAATAAAATGGTGAAAAAATGGTATTTTTAGGTGAGTTTGGCAAGTTACATAGAATGGTATGGTCAATCCATACAAGGGGGATTCAATTACTATAAATTATTTTAGTGAAAATTTATGGAAGAGGTTTTAGGGTCAAATAATTCAAAGCAAGTCCAAAACCGTTGCTCCTTCACTAGACTCTTTTTAGACCCAGACAACTCCTCAAGTTTATGTTTACACTATATGGAGGAGAGAGAATGGAGCTCTTAGATCTTGGCCATATGAAGTATACCCAGTCATATTCTATCCATGGGAATTTGTTCTTATATTGACCCCTAAACTTTATGAACATTCTTTAAGAACTTAAGGAATATGTATGCCATCCTTGTCTACATAGGCCAAATGAAATAGGATGGTTTTCATGGATTGTTGACATTTTTGGTCAAACTAGTGGGTGATATTATTTCATCAAGTCCTAAAATAAATTCTCATGGCTTGGTTATTAATTTATTCACATGTGTGATCTCATTAAACTATCAAAACTTCAAGACTAACATAGTGTGCAATCTACAAGTAGAACTATGTATTAAATAGAGGCTAAGTATCCTCATCAGAAGGGGTTAGCAATGTCAAATGGTTGATGAAGTGTTTCAAGTTTCCCCATGACCCCTTTCTCATATTTGGTGATCAAAATAACGTATTGTCATCTCAAATTTCTTCAAGGAAAGGTGCTTACACTTATATGAAGTTTACTATCTAAGTAACATTATATGTGGTTCAAGGTACCTACAAATATTTCAAACATAGTTAAACATGTGAAAAATAGGTGTTAAATTCACAATATTCTATCATAATATCCTTGGTATTAGGTATCTTAACCTTCATGATGTCCTCAAATGCCTAAAAACCAATCTCATGGCCTCTAAAAACACACAGTCATTTTTCGTAGATATTAAGGTTTTTTGCAAAGATTAAGGTTACTAAGAGTGTCTTAAGTTTCAATTTTGGACTATGTATACCCTTTTTTTGCTCTCAAGGTGATATATTTGCATGAATATATGTATAAGAGTCTTCAAGGTCCTTTAGGTTTGTCTTGAAAATATTTTCATACTCCATTATAGGTCATTATTTGTTCTTTGTCTTTTTTTGTGGTTTTCATTGCCATCTTATTGTGTTATCACCCTGCCATCATGTTTCAACCTCCCTTCTCACTCCATAGTCACACTCCTTCACCTATTCACCCTCAACCCAAGTCTAAACTATATGAATGGACTTATTTTCCCCTTTTAATCACCAATAATCTTGATATCATGGAAAATTAGGTTCATGTAGGTCATGCACCCTAATGTAGAAGCCAATAACCACATATGTTAGTCACTTAGGCCAATTGCAGTAGAATTTCCAAAAATAATGCATAGACCCTTGTGGGTATAAGGAATGGTGTAGTCTAAAGAATAGATACCCCAAAGATATGAAGGATAATGTGAGAGAAAGTTATTAGAGGTTTTTAATGGCTCTAAACACCCTACTCTCTTAGAGACTCATTTCTCAGACCCCTATGATAGTCAGTATAGGAAGATGAATACATATAACACTATTTATGCATATTTACATCTCTCTCTTGTCTAGAAGAAGAGGCAATGTTCATGAAATAAAAATCAAGGTTCACACTAAAGATAATGGAAAACATCAATGGTAATCACCTCCAAATAAGCAAAGGAACATCAAACACAAAAGAGACTTATAGTCATATGATTGCCATCATGCTCATTGAGATAGGAGAAGTCAAGATACCCCTATACTTGATATGTGTCTTATGAATCATCAAATAGTGATAATTAAATCTCATGGTTAATAGTGTTATCATAGGTACCAAAGGCTTGGTGAAGTGGTTTATAGCATACATAGTCAAATTAACCCACAAGCCACAACCTATAGGCCCTCTTTTGATCAAGCCAACACCAAATCAATGTACATACCAAGCTAAAATAGTAAATATTAAGATATATTTTGATAAAACAAAATCTCTCTCTCTCTCTCTCTCTCTCTCTCACACACACACACATTCATTTCAAATAATATGGAATAAAAACAATAATTAAAATCATTTAGGTCTCTTATTGAGTTACTGATAGTTAAGAGGATCATGGGCTAGGTCAATATCTCTTAAGGGTCACCTACAAGTGGGATATAAGGAACATGATGAGTGAGGGAGTTTTTAATCTTGATTAAATAATCAAAATATTTCAATGTTTAAGAAAGTTCATAATGTTCATGAAAAGTCCAATGGACCATGATAATTATAGTCATATCTACATGCAATCATCAACACAGTCAATTGTATATAGACAGTTTTATATAAGTTTATAGATTTAAAACCTTTATAGGTATAGTGAAGTTCTTAGACTTGGTCTAGATGATCATTATAACTAGTTAAATTTACTCATGATGTCTTAAGGTTCAAATATTCAATTTCTATATCTATTGTTATATCTTAGAACTATCTCAGTCCACTAGTAGCCTATGATGGGATCAGGTGCATTATTTAAAGATTTAAGTCCATGATAGAGAGTTTATACTTATTAAGAATTTCCAAGATGATCAAATGTGATTTTAAGTTCCTTCACATTCCCTTTGAGGTATAAAATAGTCAAGGTTTCAAGTCAAGGGCCTTGAGGACTGATCATGAGTGGCATGCTTATGTATTAAGAGATTGATGGCATCCATGTATGATTGAGTGGTTTTAAACATATCGGGGTACCTGATGGGAAGGTAAGATAAATTATATATTTAGATTAAATTTTCATGGTGATAAGAACATTTAGAGAGGTAGAAGACACTATAAATCAAACCTTAGGGTTTCCTAGTCTACTTGCAAACCAAACCCTATAGCCAACCATATTTAAGTATAATAGAGTCTTGAAGATTGGGGGATGTTTTAGAAGTATAAATAGTAGGATAAGAGGATATATTATGATTTTTTTATCATCCCAAACCATCTACAATCCATCTAAACCCTCAAACATAGTTTGGGTTTATTTGGCCTAGAATCCTATCTTATGGCCTAGAAGGCTCACACCACATAGAGCCACTCTTAGACACCCATAATCAAATTTATATCATGATAAGGTATAAGGGTATGTTATAGGTCCCAAAAAATATTTTCAAAGCAAGGTATTTTATAAAAATATCATTTTGATCCTTGGAGGCAAGTTTGAACCATAAAGTCCAAACAACTAGTTTGAACCCTCTGTTCAAATGCTTGTATCTTTCACCTTAAAATTATTATTAGTAAATGATCATATGAGGTTTTAATTACCCCAATGAAATTTAATTTCATGGAATATTTAGTAGGAATTAAGGGCACACCTTTATTAACAAAGGTTAATAAGGTTAACCTATTCAAATTGCCTTCAAAAGAAGACAAGCTCACCTCTCTATGTCCACATCTTATCCCACTCTTTGCATGGGAATTAAAGATTATCAATAAATTTATAGGGGTCCATATACATAAAATATATGGCAATATTTTTTGGTTTATGGTTTCATACTCTATGAATAATTGCTAAGAGAATTGCACACCAAAAACTCGCTATAACCCTAAACAGACAAAAATTTGGAAAACTTGGTGTTTTGGCATTCTATCACCCCAAAATTGCCTAAAAAACACCTAAAATGTCAATAAAACTCTAAGAGGACTCTACCCATGGAAATGAATTGTATAGACACTATATAAAAGCATTAAAAATCCATACTTTTACAAAATTTTGAGTAAAAAAATGGTACAAGATAGTTTAAGATGATTCTAATCCTTAGAGGTGATGTTTTGGGACTTTATTCACCTTATAAAGTCATGATATGTCAAAGGATCCACCTAGAAAGGTCTCTGTAACTCATCTCCAAACTGCCAGTCTGTAAAAATCAAGAACAAGGAGACATAATCAACTATTGTGACCAAATTGTAGATAGTTCTTGATCAAAAGGGGTCATGTGATGATGTAAGGAGTTTTTAGACCTAAAAATAATATATTTATAGGTTCTCAAGATCTGTTATAGGTCTTTAATGGCTTCCAAACACTAACACTTAAGCAATTATGCCTAATTGGCCTATTTGGTCAACAAGAGAGCTCAAAGTTGGCATATAGGGGATAATGAGGAGAGTTAATGTAGGGTGAAATTCCATGTAAATAATCATTTGAATGGGGAAAATTCACTCTCAATGGTCATAATGGAGAGAGGTAGGGTAGCTTCTTGACTTTATCAAACATACTTAAGAAGAAGATGGGTTATTATATGTTTGTAGTGACTTAACTATAATCTTTTCATGTTGTAACTACCAAGGAAGAGTTATTTAACCCAATTAGGGGTATAACATGCCTTGAAAGAGGTTTAAAAGTTCAAACATAGTCTCCATTACCTCCACTTATATGTTAAAAGGATGTATTGAAGGCACCAACACATAGGGAGTTGAAAGAAAGGCTGCTTGTAATTGATGAAATTGATATATGAGTTGGATGTGGTCATTTATGACCCCTTATCCATTTTTACATGCCAATTTTATCTTCTCTCTACTGATTTATTATATATTAAGGGATTCAGGCCTTTTATGGTATCCCTTAGGATGGTATGAGAGAACTCTACTAGTGTTTGTACTTGTGCACCTATTTGGATTGATGAATAGAACACTGCAACATCTTCATGATTAGTACTTAGTATATTCATGCTTATTTTAATATGTATAGTGGTATAGTCATCCCTTTATAGGTCCAAGTTTCACCTAAGTAATAATAAGCTTTCCTTGTAGGTCATCTAGTGTGTCATGATGTTTATGGCTCAAGCTTGAATTGGATGTCTGATTGTAAGTGCCTTGAACTAGGCCTTATTCTCATTACCCTCTTGCTTCAATAACTCAAGAAGACCCCTAGGTGAAACATTATTATTTGGAATCCATTAAAGGTAGTGTTTTAACTTTATGCATTATCCACTAATGTGTTAAGAGTTAAAGTTGAGTGATTGGATGAAATATCATCTTAGTTTCATCACCAACCTTTAGTGTAGGTTTCCTTCATGCAACTTATTTACCCTTTTCATCCCAATAGATTAGGACTTATAGAGAGTGTTAAAATGACAAATTAGGGGAGATAACCCCATCAAAACTAGAGATGTGGCCTAGACAATAGGTAACCCATAGCCTATAGGTCAATCCCATGTTATTCTAAGTTTGAGGTGGATATGAATAGCCTTCCTCAAGAAGGGTGTAACCTAGTTACCTAATAGTTTTGGCATGCCCAATGGGACCAGCTTTCAAGTGCCTTAAATCATGCCTTGGTAGCCTTGGAGAACATCTAGGAGCTAAAAATATTCTGTAGTAGCATTTGCAATCATCTTAGAGAGCTTTAAGCACCACATCAATAGAGTTATAATCAAAAATTCATATCAAGTTTATGGAAAGTCATCACTTCAGGGGTAAGAAAGATTAATTTTCATAGTTTCATTTATTTTCATGTGCTTAATGAGGATACATGGTTATACATGGGAAGATTTATGTCATCCATTCCCTTATGAGTATACCTATGACCTTTTCCAACTCCATCATGATCCTCATAAATCTTATTCAGATCCCATCAGCCATACATCCACCCTTTTCAACCCCATGATGAGTCCTCTTATTGCCAAGACTACTAACCCCATTGTGAGCCTCAACTATCTCCTTGGTAGTCTAGTTAGCATTTGATCAGTCATGGCAGCACCATTATATTATTGACCAGCCCACTCATTCCCCGAGTTAATCTATATTAGGATTAAAATAGACCCTATTAGATTATGAGAGATATATGGTAAACATTGATACATTGAAAAGGTATGGCAAGAGATCCCAAAGCATGTCATTGAGGGGATTAAAATTTCATTGTAGTAAGCCAAAAGAGACTGGTCATTTCTTATGAGGGAGGGTCATTCAAGGGAATATAATGATATTTTGAACATAGAAGGTCTAATTTCTAAAGTTGAAGATAGGTTGATAGTGTATGAAGGGAAGCAAAATTACCATCATCCACATTGTCTCCCCTCCTATATCCCATGTCAATATTATATTGAGTTACCCATCACCCCTCAAACTCTTCCCTCAATTAAGTATTAGATCCCTCAAAATCCTTCATAAGCCCTACCAACCCTTCCCACTTGGAAATCTATCCAAAAAAGATCTCAAAAGGTAGGAGAAAAATGTATTTAAGGGGCTAGTCACTATGAGCAGACCCTTGATCAATCAAGGCTTGATTTTGAAGCCTACCTTTCCAAGCAAATTGAGGTTATAGACTGTTGATGCTCAACAACCCTTATTCACAAAATGGGGACCCTCCTTTCCTAAATTTTCCTAAGTTTGTAAGATACCAATCATGTTAAGTCATTTGTCCACATATAAAATTGATTTCACACTTCCTAGCAATTTATTGGTTAGATATTCATTTTACAATATAGACTAGAATTTAGAAATATCTAAATTATTGCAAGTTTCTTCAAGTTTTCTCCAAGTTTCAATGAATAATTAACCATGAATGGGCATGAACACAATAGACTTATCCAAATTTTACTGGACTAACCTTACATTCTATTTAAAGCATTTACTTATATAGTTTTTCTTTGAATTAGCTTCATTTTCATTATGATGGACATTTTATGTTTCTAAAAGTCTAACTTAACTTCTTGCATGACTTGTAGGATGTCAAAGTTAAATTAGAGGTTTGAGATGCTTCATGTTATGTCAAATTTAATATTAAAACTTAAAGAGGATAGATGTCCACCTTGTTAGCCTTTGTAAGCCTTTGTAATGCCTCAATGATTCATCACTCCATACATGACACTTGAAACAAATATGTGAAGCCCATGAACCATGTGGCACCATCCTGAGAGCTTGCAAAGGAGTTAACCATTGGAATTCAAATCCATAGGCTATGTGTTAATATCCTAGCCCATCCAAGAAATCCAATTCAATCTAAGTCACCACACACTATACTACAAACATAGAGGCTCATGAGATGCCACCACGTGTCCTTGATGCATCTATCTGAACTTGAGTAACCTTTCAAAGTGATGTGTTTCCTTCAGACTCATCTAAGATTAACATGTGTCACTACTACATTACATATGATCTAAAGCTTGTAAGATCCCATTAAATGAACATGTGGATGCACCCAAGTCATCTAATCAAGGCTTGATGGAATCCATCTATCCAAGCCCCTTCTGAGAAAGATAAGTGGCATAAGAATGAAAAGAAACTCATGAAAATGATGCATGTCCCCCTCAGGCCTGCATGATGATGGCACTTGTCATACCCACATTGCTTATATCTAAATAACCACTTGATCACCTCTAAAATCCTATTGAAGTGTTGCATGTCCCTACTAGACCTATGAGATGATGTTGTATGTCATTCCCATGAAGCTTCATCCTCAAATCACCCAGATCATCTCCAAGATTGACATGTGGTTCCACCTGAGCCATACATTCAAAATAAATTTGTTGACAACTACCTAGAGACATTGCAAAGATGACACCTATCAAAGCAAAGTCATAATTACATGTGAGAGAGCAACCTAGTAAAGAGAAGCCTTGATTGCCTACAAAATCAACATATAACACTCCCACAACCAACCAAAACTAAAGGTCCCTATTCAAGAGCTCACCATGAATATGGGAATGTCATGTGGTAGGGTACAAATGAATCACCACATTAAGTTGCATCTAAAGAGCCTAAAAGCAATAAAAAAAAGCCATGTTTCTAGATTGGAGCTGACTGAGCAATTTAGTCATATTTAGGCCCTATAAGCACCTAGATGGATCCAAGGTGGTAGATTTTAGCTTCAAAGATAAAATTGATAGAAAATCAAATTCAAATCAACATTGAATTTGAATGAAAAGGTGATGAGCTTTTCATTAATGTGTCATGAACCAGAATCATCATTTAACCTTACATTAATCATGGAAATATTTAAAAGGATACTCAACTCAATTAGTACTACCTAAACTTTCATTTTAAATCCATAATCATTTGCTCTCTTTGTTATCTACATTCTCAAAGTTTAACCAAGATCGAGCTCTTCACAGATTATACCCAAGCTGCCATTGTTAGAGCTCTAAAACTATAGATAAGTACAAGAAGACTCTAATTACTACCTATGAACATTGAAAAAATGTCAAAGGTGGGACCTTCCACTTCTAGTAAGGGAATTTAATTTGAAAATGATGATTTATTATTTTAATATGGTAATTAAGTCATTTTTAAGGACACAAAGTGCTTCCCTGAGGCCATAAACACAAGGGACAAGAATTATAGCAGTTTATATTACAATATTGAGGAAGCCAAGGATATTGATGATTCCATGACCATGCCCCACATCATTCATCTCACTTCAAACATCTTAACAATCTAAGTTACCAATCTTTACAAAGTTGTAACAAAATCAGAGGTCATGCCATGCATTGACCTAGTATATAACATCTTCAAGATGTCAAATTATGATTATGGATTACTTAAATCCCTAAATAAATGGCTCCTAATTACCTTCATTATTGGTCTTAATTTTTAAAAGTACTATGACCTACCTCTACCATAGGTGGAATATAACTAGATCATCATCAAAAATTGGTATGAGGTGCAGTCTTTAGACAAAGTCCTAACCTCATGGGTAACTAAGCCAAAGGGATTGTCTACATGAATGACCAAGGGGATTTACCTATATATCAATTCAAGAAAGGAGTAAGGATCGGCTTGACCTTACTAAATAAGGTATTTGGTAATTCACATATTGGATATGTAGATATAAGGACTATCCTAATATTGTAACTAATTCTAGAGGATCAATATATTCCCCCACTTGGGGATATTATTAGTGATAATTTGGTTAATACTATGAATTACACATGGAATAATGGGGATCCATTCTATATTATCAACTATTTATTGGATTCCATATGTGAAATTACATAGTTAGGGCCAAACACATGGTCTTTTGAGAGGTAAGAAGTGTTTCCCTAATCATTCTCTACATTACACATCCACCAATTCAGGTGGAATATCAAGATAATAGTAGAGGATTTCTATCCCCTATCTACAAGTTAATCATGTAATGCAAAAAATTATTGGTACCATTAAAAGTTAAGTATGCACTAAGAGACATAGGTGGCTTATAGCTCTACCCCAATTGTGCAGTCATCTGAGTAGAAGGGGTAATGGTATATCCCCTTAGGTTACCAATGTATGTGCCATTTAATTGGTATAAGAGGAGATAAAATACCAAATTCTCCATAGAATTGATGGCCTATTTAAGAGGAAGAAAAAGATACCCCCCACAAGGCTCCTTATTAGCTGGGGAGAGCTAAGGTAAAGTAATGGAAAGATGTAATAGTGGTATCAAGGTATAATAACTCATACCTATTTTCCAAGGATGACTATAGAATGTAAGATCTAAACCAAGTCATTTTTAAACTACCCTAACCAAGTTCAAAAGAGATGTGGCTTTAAAATACAAGAATTAGGATAAGGTGAATGATTGGATATACCTTGATGTAATGAATGATGAGGTAGTCCTGAGAAATATTGTAAGGAAAAATATATCACTTAAACTTAGGATCGATCAATAAAGGAGGAAAGAAGACATAACAAATCCTCAACTCCCACCAACTCATGGGAGCATGTTCAATGTAGATTATGAGGAAAAAGAAGAAGAAGAGGATGACACTCCTCTCATCATAAATAGACCCTATAAGCCCCCACTTCAAGCTACTATGAGTGGGAAAGACATGCCTCTAAGATTTTAGAAAGGAGAGTCAGATAGCTAACCTAACCCCTCACAATAACCTACAATAGCCACTATATATTTTGAGGAAGCTACCACAAAAAACATGGGCCAGTCAAGTCCCAATGTCATTGATCTTAAGGAAGGGTAGTAAGGAGTTGAGATCTCATTGGAAGGACTCTAGGCACTAGCTAGAAGAGTTGTTGAGAAAGTATACACAAGGAAGAGATACCCTAGGAATATAATTATAGGAGAAGTATCCCCTACATTATCCTCCCAATATCCCTTTATAAGTAACACACCATTGTCTTCTTTTCTAGTCATGAGTACATTTACAATTACTCATATTTTTATTACTACTCACACTCCCATGTTCACATCCCACACCACTTATTCCTTTTGAGGTACCATTCCCCAATTCATCTCCCATGCCACTACCAATATTCCACCTCCACCAAGCTCCCAATGCACTATTATTAACCAAGTTGTGGGTTCTACCCCTTTTCAAACTACCACTACTAGTGCAACACTCACCCTTGGCTCCTTGCATCCACTAAACCACTTAAACCCATTACAAAATCATTCACCTAGTAGAAGCCACTTCACCTAACCACAATATCCAAAATTATTGGGCCCTCAACATTTCCCACATTTTTTCTCAATATGGGCCCTGCTAAGTCATTATTCGATCCATAGGGGAAATTAGACCCAACTAATTTATATATCCTAGTTATAGACTTAGCTTCTTCATCTTCCCAATCACTCCCATTATAACTACCTCCCACTCAACCAATAGATAAAACCACCCCAATTTGGGTGAAAAACATGATGTAGACAATAAGCAAGGGAGGCCTCAGGCAAGCCAAACTCTAACCCAAATTTGGATGAGGTTTGACCCCACCACTAGAACCATGAATAAGTTAGTTTAGAGATAGGTGGATCAACCATAATAAATATTAATTATGATATATGAGAGTGAAGAGCCACTCTTCACTATGACAAAAAAGAGGAAGGCTAGCCATGGAAATGTGCAAGAGTGTGTAGAGGATCCTATATCCTTAGTGTAAGCACAAACATAATCAACTTTTTCCTTAATGAAAGGGATGCAGTACTAACTGAAGAGGCTAAAAGAGAAAACACTACCCATGGTGCCAAAAGGCACATTGATTTCAATAATAAATGTTGTGATTAATGTCTTTAATCTATACAAATTTATGAAGAAATAACAAGAGCATGGGATCAAGCAAGCCAAAGGGGTCATTAAACTTTACCAAATTCTATCCCTCTATGACACCAAGTTAGCAAACTTGGTGAGAGTGGCAAGATTCCATAAGTTTAATAACCTAAATGTTTTACCTCTTGAGGATATTATGCCTATAAAAACCATCCTCATGAATAGGAAGATTTTGAAGACATAGTTGGACCAGCTCAAGGATGCAAATACATCCTTTGAGAAAATTGAATTTAAGATAGCCCACTTACTGAAAGATGCCATGATCACTAACATGACTAAGACAGATGGCTCCTTTATGGATGACAAAGAATTTAGGGCATAGATGAAAGTATTTATTTCATAATTCTATCAAGATGTAGTTAGTGCCAAGATAGCTATGGAGGTCATAGACATTATGGTATTTGCCAACTAGAGGCTATAAAAGGTAGAGGAAATTGAGGAGGCACTCAGGTCAATACTCACAAAGAAAAACAAGTTGATCTAGGATGTACCTAATTTATTTAGGTCCATCATCCTATATTTTTATTAGATAGATAAAGACTACTAGGCATGTGTTAAAGTATGGACCTAGGAAGAAATTGAAAAGAAGTAGAAGCGAAAACAACAATAACAACAACAAACATCTTAACCACCCCTAAGCCCTTTGGGATATTTAGTTATGTTTTATAATTCAAATATAGAATATTATATTACAATGTGGCATTTTAGGCCACTTAGTTGTATATTGAACACTTGTTTTGGGCCCACTCAAATGTGTCTTAGGCATTTTGAGCCTATAAATAGGGGCGTCATCCCTGATTTGTAAATCAGAAATAGTTATTTGCAAGAATCAATACAAGAGAACTAAAAAAATTGTTATATTATATGTAGTGCTTAATTATATGTTTTTTTTGTTATTCCTCAATATTTTGATGTTTGATTATTTCCTTTATACAAATTAATTTGGTAATTACATTTTGTACATGTATCTATTAGTTTGAGCTTAACACTAGGCTAACTAAAATGATAGTATATTTGCCCTATTTTTTCTCATTTACAACTAGATGTGTTGTGTAATTTATTGTGAGTGAGTTATATTTATGCAAAGTATGTTATTATATACACACATTCTCTTCCCTTAAATATTTGACTTCATTTATTTATATTTAATCATTACACTAGGGTTGGTAGATGTTAGTTTCATGTATTTATCTTATAAGTTAGCATAATTGGCATATTCATTCATCTTAAGCATATTCTCTTCTCTGCCCTAACCTACTCTCTCTAGGATCCACACATGAATCAAATTATCTTATATTATTCTATATATATCCATTATTCATTTACATTTTGGGCAATAATTGGCAAATATTAAGATAATTCATAAAGATTAGCTAGAAATTGTGTCACTACATAACATCTATTGTCCCTACAGTAGGGTCTACTTACAAACTTTGAAGTGGTGATCACATCTCTAATATTTTTGATATTTCAAGTAATATTTGTATAAATAACTCAATCCTTGAGTCATTCCAGGACTTTAAATTGAGTTTTTTTCCCTAGTGAAATAGGGAACACTAAAAGTGAATCAACATAGATAAACATTTATATCAGATAGTATCAACTAAAAAATTAACACCACCTTAACTAAGTGAACCTCCTTTCATACCCTAAACTATAGTACATTCAACACAAGAAACTCTTAAGCCTAAGTTTCCATCTTAGAACTAAGTGTTATAGTCAAGGGAGAGATAAGGATAGTTAAACAAACCTAAAGTCATTCAAGATCCTAAGCCATTTCCTTCATGGAAATACATCCAAAATAATGTGCAAAAAAAGAGGAGGTAATTATTATTGAGAAAAAGTAGTTGAATAAAGTAAATGTGACATACATCTCATCTATTTTGAAGTCACTCCAAGAATCTCCTATTCCACTCATTGAGAGAGAGCCTATCCTTAAAGAGGTAAGCAAATAAAATTAGATTGAGGTGGTAGCTTATGTTGATGAATTATCATAGATTTAAGAGGATATTTTCCTTGGAACACCACATGGAAAGGAGGGACACCATTTAGCCTTCAAAGATGTAGAAGAAGATGGCCTACAAAGACTAGATGAGACACAAAATAAAAACATGTCAACTGATCAAAATAAAGATGACTTTTAGGATATCCTTGATGACATGGAAGTTACCCTTCATCATGGTAGTCCTCAATAGCTTGTAGTAGTTGTGAGATAAAATTTCAAACTATCTAATGAGGATAGAGAACAAGGAAAATTTGAGAGTTTTCAAAGTCATCAAATGTTTGTTTAAGATGAAGGCACTTCAAAAGATCAATCAAGAGATTTGTTTGATATTATAGAGTCAGGTTATAATATCCTTGAAGCATGTTGTGAGATGGTCTAGGTTGAAGAATCCAATGTCATCAATCAAAAAATAGGTATCCCTTTAAACATGCCACTCTAGGAGATTATTCTATGTGAATATGACTTATTTGAAGTGTTTAAGCAAGGTTACCAATCCTTTCTTCCACTTGCAGATGCCTCTTCACTCTTAGAGGATAGGACTAAGCTTAAGTGGCCTCAAGAAACCATCAAAAAAGATATACCTATTCTTGAAGGCAACCTTCTAGACATATTGCAAGATTCACTTCAAATTATTCAACCTGATCAAAAGCAATATATAATTGAGGCAGAATTCATGTTGTTCATGTAAGGAAGATGAGTGTGGGAAGACTATGATTGGGTGCTTGAGTTAACCAACTAGTCCATACACATGATATTTAAGCAAGAGGATCTATTTGCCTTCTTAAGGGGCCATTATTATGACAGTGTCTTTAGCTACAGGTGGGATCCTTCATGTAGTAGGCGTTACATGATTACACTCCTATCATCATGTGTCAAATTGACCTCAAGAAGTTAACTTGATCAAAGGATATTATATTTTGATCCTGGAGGATACATGAGGTGTGTTTTTAGTGGTTTATATCAATATTTATCATGCTTCAATAAGTGCCAACATAATTGTGTATATATCTATCCTTTTGTTTTAGTGTCTTGTTAAGTTTGTTTATTAAATGTCGATGTGTTTCTTAGAGCTAGGTGTTATTTCTTTACTTTTCTTTATGTGTCTTAATGTTTTTGTAGTCCAAGAAATGTCTTTGAGTAGTAGATCAATTGGATAGTCCATCAAAGTGGTCCTCAAGCCATATTACTATAGTCATATAAAATGCAAAAATTGGTAAATTAAGCATGGCTAATGACACCTAACCCATAGGTCCCTCTTGCTTGCTATCATAACCATCATAAGCTTATTTTCGTTGATTCTGAATCATTTGAAGCCTTCCATACTTGACCCTAGCTAATCTAGGACCCTCTCTTCATGACTAATCCATCCCCCTAGGTCTTGTTTGCCTAGGACAATACTGCCTAACTAGGATAGGAATGTCAGTGCCACTATTCTCCATTTTTAGTGTTGTTTCAAAGCTCATTTTTAGCCCCAATGGTCAATTTATTCTAGTTTCCCATCCTTCTCCTTGTTGGCCTAACATTAGTAAATTCAATCCATGACTAATAGATCCATATAAAATCCCATTCAAAGATCATTTGGAAAGGGTTGGAAAATATTATCAAGCAAGCAAGAATACAAGTGAAACCACTTATATAATCTTCCCTATTTTTTGCATATAGCCATCCAGTATAATCCTAAGCACATCCAAATCTTCACACCAATCCCTAGCCACCTCAAGCACATCTAATTTAGCATTTCTTACATTTGCATATCATAATTTCACCAAGAAGTTTCAAAGGGAGAACTACATATGGCTTGATCCCTCTTCAAAGTATTTATATGTAGGTAGCATGTCCACACATAGGGTGTGAAGCATGTCCAGTGCG
This sequence comes from Torreya grandis, assembly GCA_037957365.1. Classification (NCBI taxonomy): domain Eukaryota; kingdom Viridiplantae; phylum Streptophyta; class Pinopsida; order Cupressales; family Taxaceae; genus Torreya; species Torreya grandis. Next base: position 2,518,027 of record JARHVA010000307.1, read on the forward strand.
TATTGCACACACTAATCCCTTTTCCCTATTTTATAAAGTGTTGTTCAAGTACATTAAAGTCTTATAAATGAATAAAATTAGCTCTACAAGGAGTAATGTTGATAGTGAAGCTTCATAAATTTAGAGATAGTATCACATAGACCTATTGAACAAAACCTAAAAAGATCAGACTCTTAGGAAAATAGTATCAAACAAGGACTACAGTACTAGTGCCACTCCTATCCACTTTCAATGCTCCTATCCAATCATAAAATGAAAGATAGAATCTTGTTTATGATAGTGTCCTAGGATTACACAGTGAATATCAGACCCTATCTTAGTTGGATCAACACAATCTAATCTAAGTCTTATTTTTCCCCCTTTTATACTATTTTTTATAAAATATATAATTACCTATAAATTTCATAAATTAGTAGCTTATTTATTGCATGTTATTTACTAATTTATCAATCTAGACCCTTTATCTAAATTAAGAATAAAACCCCAATATTCTCAAAAGTATTAAATCATTTGGTAAACCCAACATACTTTGTTTATGCACAAAAACCCTAGAAACCTTAGGGTAAAATTCCTACTAATTTTTCTAATAAATTTTTGAATTTTTATTTCAATATTTAAATCAGAAATTCATTTCAAATTTTAAAAATTTGGTAGTAAATTTTAAAATAATTTTTTTTCAAACTCTAGGTGCCCATACTAGGTCCTAGTATTTTTGCAGTAATTTTCCTAATTTTGACTAGCATATTTAAATCAAAAAATCCATTCAAAAATCAATAGAAATCTTCAAATTTTTATTTTTCTCAAAACCCTAGTTGTGCATACTAGGTCCTATTCACTCAAGCATTTTCTAATATTTTTTTGAATTTTTAGTTGAATATTTAAATCAAAAATTCAAATTGATTTTCAAAATTCCATAGTATTTTGCAAAAATATATTATCAAAACCCTAGTTGCATGTACTAGTTCTTATTCACTTTTTGAGGTATCACCTTACATGTTTGTGAACTTCGTATCCTTTTTGCATAATTTCTAATTCACTATTTTCATAACTCTACATTCTCTATATTTAAAACTTGATTTTTCTAGCACTTTACCTATTACAAATGTTTGAAAAAACTTTAAACATAGTTCAAATTGTTATCCTACCTTAAAAATTGCCCAATACACTGGTTTTGATGAAACTGATAAAAGATAACTTCAAGAAATCCTAACCAAACACCTTGACATCCAAGATGACATGCTCAAAATACTCTAAAAAGAATAACAAAGAGTAAATAATGGTCAATATTCTCAAAATATAGAGTAGCTAGTTACAAATGATACTATGAGGGTAACTATGTCTCAACAACCCCCTATAACAACCCAACCTACCTCTATGCCACTAGCTACAGCTAGTACATCCTTATCTTTTGATGTGGTAGCCCTTTTGTAAGAGAGAGGATCTCTTCACTCTAAGTTGCTACATCTTGAGCAAGGTGCCACTAGACCTACATAGGCTTTGGATTCTTTTGCTCTTTTTCATACACCATTAGCATGTCACATTATTTTTACACCCTTGCCATAAGGTTTTATTTAATGCAAGCTTACTTTATATGATGGCAAGGGTGATCCAGAGACACATTTGAGAGCTTTTCAGTAGCATACTTGGGATATGTACCCAATGACTGGATACTTACCAAGTTATTTTCATGAAGCCTAAAGGATTATGATTTAAAATGGTTCTATAGTTTACTAGATCAATCAGTCAATGCTTTCAATCCTTTAGTTGACATGTTCTTAGCTCACTTTAGCATCAACATTGGTGATAAGATTTCATATACTCAAGTTTCACAATGTAAACAAAGGTCAAATGAGCATCTCATAGATTATGTTATTCGATATAAGACTATCTTGGCTATGATGACTAGCCCCATGACCGATCAAGACTTATAGGATATCTTCAAATAGAGTCTTCTACTAGCTTTACATGAATCAATTATGTTCAAAAGATTCTTTTCCTTCATTGAATTGTGTCACACACTAAGGAAAAATAAGTCAAGTTAATTTCAATGGGCAAACTCAAGTACACAAGTATCTCAGACACAAAAAATAAGAGTAACAACAAAGTCCCATACAAATTAAAGGTCAATGCTAATAAGATTTAGAATCAACATATAGTTAATGTGACTTCAGAGCCCCCTCAGCAAGTGGTTTTATCAACACCTCCTTGGTGTATATTTACCAATCAACCAGTTTCTCCAACCAGAGTTTTACAATAACTATTGGATTGTAACATCATGTCTCTCCCTCCTATTCAAGAAGTTGATCCAACAAAGCTTCTTCCATTTGGATATGATCAGCATGCATTTTACGAGTTTAATAGGGCACTAAGCCATACAACAAACATATGCATTATTTTGAGACATAAGATATAGGATTTAATACATGGAAATCATATTAAGCTTGGCACTTCAGTTGAGCCTCCTTCACCAAAGCAAACATAGGATAAATCATTGAAAATATTTCAAATCATTTTCCATAGCATTCTAAATAAGAGACAAGGGACACATCAGGGGTTCAATATGCATATCATGCACATCCACCACCAGATACATACAGGTCACCTCTAGTTGAATCATATCTTTTGAGCAACATGATTGGTGTATATAATTATAGAGTTATAGTTAAACCTTCCATATCCTTTTTATAATAGGAGATCATTGAGGATGATTAAGATTATCATACACTCTTTATTAGATCTCACATTCATAATCATCCTATTCATAGTGTTCTCATAGACAATAGATCCAGTGTAAACATGTGTATTGTGACACTATTATAGCATTTGGGATATTCAAAGTAGGATATTACATCGATAGACATAGTTATCAATAGATTCAGTGGGCATATTCATAGTTCATTGCGTGAGATTCTACTTCTTCTACAGGTTGGTCCAACACACATCACCACACCATTCACTATAGTTCTATTGTCACAATTTTTGAAAAAAAAAGGTGGTGAAAAAAGTCATTTTTAAAAGAAAATAAAAAAATTTCTAATTTTTTTATTTTTCACCCAAAAAGTCAAAAAAAATTAAAAATCAAAATTTTGATTAATTACTCAAAAATTAATTAATCAATTTTTTTTGGCTTTTCCCATTTGGACCCCAAAGCATTTTTTTAAACACGTTAGAACCTACTTTGTAAAATATCATTTGCTTTCCTAGTAATTTGCCAAAACCTTTTCACTTTTTGTGAATTGCAAAAACATATCTTCATTTTGCACAAGTTGTACAATTTACAAAAATGTTTTTTTGTGTAATTTGCAAAAATATTTTTTTGTGCAATTTACAAAAACTCTTTTGGGTGAAAATTTCAATTTGTAAAAGCATTTTTAAATATTCCCTTTTTGATTTAACCCAAAATCATACTTATTTTAATCATGCAAATTGTAAATTATTTTTGAAGCCACTTTAATGCAAAATTCAAAATTACAAATTTATTTCCCCACTTCATGCAAGTTGCCATTGCAAAATTAAAGGATTATTCCTTTTACATGCAATCTTCCTTTCTTCCTCCTCCGATCAAAAAAGTGTAATTATTTCCTTGAGTCATGTTGAAATGGAAACTTCTTCCCTCCTATTTCTTCTGAAGCCGTTATTCATTCTCTAGACTTGTAAATTGAAATTGTCATTCGAGCAAAGCCAAAGTAAAAAATATATATTATTTATGTTTTATTTTTTGAACAGGTTGATGCCACAACATAAAGGGAAAATTTACAAGTAAACAAAAAAAATTAATTGCTTTCTTAGATTGGCATCATACGGCCAGCCAAGAGGATTACAAAAAATGAATGAAAAAGTAAAGAAGAACAGGGTGATGCCAGCAAAAGAAATTGTAAAAGTCTAAAGGAAAATATTAAAAAAAAGGTTGAATTCTAATGCAAGACCAAAATCATATGACACTTCAACCATGGGATAGAAAAATAAATAAAAATTTAATTGGCTACAAGTTTGAGATCAACGCCCACCCAAGGAGGAATATGAAGGAAATAAAAGTTTAAAAAGTTGAGCATGGTTAAAAAAAGTATGAGGAGAGTTTTATTTTGATGAATTTCATAAATATTATCAATGAATAAATCCCCAGGGAGAAAGAAATTTCCAAGTGGAGATATGATCTGGTGGGTTTAAATTTTTTTTTAAAAAAGGTAAAATTTACTAGTGAAAAAAAAATTCATGCCTTTTTTTGGTAAAATAAATAAAAGTGGAATATATATATAGGGTGAAAATTTTAAAAAATCTTAGAGGAATTGTAACAAGAGCATTTTCAAGCAAGAAATTTGGTTAAACAAAAATTTAAAATTCATATCAGGAGCATTAAAATTATATTAGAGCAATTTACACAATCAACTTATAAAGACAACTTCAATTTGCATTTTCGTCATTTTTTGCAAATCAGGTACTTTTCTACAAAAAATTCAAATTTTTAAATTTTATTGTCAAATTAATGTATTCATCTCATACTCCAAAAAAGGAGATTCTGAGTAAAGGCAAAGAAAAAGCAATCATGAAATACTAGTTCTAGGGTATAGTACCTCCTTTGTTGTTGGAATCCAACACATAAAATATCATAAATATTGATCTTGGTCACGTCAACTTGGTTGAGTTTTGGGAAAGAATGAATGCAAAGCCTAAGACATATTTTGGTTAGAGTATTTGTGATAGTGGTTTAGCATAGGCAACATTATTCCTGATATCATTACAGTATCTTGAGTTGGTTTTAGTTGTGGTAAATAATTATAACTCCAAGACGTGAAAGGTAAGAAATTGACAAGGGGAGTTAGTAGTGAGTTTTAATCCTGAGAAAATTGACAACATTTTTCACCTTCTAGATCTTAAATTCTTAGTGCACCTAACTCCTAAATCCTCTCAAAGCTTTTAGGATGACAATGTAAGGCCTGGTTGACTAAGTTGAAGCATTCCTCCACTTGGTTTCCCAAACATCTTGCAAGATCAGATTTTAAAGTTGAGATAAGTGACATAATCATTTTGTTACATAGGATAGTGGGAAATCAAACAACCAAAAAAATTTATGACTAGATGTATAGGTTCATCTAGATCATCATTCAAAATAGACAATATATTGATTGGGATGAATTGATCAGCAATTCCATTCATAACCAACTCATAGAAGTAAAACACATGTCAAATTTTTATATGGCTTCGTATCTTGCTTACGTTGTAGCAAGTCAAAATTATTTTGATGGATTGCATATTGTAGGTGATTTTGAAAAAAAATAATGGTGTATGACTTCTATCCCTGGATGACATTGAAAGAAAGCACCCATCACTTTAAAAGAGTCAATGATTGCTTTGTTCATTTCATCATCCAATTGTTTAAAAAGAAATCTTCAACTCAAGGATATCAGTTGTAACCACCAAAGAAATATCAAAGTGGGGAGCTTAGTTTATACAATTCTCAACTTTTAGTTACTTAAGAATCTATGGTTGTGAAATAGCTCCTTATATGCTCCCATGATACATCAGCAACAAATGGGCATTAATAGAATTGCTGAGACAACTTATTGAAACACACAAGTTCTTGACAAGTAAATTCAAAATAGGGATCAAGTTTCCTATCTTTATTTGTAGGTATACTTTTCCTTCATTAGTGAAGGCCAAAAAATTTTAAAAATACATTTCTCACTTTAACCTCAAAACTTTTGAAAGTAGGCCTTCATTTGACAATAGAGGCTTAATTAAACACAATCTTGGATCCTTTTTTTAGATTGTTCCACATTTTGAAGACTATTGGATGGATTATGATGATGAGAAAGCAGTGAGAATAAGATACTATTCATAGTTTACCATGAGACAAATAGTCAAGTTTGGCATAATGAAAGTGCCAAAATAGTTAGTAGATGATGAGGTCACATTGGATCCCATCTTTGAAAAAGAAGGCATCATGACAAAACCATTGCTTGTGGTACATTGGGACAAAAGGTAATCTACTTATCTTAGAAGTAAGACAAGGGTTTTACTTGATAGAACTCTCAGATGGTTAAAATGTAAGGGAGTTGATGTTACAAATATTGATTTCCCTACATCTCATTGAGAATACAAATTTGGAAGCTTTTATAAACAATAAAATGAGCCAAAAAAGATAGATGAGGTAGGCCCTAGTGGAGAATCTTCCATGACAGAAGAAGCCTGTGACCCTAAAATTTCTCAACAACATAATAATTCATGAAATACTATCAAGCTAAAGATAAAAAGGTTTGGTGAGAATGTTTCTTCTCCTAAAATTTTAGTTTTTGAAGAAGTTCCAATTGATAGTTTTCCATTCACTCAAGAATTAATAGAGAACATGAATTAAAAAAATTTAACTCCATATGATATAATGTTTCCTATGTCATATCCTTTCCCTTTGCAATAGATTAATCCTATCTCTTCATCTTCTCCCTCAAATATTTTTTTCCCATTGTTCCTTCTGTAAGAATCCCTTTTGAAATGATCCATCCACAAGAGAAAATTGAAACCACTTCTCAGGTTGTCCTAATTACACCTTCTTCAACTGTAGTTAGGATTGATCCACATGTTTCAACTTATGTCCCATTGCCTTCCTCAAGCATGACAACCTTAGATTGGTTGTCTATAGTAGTGAAAAGAATGAGAAGAATTGTTGAACTTAAAGAGATAGATTTTGAAACCTTGAAAACTTATTTTTCAAAAAATCTAAAGAAAGCGAAGATAATTTCATGAATTGTGATAGATGAAAAAGGAGAAAAGTATGTAGAGGTGGCCATTCCATCAGTTGAAATGGATAAGTTAGAAATCAGGGTTGAAGATTACCATGTATATAGAGTTCAATTAGGAAAATCAACTAGAGAAGGAATGAAATGAGATGTTCAGTTGGCAATTGACACCATATTTGAAAAATAGACAAAGATAAAGTGACAAAAGAAGAGCTAAAAGAGAAAGTGGAACAATTGAGCTCAATAATACATAGATTGGTTAGGCCAGTTCAACTAGTTATCATTTCATCGAGTCTTCATGCCAAAACATTGGAAAGAGTGAGAGAAGTGGACCAAATGGGTAATGTGGTGAAAGTTTGGATTGAAAAAGTTATAGATCATGGGGTCTCAACAATTCTCACTACAACAACAATATTCTCTGAGATTCAATCACAATATGAACAACTAATAACAAAAATAAATGGATATGCTCAAGAGAAACATAATTGGGAGGAACTCATGCCTGAGTTGGTTGAATTCTCAAAATTTCCTTCTAATGATCTTATTGAAAAAAGGGTAATCAATGAAGATGAAAAATTTTATTAGATTGAATTTCTTTGGACCACCAAATTTAGAATCTAGTTTCTTCAAGAATGTGTTCAAAAATTCAATAATGCAAGGTCACTTGGGAATGACATAATGATAGAGACTGATAATGAAGTCAAGAAGTTGGATTGTCATTTTTTTAATGACAAAGATTAAGAGGTAAATTTGATTTTAATTGAGACCATAATTGGAGAATTTAAATAATGAATCGAGAATATTTCCACTACATCTGCATATAATTATGAATAACTTCATCAGTTATCCCAGTACTAAGTGAATGTAGATAATTTGGATATGAAAATCAGCAGTCTTAGAAGCAAGCACCAAGAAATGAAAGAATTAGATTACCCAGTAGACATTGCCTACAGGGACATAGATGGACCAAATGAAGATTCAATCAAAGTAATTATTCAAAGATTCAATGATTTCTTGAATGGAAAATAATTGTCAATACAATAGCCATAAGAATGAAGATATACTTTTAGTGTTCTTGATTTCTCTCCTCTTATTTCTTAGTATCTAACTTGTGTAATTTCACTCTTTTCCTCTTAAAAATGTGCATTTTATTTTTGTAAATTGTCTTTTCAATTTTACTGACTTGCTTTTTCAAGTTGTACGAGTTGATGATATGATTTTTCAAGTAGTGCAAGAAACCCCAATTATTTTCTCAAGTGGTGCTAATTGCATAAAGAATTTTTACACCTTTTTAAAATTGTAATTTCTCATTGATATTTTAACACTTTTGTAAAAAGGAAAAATAGGTGTTTTTTCACCATAACCACCTATTTTAGCCTATAAATACAAGTTAGAGCTTCATAATAAGGGTTTGAAACAGATAGAATTTTTGGTAAAGCATTGTAAGAGGAGATCAATCTTTCTACTCTTCAAAATCAATACAAAAAAGGTGTTTCTAAACTTTGTGTTAGTTATATCTTTTGAATTACTTTTTTAATTTAATTCATTATATTTGATTTTAATTGACATTGTTATAAATTCCAAACTATTGAGAATAGAAGATTAGATTATGAAATTTCTATTTTGAGTTGTAATTTACATTTCCAATATATGTGAAAATCTTGGTGGAAATAAAGGCAATTTCTTAGTTGTTTCTATTAGAAAATACTAAGGGTTGTCAATTTCTATTATTAGAGTCAGATGATTTTTTTTGTGTATGTTTCATATCCTTATAGATATGATTATGTATTTTCAACCCATTGAATGAGAGATATTTTCCTCTTTCAAAGTCAAAACTTTCCATTAACACTTTCAACTAGTCTTTGCTTTATAACTTGATGATTTTGTTGCTCCAATAATTTCTCCCTTTACTCTTTCCTTCTATACATATTCCTTTCTTAAAGCTCCTTTTTGTAATTTTAGGTTAAAATTACTACCCATGATTTACATTCCATTATTTGTCAATATTTCCTACTTTCCTTTTTTTGGCTTTCAATAAAGGTAGCTCCACCTGCTAATAGGAGAGGGACTCTATTCCCCACGCTATTGATGTGAAGTCACCAATTTGTCCTCCTAACAAATTTTTATGCCAATAGTTTTTTGTGCCCACTATGGGGCACATTTTTGAAGTTTTCATGCCACCCATTTTGTACTGGTCCACATGTCTATGCCATCATCTCAAGGACCACTCCAACAACTTGATTCAGATTTGTAGCAATATACTCAATTAGATATTATGCTAAACCTTAAACAAATCTTTTGGAATGCTGATGAAATATTGGTAACTCATTTAGAAGTCACCTTAGCTATTATGAATCAATATTTAGAACATGTTGAAAGATTAAAAAGAACCTGTGCATGAAAAGAAGCCCGTAGAGTTCATCTAGTAGCCTAGAATTAGTAAAATCACATATGACCATTTTGGGCATTTGGAATCTAAATTATCAACCTAGTTCAAATTGGGATGAAGCTTTCTAAGAATATTTAGCCTTAAGCTTTTGATCATTTAATTTTGACAATCACACAAGCAACACTCAATTTGATACTATTAGAGCAAAATTAGATATAGAAAAAACACATGCTACCATTGCCCAAAGAAATTTTGACATTGATTCAAGAAGACAAGTGAGAAGATGACCACAAAAATTAATTTGTATAGATAATAAAAGACTTTCCTCAATTATATTTTCTTCTCATGACAATTTAAGCACCTCAAGCTCTAGTTTTTCAACCTAATCTTGATTGGATAACACAAACTCAGAAAGATCTTTCATTAAATTTGAGAGCTGTTACTTTGGATAATAGAATGAGTTTGGCACATTTTCATAGAGTAGTTAGAATCTTGGAAGAATAAGATCAAGTAGCTTTAGCACAGAGGGTTGAAGTATTGGTTGCATAGAAAATACAACAAAGAAGGCCAGCTCAAATATCTCTTTAACTTCAACTTGTGCCTTAATACCATTAACTTTCTTCCAAATTGGTAGAAAAGAGATTCACTAGAGCTAGTAAGTTAAAAGGTGAAATTAACCCTTTTTATCAGTTACAAGAACATTCTAGCTTTAAGTTGAGTCCCAAACATTATATAAAGATCAAAAGAATAATCAGTCTTCCCTCAAACTCTAAATAAAATAAACACCCTGAAAGAGGTACTTTGATAATTTGAGCTCTTGTCTTATCAAGAATGGTTATTCACATAAAAGTATTTTTTCAAAATATGACATTACCATGGGGAAATATTATGGGTCCATTGGCTCTTGGACAATTACATGACCTTCCAAAAGGGTCCATAAAGCACTTTCTAACATTTTATGGAGATGAAAAAAAACACCCTAATGAACACCTTACAACATTCAATATTGTATGTGGAATTTTAGGTGTTGATCATGAAGACATTGCCATCAAGTTATTTATCAATATGTTTCATGATGGGGTTGTAGACTAGTTTTACCATCTCACTCCAAGATCTATTACTGATTGGAATATAATGAAAATTAAATTTGAGAATAGATTTAAACTAGTTGAAGATGCCCATGCTCTGTTTGCTCAACTTACATAAATGAAAAAAGAAGTATATGAGAAAATGAGAGAGTTTGTCACTAAATTCAATAAGTTTCTAAATAAGATAATGAATAATGCACAACCTACAAATGAAAATAAAAAATGTTTCTTTATCAACTCTCAATTAGCTGAAGTAAGTTATCAATTGAGAAGGGCTAGAGTAGAAAATTTGGAATCATCTCAAGAATTGGATATTGAAGTTGAAGATGACATGATAATGTCTAGAAAACTCAAGAGATGTGAGAGGTAAGAGATTAACAAGGGTAGTTAGTAGTGAGTTTTTCTCCTAAGTAATTTGACAACATTTTTCACCTTCTAGATCATGAATCCTTGGTGCACCTAACTCCTAAATCCTCTCAAATATTTTGGGATGATAATGTTATAGTTTGTTTTAAACAAGTCAACAAGGCTTGGTTGACTAAGCTAAAGCATTCCTCCACTTAGCTTCCCAAAAATATTGCAATATTATATTTTAAAGATGAGATAAGTGATAATCACTTTGTTGCATAGGATAGTGGGAAATCAAATGGCCAAAAAAATTTAGAATTGGATGTACAGTTTCATCTAGATCACGATTCAAAATAAGAAATATATTTATTAGGGTAAATTGATTAGAAATTCTATTCACAACCAACTCATAAAATTAAAAGACACATCAAAATTTTATATGAATTCATATCTTGTTTACCCTATATCAAGTCAAAGTTATTTTGATGGATTGCATACAGTAGGTGATTTTAGAAAAACAATGGTGTATGACTTTTATCCCCAATTGACATTGAAAGAAAGCACTCATCACTTCAAAAGAGTTAATGATTGCTTTTTTCATTTTGTCATCCAAATTTTTGAAAAAGAACTCTTCAACTCAAGGATATCAGTTATAACCACCACAAAAATAGCAAGGTGGGGAACTTGGTTTGTACAATTCTCAACTTTTTATTACTTAATAATCTATGGTTATGAAATATCTCCTTATATACTCCCATGATACGTCAGTGATAAATGGGCATTAATGGAATTGACGAGACAAATTTTTGAAACACACAAGTTCTTGATAAGTAAATACAAAATAGGGATCAATTTTTCAATATCTATTGGCAGGTATACTTACCTTTCATTATTGAAGGCCAAAATAGTTGAACAATACATGTATCACTTTAACCTTAGGACTTTTGAAATCAGGCCCTCATTTGACAATAGAGGCTTAATTGAACACAATCTTGGATCTTCTTTTTAGCATGTTCCACATTTTGAAGACTATTAGATGGATTATGATGATGAAAAAGTAGTGAGAATAAGAGACTATTCATGGTTTACCATGAGATAAATAGTCAAGTTTGGCATAATGAAAGTGCTAAAAAGCTAGTAGATTATGAGGTCACATTGGATCCCATCTTTTAAAAAGAAGGCATCATGAAAAAACCATTGTCTATGGTATATTGGGATAGAAGGGAATCTACTTCTCTTAGAAGTAGGACAAGGGTTGTACTTGATAGAACTCTTAGATGGTTAAAAGGTAAGGGAGTTGATGTTACAAATAATAATTTCCCTAATTCTCATGGAGATTAAAAATTTGGAAGATTTTATAAACAACAAAAATGATCTAGAAAATATAGATGAGGCTGGCCTTAGTGGAGAATCTCCCATGAGAGAAGAAGCACATGACCCTGAAGCTGCTCAACAAGATAATCAACCATAAAAGACTATCAAGATGAGGATAAAAAGGTTTGGTGAGAATTTTTATTCTTCTCCTAAAATTTTAGTTTCTTAAGAAGTTCTAGTTGATAGTTTTATATTCACTCAAGAATTAATAGTAAACATGACTCAACAATTTTTAACTTCAATGATATAATGTTTCCTACGTCATCTGCTTTCCCTTTACAAGAGGTTACTCCTATCTCTTCATTTTCTCCCTCAAATCCTTATTTACCCATTGTTATTTCCCCAAAAATCCCTTTTGAAATGATCCATCTACAAGAGAAAATTGAAACATCTCCTCAGGCTATCCCAATTACACCTTATTCAACTGTAGTCAGGATTAATCCACATGTTTCAACTTCTATCCCATTGCCTTCCTTAAGCATGAAAACTTTAGATTGATTGTCTACAGTAGTGAAAAGAATGAGAATAATTGTTGAACTTGAAGAGATGGATTTTTAAACCTTAACAACTTATTTTTCAAAAAATCCAAAGAAATCAAAGACAATTTCACAAATGGTGATAGATGAAAAAGGAGAAAAGTATGCAGAGGTGGCCATTCCATAAGTTGAAATTGATAAGTCAGAAATAAGGGTTGAAGATTACCATGTATCTAGAGTTCATTTGGGAAAATCAACTAGAGAAGGAATGAAAAGAGATGTTCATTTGGAAATTGACACCGTATTTGAAAAAATGGACAAAGACAAAGTGACAAAAGACGAGCTAAAAGAGAAAGTGGAATAATTGAGCTCAATAATACATAGATTGGTCAAGGGAGTTCAACCAACTATCATTTCATTGAGTCTTCATGAAAAAACACTAGAAAGAGTGAGAGAAGTGGGCCAAATGGGTAATGGATTGAAAGTCTGGATTAAAAAAGTTTTAGATCATGGGGTCTCAACAATTCTCACTACAGCAATGATATTCTCTGAGATTCAACCATAATATGAAAAACTAATAACAAAAGTAAATGGATATGCTCAAGAGAAATAGAATTGGTAGGAACTCATCCCTAGTTAGTTGCATTCTCAAAATGTCCTTTTGTTGATCTTATTAAAAAAGGGGTAATCAATGAAGATGAAATTGTTTATCAGATTGAATTTCTTTGGGCCACCAAATTTAGAATCCAGTCTCTTCAAGAATGTGTTAAAAAATTCAATAATGCAAGGTAGAGAAGTTAGATTATCATTTTGTCATTGACAAAGATTAAAAATTAAATTTTATTTCAATTGAGACCATAATTGGAGAATTTAAAGAACAAATCCAAAATATTGCCACTACATCTACATACAATTATGAAGAACTTTATTAGTTGTCCTAGTACTAAGTGAATGTAAATAATTTGGATATGAAAATCAATACTCTCAAAAGTAAGCATCAGGAAATGAAAGAATTAGATTACTCAATAGACATTACCTACAGGTACACAGATGGACCAGATGAAGATTCAATTAGGGTAATTTTTCAAAGATTTGATGATTTCTTGAATGGAAAATAATTGTCAATACAATAGCCATAAGAATGAAGATTTTATTTCAATGTTCTTGATTTCTCTCCTCTTCTTTCTTAGTATCTAACTTGTGTAATTGCACTCTTTTCCTCTTAAAAATGTGCATTGTATTTTTAAAAATTGTCTTTTCAATTTTACCGACTTGCTTTTTCAAGTTGTACAAGTTGATGATATGATTTTTCAAGTAGTGCAAGAAACCCAAATTGTTTTCTCAAGTGGTGCTAATTTCATAAAGGGTTTTTACACCTTTTCAAAATTATAATTTCTCATTGATATTTTATCACTTTTGTAAAAAGGAAAAATAGGTGGTTTTGCACCATAAACACCTATTTTGGCCTATAAATACAAGTTAGAGCTTCATAATAAGGGTTTGAAACAAGTAGAATTTTTGGTAAAGCATTGTAAAAGGATATCAATATTTCTACTCTTTAGAATCAATACAAGAAAGGTGTTTCTAAACTTTGTGTTAGTTATATTTTTTGAATTACATTTTTCATTTAATTCATTGTATTTGATTTTCATTGCCATTGTTATAAATTTCAAACTATTCAGAATAGGATATTAGATTACAAAGTTTCTATTTTGAGTTGTAATTTATATTTCCAATATATGTGAAAATTTGGGTGGGAATAGAGGCCATTTCTTAGTTGTTTTTATTAGAAAATACAAAGGGTTGTCAGTTTGTGTTATCAGATTCAAATGACTTTTTAGTGTATGTTTCATATCTTTATGAATATGATTATGTCTTTTCAACCCATTGAATGAGAGAGATTTTCCTCTTTCAAAAGTCAAAATTTTCCCTTAACACTTTTGTTTAGTCTCTGGTTTATAATTTGATGATTTTTTTTATCCAATAATTTCTCCCTTCTCTCTTTCCTTCTATACATATTCCTTTCTCAAATCTCCTTTTTGTACTTTCAACTTAAAAGTACTACCCATGATTTACATTCCATTATTTATGAATATTTCTTGCTTTGCGTTTTTTGGCTTTCAATAAGGGTAGCTCTACCTGCTAATAGGAGAGGGAATCTATTCCCCATGCTATTGATGTAAAGTCACAAATTTATCCTCTTGAAAATTTTTCATGCCAACAAATTCCTAATGCAGGAGTTTTAAATATGTTACTCGGTTAACCATGGATTTAGAAACTCTGAGTAGTACCTTCTATAGTTCACAAATTCATGAAATTAATTTACATTAATTAGGTTATTATAGTTGGTATAGTTCCATATGAGTTACCACTCCCAACTTCAGAGCCATCTACTATTCCACAGTCACTAGTTTTAGGTTTGCCACTAGTTTTAGTTTCTCTTCCAATTATAGTTCTTGCTCTAGTTCAGACCTAGATATAGTTGAGGCACCCACCACCAGTACAGAGGGTTCATATACCTACATCACTTTAAGATTCTAGATAGCTTCCATCTATAATATTCACACCCAAGGAAGTCTCCTTGAGATATCATGCATCTACACATAGAGCACATGTTTAGAGAGCTTCTCTTACTTCCATATGGGTCCTTAAGAGCCCTATAATTGCATCCACTTCTTAGAGTTACAGAGGGACCCCATAGTTAGTTTTTACTTTAGAGATTTTAAATCATCTACAACATATATAGCTTTTAGAGCCACAGTCTTAAAATTTTCATCATGCTTCACAATCACGCATGATTCCATTCCTTGATACAAGACACCATGATAGGGAGTCTCGCATGAGACTCATCAATTAGTATCATTTTTCCTTAGCATTAATTGTACACTATTTCTTATGCTTGATTGTACATAGCTCAAATAATTCCAAAATATAAAAACAATATAACATTTTAAAAAATCCAAAAACATTAAAATATATCAAAATACCAAAAACATTTTTAATGTATGCATCATCCATGCTCTACATTTTTACTACTATGTTAGACTTACATTTGTTGTGTTATGTTATTGTTTGTCAATTTATCTACATTACCATGCTTCACTTGATCTTCTTTGATTGTGTGTAGTGATATACAGATCTTTGATTACGTCACTCTACCCATTGAGGGGGCATCTTTCTTCTACATCAAGACACACATTGATATGCATACCCACTGGGGGCATCTTCTACATGACTACACCATCCAGGTTATGTCATTCCTACACCACACACTTTAGTTATCATGTTGATGTACACAATTCTCACTACAACAATGATATTATCTGAGTTTTAATCACAATATGAAAAACTAATAACAAAAGTAAATTGATATTCTCAATAGAAACATGCATACATTCATTTCTTTCTTTGATTAGTTATATGAATTTGTAATTCTAGTTTCTTACATGCTTTATTTTCTTGATTAGAATTAGCTTGATGTGATTGCATTTCTTAGTTCCTATTTATTTCTTGTATGTGCCTTAGGATATTTGTCAATGTTATTTACTTATATTCATGTGTGTGCCTTAGGACATTTACCAATGTCCTTTACCTATACTCTATGTAATTTTGGATTTCACACCAATTTATTTGTTTTAACTATATGTGCATGTGGCATTTGAACATGACTTGTATGCTTTCTTTCTAGTTTGAGTGGCATGTGCCCATGTCCCTTATTTTCTTGGACCCTTGGTTACTCTTGTATGCTTCTTGCCTTGTGTGCTTGTTGCTTGATTACTTTCAATTGTGTGCAATGTCATGATCCATATCATGCATTATTCATGTTTTTTTGGATGCCATGATGGACATCATGCTCCATCCCTCCAACTTACAACTAACAACTAAACCAAAATTTAAATTCTAGTTCAATACATTACAAATGCTATTATATTAGTATATCTATCTAGGCATACCCTTGTTGATCTAACAATCTCTCACTACAACCCATGTTATATCTTAATATATCTTGTCAATTATCATTATTATATCATGTATATGTGTATCATAACAAACTTAAAGGGCTCTTTCTTTTGAGCGTAGTCATTGCAAGGTCTCCATTCCTACCCTTAGAAGAGGGGGCAATAAACAAGGGTTTTTTCACAAATATTAGAGCTCCTATCAATCAAAAAAATTCTAGTTTTAGAACACTCAAAATAGCAACCAGACATCGAACCAGTCAAAATAGACTAGGTAGATAGTCAATAATCTAGAACAACCATCAAATTTGGCCCAAGATAATAGTGTTGAGATTAGACTATAGTGATAGTGACACTAGTATCTATTTCTAGTGCTCCTATCCAAACAACAACAAAACTAGATTTTTCAAAAATATATAAAAAGGTAAGTTTAGTTATAGTTTTGTTAGCTACAATTCAAACTAGAATCAGTAGTTTTACTATAGTATTGCTCAGAGAATCTAGATATAGGGGACATCATGCACAGCATGATGGCTCTCATTTATAGTTTTAGATAGGGTATTTGGTAGAACTTCTAGATTATAATCCATACTTCAGACACCAGTGATTGGGGGTAATGTGTATAGTGTATTTATTTTATTTCTTTCTTAATTCAACATTGTCTAGACATTCTCAGTAGTTATGTGCCTTACTCCATCTACAAGTGGTTGGCATAAATTTTTGGTTTGGCTTTCATACAAGCCTAAATTTTGAGTTCCAAAGTTCTCAAGTTCCTAAGTGGCTTCCACATAAGCTAGATTCTTAGTTTCAAAGTAGCTTTCATACAGGCCTAATCTTCACCTTTCAAAATGACCAAGAGTGGCTTAGTTTCTAGTATACATTTGGCTATCCATGCCAATATTGTTAGATCATAGTAAATTAATAGGATTTATGATCCATCTCATATGACACACATTCCATACTGGTATCAGTTTACAGCTTCATTTGATAGGGTAATGATGGAGCTAAAGGTCTAGCTAGCCTTTGTATTCTTAATCCATATATTCAGAGGGATTAGACACATAGTCCAAACATTGATCAACACATGCATGATCACCTAGCTTCAATTATTATGAAATGATGGAACCAAAGGGATAGCCTTTGCATTCTTAAGCCACTTTTTGGGTTATTGAGCACTTATCTCCATTCATAATATTACTCTTGGTACAACACACATCCAACATTACTCAACATCACAATAGGTTTTGTATTGGTCTGTATACCTGGTGAGTTGTATTCATTCCTTTCTCTTTCCCTTTTTTGATCTAGCTTTGTGAATTCTTATTTTAGATATAGCATATCTAGTAAGAACTAATCTACTCTTTATTTTATCTTGAAAATTTACACTTCACAACATGCTTTCTCTATGCACACCCAACATCACACAAGCTTCATGAGCTTCACCCTTACAGGTA
Organism: Torreya grandis; assembly: GCA_037957365.1. Lineage (NCBI taxonomy): Eukaryota > Viridiplantae > Streptophyta > Pinopsida > Cupressales > Taxaceae > Torreya > Torreya grandis. Next base: position 2,535,843 of record JARHVA010000307.1, read on the forward strand.
AGTTTAGGTACACTTTATTTTTTTCCTTTATCCTAGTATTTTACTTTAATACATCACTATAATAAATGGGGACAAATTTAGTCATATAAAATGCAAAAATTGGTAACTTGAGCATGGCTAATGACACTCAACCCATAGGTCCCTCTTACTTGCTCTCATGACCCTCATAGGTTTGTTTTAATTAATTCCCAATCATTTATAGCCTTCTATACTTAACCCTAGATAATCCAAGACCCTCTCTTCATGACCAATCCATCCCCTTAGGTCCCATTTGCCCAGGACAATAGAGCACAACTAGGATAGCAGCACTAGTGCTACTATTGTCCACTTTTGGTGCTATTGTCGAAGCTCATTTCTGACCCCAATGGTTAATTTATTCTAGTTCCCCATCCTTCTCCTTGTCATCCTAACATGACAAAATTTAATCCACGACTAATAGATCCTTATGAAATCCCATTCAAATATAATTTAGAAAGGTTGGCAAATATTATCAAGCAATCAAGAATACAAGTGAAACCACTCAAGTAATCTTCCATATTCTCTATATACAACCATCCAATATAATCCTAAACACATCCAAATATCTGCAGCAGTCCTTAGCCACCTCAATCACATCTAGTTTAGCATTTTTTTTATTCTCATATCACAATTATACCAAGCACTTTCCAAGGGAGAACTACATATGGCTTGATCCCTCTTTGAAGTATTGGTATATAGGTAGTGTACCCACACATAGGGTGTGAATCATGTCCACTGCATCTTACACACACTAACCCCTTTTCCCTATTTTCCAAAGTGTTTTTCAAGTACATTAAAGGATAAAAAATGAATAAAATCAACTCTATAAAGAGTACTATTGACAATGAAGCTTCACAAATTTACAGATAGTGTCACACAAACCTACCAAACAAAACCCAAAATGGTCAAACTCTCATGACAATAGCATCAAACAAGGACTACAACATTTATGCCACTCCTATCCACTTTTGGTGCTCCTATCCAATTAGTAAACAAAAGCAAGAATTTTATTTATAATAATGTCTCAGGCCTGTATAATGAATATTAGACCCTGTCTCAGTCAGATCAGCATAATTTAAGCTAAGTATTATTTTCTCCCTTTTATTGATATTTTTAAAAAATATCTAATTACCAATAAATTTCAAAAATTAGTAGATTATTTATTTCATGTTATTTACTAATTTATCAATCTAGACCCTTTAACTAAATTAGGAATAAAACCCCAATATTCCCAAAATTGTTAAATTAATTACATTGTTTAAATCATTATTTCATCCTTGTCATGGAAATGTCTGGGTTCTCTTGACAAATAAGTTGGTCACCCCTCAAAGTCACCATAAGTATTGGCATTTTGTCCTGATAGGGCTAAATACCAACCCCTAACATTAAAAAATTCTAATGACAACTATCCTAGCCTACTCATAGTGATATCCTACATGGTCAAGTCCTTTTAGTCTTATTTTTAGCCTTGGAAGTATGGATGAGAGGTGTCACTACTTTTTCATAGTTTCACACTTGAATCCTTTGTGTTACAAATGTCTTGAGTCTTTTGGTGAGGTGACAATGGTCCTTGTGAGCTTGGAGTTGAATCAAGAGAGTGTTAAGGTGTCCTTTAAGTCTAGTAAAGATGTTTTAGCATTGTTTGATACCATAATATGAAGATAAATAGTTTGTTTAGGTCCATTGTCCATAATGTACTCATCTAATCTAATTTAGCACCTCTATCACCCCTCCTAAACCATCAAATACTCCTTAAGCCACTTCATATGAATTATTTTCTTTAAAGTCCTTGGAAAGGTGAAATTATTTTGATGAAATTGGATTGTATAGGTCTTTATAGGTTTCATTATAATCATATTTACATGACTTATATGTTTCATATCATAAAGATCCATTTGAAGACTTATTTCCACCTCCCACTAGCCACATGGGCCACAAATGTGCCAAACATATGTCCTTTCAACTCCTCATGTTGACAATCAATTTGAAAAAAGCCATTTTAACTTTTGTTTCCCTCCATCTACCCTAAAATGGTAGTTTTAGCTCAAAAACATGAAGAAAATGGTGAAAATGGTGTTTTTAGGTGCCTTTGGTGAGTTGTATAAAATGGTATAGTTAGTTCATATAAGGGGAGAGTTAGGTACTGTAGATGAATTAAGTGCAGATGTATGGTAGAAGTTTTAGGGTTAAATAATGTAGAGTAAGTCCAAAACCATTGCTCTTTCTTCACTAGCTTCTTTGTAGACCCAAATATCTCATTAGGTTTATGCTTATACCATATGAAAGAGAGAGAATGGAGGTCATAGATCTTGGCCATAGGAAGTACACTTAGTCATATTCTATCCATGGGAGTTTATTCTTGGATTAACCCCCTAAACTTTATGAACATTCCTTAAGAACTTAAGGAATTTGTATATCATCCTTATTTGCATAGGCCAAATGAGACATGATAGTTTTCATGGATTATTGGCTTGTTTGGTAAAACTAGTGGGTGATCTTGTTTCTTAGAGTCTCAAAATAACTTATCATGGCATGATTAGTACTTTACTCACATGTGTGAGCTCATGAAACTAGCAAACCTTCAAGATAGCACAATGTGTAATATACAGGTAGAACATTGTATTGAATAGGGTTAAGTACCCTCATCAAAAGGGATTGGTAATGTTAAAAGGTTGATGAAGTGTTTCATGTTTCCCCATGTCACCTTGCTTAGATTAGGTGATCATAATAACCTATTTTCATCTCAAATATATTTAAGGAAAGGAGATTACACTTATATGAGGTTCACTATCTAAGTAGCACTATATATGGTTCAAGGTACTTACAAATCTTTCAAACATAGTCAAACATGTGAAAAGGAGGTGTTAAAGTCAAGATCAAAGAGACATAGTAAACTACTATGACCAGATTATAGATATTTATTAATCAAAAAGGCTCATGTGATGATGCAAGGAGTTGTTTAAGATGTAAAAATTATCTAGATACAAGTTCTCAAGCTCTCTTACAAGTCTTTAATGGCTGCCAAACACTAAAACTTAAGCAATTAGGCCTATTTGGTCAACAAAAGAGCTCAAAGTTGGAATAAAGGGGATAATGAGCAGAGTTGATGTACAGTATAATTCCATGTAACTAATCATTTGAATGGGGTGAATTCACTCTCAGTGGTCATAATGGAGAGAGGGAGAGAAGTTTCTTGACTTTATCAAATATGCTTAATAAGAAGATGGATTTTTATATGTTTGTAGTGACTTAATTGTAATCCATTCATGTTTTAACTACCAAAGAGGAGTTATTTAACATAATTATGGGTGTACCATTCCTTTAAAGAGGTTTAAAAAGTGAAAAATAGTCTCCATTACCTCTCACTTCTACATCAAAAGGATGCATTAAAGGCACCAATGCAGGGAGTTGAAAGAAAGGTTGCTTGTAACTAATGAAACTGATGTATGAGTTGGTTGTGGTCATTGATGACCCTTATCCACTTTTTAATTCCAATTTTATCCTCCTCTCTCTTCTTATTTGTTATATATTTAGGGCTTTAGGCCTTATATGGTATCCCTCAGGCTGGTATGATAGAACTCTATGAGTGTTTGTACTTGTGCACCTATTTGGACTAATGAATAGAACACTGTAGCTTCTTCATGATTAGTACTTAGTGTATTCATGATTTTTTTGATATACATAGTGTTATAGTCCTCATTTTATAGGTCCAAGTTTCACCTAAGTACTAATAAGCTTTCCTTATAGGTCATCTACTGTGTCATGATGTTTATGGATCATGCTTGAAGTGGATGTCTAATTGTAATTACCTTGAACCAGGACTTATTAACATTACCCTCTTGATTAAATTATTCAAGCTAACCCCTAGGTAAAACATTATTGTTTGGAATCCATTGAAGGTAGTGTGCTAACTCTATGCATTGTCTACTAGTGTGTTAAGGGTTCAAGTTGAGTGAAGGGATGAAATATCATCTTAGGTGCATCACCAACCTTTATTTTCATTTTCCTTCATGAAAATTATTTACCCTTTTCATCCCAATATATTAGGACTTAGAAAGAGTGATAAAATGATAAATTAGGGGATCTAGCCCAATCAAAACTAAAAGTTTCACCTAGACAATAGGTAACCCACAACCTATAGTTTAATTTTATGTTAGTCTCGGTTTGAGGTGGATGTAAACAACCTTCCTCAATAAGGGTGCAACCTAGTTACCTAATAGTTAGTAAACCCTCTATTTTTCAAGGCTTTCACTTTTAGTTCTACACCAACCTTTAACCATCTCTTATCTTCATACTCATATGGTGGATCAGGGTCTTTTAGAATGATGTATGGTTTACTCTCAGCATTGTTTAAATGAATTATTATGATCTTATCTCCTTTGTGAGCTTCTAGTTAATTTTCTATTGTATTGATGGTCATTCGATCATCATATGCCCACTTTTTAAAATCAATGCAAGGTAATTAATTTCATCACTCTTCATGTCATTAACTTCAAAATCACCTCAAATATTGAGATCAACAAATTTGTGTGTCATTATGAATCTATCTTAGCTATATTTTCATCATGATTAGTTTTAGTAAATCAAGAACACAAAATAAATGAAAAAAAGTTTCAGAGCCTAAGACCTCATAAGCAATACAAAAGGTTAGTCAATAATCCATTAGAATTAAAATAGAAATATGCAAATCTCCATTGAATATTTATTTGTATGGTATGTGTCTTAAATGTACCTTTGAATGATCTTTTTCAATGCTAATTATGTGAGGACATGTCCATTAAAGCTATGGACCATGTTGATCTTGATCAATAATTTAGGAAGATGACACATGAAAAGACTTGAGGATTTGATACCACTTCATTATCTAAATTGACCATGTTTAATTGTGATGAAAAGAAGTCTATTTATAATGAATTTGGATTATTGAGGACCCTTCATCTTGAAATCAAGATGAATGGTTGTAAACGAGTCCTTAAGAGTGCACATGAATCAACACATGGATCATTGATGTGAGCCCTTAATTTTAATTGAGATAAAATATGGAGGATGATCTTTGAAAATATAAAATGAGAATTAATATAAGCCTTTCATCTTGTTTCTAAGATAAAGGGTGGAGGATTCTCCTCATAATATCTTTGTGAGAGTTACTTTGGCCCTTCTTCTTGTTTCCAAGATTAAGGGTGGAGAATCAATCCCAAGAAATCACATGGATGACCAATTTGGGCCCTTCATCTTATTTCCAAGATGAAGGGTTGAGAATACTCCCTAAAATATATCACAAGATTCATTGTGGGCCCTTCATCTTGTCTCCAAGATGAGGGGTGGAGAATAATATCATATATTAATTCAATTTATCAAATTGATTTTATCTCACAAAAGCATATTTCAAAGAAACTCAAGATCCTTTCTTGAATGAATATACACACTTGGAGGAAAATAAAAACTAATTAAATGAAAGGAAATTATAATTCTATTTACAACAGAAATATAATTTAGAAGAATGATTTGTAAAAGAGGAAATTAATTTCATTTATTGATCAATGATAGGGGAATTATTTGAATTGACCATAATAACATAATTGACCAAAATGGTAACTAAAAAAAATGATAATTAAATAAATAAATTGACTAGAATGATAATTGAATAGAGAAATTGAATAAAAAGATAATTGAATAGAGATATTGACTAGAGTGATAATTGAATAGAATGATAATTAAATAGATAAATTAACCAGATGATAGTTAAATAAAGAAATTAACTAGAGAATGATATTTGAACAGATCTAATATGGTGAATTTTCCTAGCTAGAAGTGCCTCAAGGTTAATTCAAACACATACCTTAGATTAATAGAATATTTTGGACCATATTGTGTGTAATCACAAAAAATAATTCCATTTTTCAATTTGAAATGGAAGTGATAAACATGGAGTGTCTACATTTACCCTTATTTTAGAAGATGTTTAGAGATGTAGATGAATTAACATCTTCTCAAATAATGAGAATCAAAAAATATGGATGAAAATTAGATGATGAAATAATGGATGTTGTAATTTCATTATTCCCAACTGATAGGTGTTAGAGATTGAATGAAAAGATAAGGATATCATTTGAATAAAGTTAGTTGGGGATTATTCCCCCTTAATAGGGCATGTGGGGATGAAGGACATGGATGGGATCTTGAAAAAGTGAGAAATAAGCAAGAACAAAAGAGAAGATTAACTTATTAACAAGATTATTTCATTTGAGCTTGCACATTTTGATTTATGATATTTTTGAATTGATTTTCCCCAAGTAGGTTAGAATTGGGAAGGAAACATACCTAAATAAATGTAAAACTATAAATTTACCTAAACAAGGTGAAAAATATGGGCTTAGGTATGGTATACCCTAAACAAGAAGCTGCACACTTGATTTTCCCCAAACACAGTGAATGTTATAAGCTTGGAAGGATGATGAGCCCCAAACAAAGTGGATAATTGATGATCCCCAAATGGGGTGAATTAACTGATGGAATTGATTTATGGGAAATCATAGATCAATATTTAACTTGTTTCATATATTAAAGATGATATGAATGATCTAAATTTGATAATGTGATATAAAAATGTATATTAATGGTGTAATGAATTTTTTAGTATCCACAAAAAATTGAGCACACGAGAATGCTCAAAGTGATGAGAGACTAAAGAATGAAAAAATAAGATAATGATTAAATAATGGCATGATTAGATTGGAAGAAAATGGAGGTTAATAATAATAAAACAAGGGTGGATCAGATGACCTCATAAACTAGTTGGTACTTAGTTTTTCCTACATAATCTAAAAAGACCTTAGGCTGATGTAGTTCTCCTAGAAAAAAAGAGAGAATATGATGAAGAATGGACTAGATGATTATAATAAGAGTAATGTTTGATCAATGTGTATGAATATCATTTACATGTTTATTTTTAGATGCACATCTTGATTCACACACACACACACACACACACACACACACACACACACACACACACACACACACACACACACACACACACACACACACACACACACACACACACACACACATATATACACATATAACATTTAATTGTTGTGATTTGATCATGGAAAATGGGATGATGTGATGCAATCAAAGATGACCAAAATGATTATATTTGATAAGAGATGATGATGCAAGGGGAGATACTTCCAATGCAACATTTCAAATTTAAGACCTTTGATGTTTAATTTTTAATTTTTCACATGACATTATACATCATGATATAAAACACCATCATGATCTAGCCTCAATGTGCATAAGGACTAACCCCCAATCCAATAGACAATTGACACCAATGCACCAATGATAAAAACCATGATGATAATGATGATGTATGTTAATGGATGGACTCAAGTACAAGTGAATGGAAAGGGACACCATGATGATGACCTTATTATCACAATGGACTAAGTCAAGGAAATAATAATAAAATTAAACAAATAAGAAAACACACAAATAGGAAAATAAAAAGAAACAAAAATCAATCTTATCTTTGATCAAATCAAAATCCACATGTGAAAGCTCAAGAATAGGAAAATTATGATTGGAATGGATTCCCCCAAGAAAGGATACATGAAAAGTGAATAAGTGGGAATAGGAAATCCTAAAATAAGTTGCACACTTAAACTTGCCCTAAATATGGTGGAAGCAATGAGCTTGAATTAAAGTGATTTAATTTGACTTTGCCCCAAATAGGGAAGATTTAGGAAGGATGTGGCCTGAGGATTTAAGATTGATTGAGGATATTTGAATAGACCTAAAACAAGACAAATGTTTTTGGATTTGGTGGCTTTATATCTTTTTAGATATTTTGGCTATTTTTTTTATTTTTAAGATGTTTTAATGTTATGAATGTTTTAAATTTTAGAAATTTTCAAATGTTTTTGAGTTTTGGGCATCTCAACTCAATGGATAATTATGAGATGCAGAATGATTTGACTCACAAAATGACAAGAGTGTGGAATTAAATCATAAAATAGAAAGAGCATGGAATGATAATGTTTAGGAGTGTTTGGAAAATTATACTCACAAGGAATCACTAGTAAAAGGAAAACCTATTCTAGCACCAAGATGGGATGTCATAGCAAATGGTATTGGAATGATCATATTGGATAATAATGGATGATAAGTGGATGAGTAATCTCCAAGGACCATGTCATGTGAGAACTAAAATTTCCAATTGTCAAAGTATCACTAGGAGGATCCAAGAGATTTTCCAAAACAAGGCCTAGAATAACTTCCACTTTTATTATTTAAGACCAAGACATGAAGGAAAAGTGGACCAGGGTAAGATGAATAGAATGGTGGTTCAAGAAAAACTAAAATGGTCAATATGACAAGAACAGAATGGATTTAAATACATCTAAGGATGCCCCCAAGTGTCAAGGTACTGTTAGACAATAAACTATTTTGATGCTATAAACCTAGTTTTCATCATGGTACTTTTCCAAAGCACCACAAGCATGATTTTCACTATTGGATGAATTATTTATCTTTCTCTTTTGATTTTATTTTTTATTTTTTTATTTTTAGCTTCTCAAATCAATGGAGGATGACAAGATACATAATTTTCAATGTTTGATCTCTAACCCATACCAATTATGAATAAATTCTTTAATATAATTATGTTGTTGATGTAGGTTGTACTAATGATGTGATCTTCATTATCCATTGATTCTACTTCCTCCAAACTTATAAACAAGGTATCTTTAGTATATTTTAAAAAAATATATACCAAGGAGTGTACAAATGGATATGCATTAGATAAATGATCTAATTGGATAATATAAAATAGGTATTGAATGAATAATGGGATCATAATGAGATTTATAATGGTTAAAGGATCAATGAAAATTGGGACTTTCAGTCACACACAGTGTTGTTGATTTCATATTCAACTTGATTTTGGTTGTGGTGGGGTTGATATTGACTTTAGTAATGTCTTCCTCAAGTAATGAGGAACTAATTAGCTCAGCTATTGGTGCCTCAAAGAGGTTTTCACCATCAAATTCTTCTTGATTATTCTAATTTATATTGTCTAATAGTGGCTTGAATAAGGTTTCACTATGGGACATTGATAATTCATTTTTATTATCCCTAATGGCCTTAAGAAAGGTTTCACTAAAATATTATGATTTTTTATTTTGCTTATCATCTAGTGCCTCAATCAAGGTTTCACTAGAAGATGTTTAATTTAGATTATGATTGTCCCCTAGCACCTCAAACAAGGTTTCAATAGGAGATTATTCTTATGCTTGAATGTTATCTTGGATCCCTAGAGATTTTACCACTGAAATATCACCATTAAATAAGTTCAATAATGTGTGATTTTGTTGGTCCCAATCAACATTTATGGGTGGTGTAATATCAATATAATGTCTAGGATTGTTAATGGTAAAGGCATGTATAATGTCAATGGAATATGAAAATATAACACAATTCTTGTATAATCTATTAGGATAACTTATGTCAATGTCAAAGGAAACATCCTCAAAAACCATGTAAGGATCAAAAATATATTCAATTTGATCTATAAGAAGTATGTAGTTGATGTCATAACATGTAACGTCCCATAGGGATTTACTATAATAATGCAGTATTTTTTTAATTTATGTAACACTCATTTTTTCATTAGATTACACCACAAGAATATAATTAGTGATCTTAACATACTAATTAAGCATATTAAACATATGTAAACATGGAAAATTTATAGTTATTGATCATTATCATCTTATGTAACATAACATAACTGTATAAGGAAAGTAATTGTATTAAAATACAGCCATGATTGGTACAAAAATATAGCCACTGCTATTAATGTATAGTAAGTAATCAATTACATTTCTAATAGGCATTATGCCTCAACATAAATACAATAATAGATACAAATATCCATAAATATCAAGTCACTCTAACTCTAATATCTCTGATAATCTCAAGCGTAGTCTCCAATAAGTACTGTAGTGGGGAGGGAGAGCATCATTCAAGCACTTTTTCACACCAATCATAGACCATCAATCCCTACACAATCCCCCAAATAGGTAATGGATCTCCCTTCATGGATGGGTAGATAGTGATGGTGTGGGAATCCAGAGAGACATGCTAGTACTCGTGTCTTATAATATTAATACTACATAATGTATACCATAAATAAAATACGTTCTAACATGATGTCACACAAACATGTAAATCATACATATGAAAGGATAATGTCTATCTAAAGATTAATTTGGAATTTTTTTTTAAATAGATAATGATCTCTAGGATCAGTCGATTTCATACACACCACTTGATTGAATTACCTTCATCTAGCATTGGTGATGCTAAGTAAGCTAGTGAATTTTGTCTCATTCCTTAGTTAGTACTAGTAATGCAAGATTTGGTTAACAATATTTTAACCAACATATTCATATAGATTATTATATTAGAAGGTATGAAAACATGCTACTTATAGTAATAATATTTATGCATACATTTTAGTCCATCAAACATATGTATGAATCTTTTATATATTATTTAATATATAAATAATTGTCATAACAAGTACATTTTTAGTACCAAATGGGTATAATACATAATTTTAATGTATGATCTATTTTCTATAAGTAAAGGCAAAAGTAATAAAAAAAACATTCTCATATATATATTTTGCATACCATTCAATTAAAACAATAGTCATAATGATTTAAAAGACATAATCTTTCATTATATTATACCTATTTGGAGGCTTTATGCATAAATTTGAAGTACCCTATTGTTTAGGTTTTATGACTTCATAACTTAATAAAAAACTATAAATATAGGTATGTATAATATATTTATACCAGATATAGATTTCTACATGGACCTAAGTTCACATATAGATATATAACATATGTTTATACACTTTTCAATATATATATATATAATAAATCAAGGTGAATAATTTTCTCAAAATATAATTTTAGACTAAGTTTGAAACTCCTAGATGTATATTTTTATAGATTAAGTGCTCTATATATATATATATAAATATATATATATATATAGCACTTAATCTATAAAAATATACATCTAGGAGTTTCAAACTTAGTCTAAAATTATATTTTGAGAAAATTATTCACCTTGATTTATATTTTCAAGCTAGGTCATTATAGAGTCTAAGCAACTAAACCATTTAACTCTTATGGTTTCTTGTCTATACATAACTGGTTTGAATTCATATGGTTTATAGGATAATAATTGAGTTTTGTGGATGGATGAGCCATCCATAGGGCTAAGCTTGTATCCCCATACAAAATTCAATTTATCTTTAAACCCTAAGAATTAAATCACTCATAGAATTCTTTAAATAATAAAATAGTAAAAACATCACCAACCTTACTATTGCTTCCAAATTGACATTGACTCAAACTAGAACTACTTCCTTCTCTTTCTTTCTCTACCTTTCCTCTTCTTCTCTTCATCTATTTATCCTTCTCCTCCATGAATTTCTTCTTATTTCAATCTACTCACCCAACTCTTTTTCATTCAAAATTTCATTCAATCTCTACCAACTCATAGTCACTGTGTTGTTCCATTCCAAATAGGGACCAAGACTAATTAATATTCATTAATAATGTTTAATAAAATCCTTATTTTCACTTTACTCAAAATTTCCCTAATTATTTAATCATTAATATATTCATTTCAAAATTATTAATGTTACTCTACATTAAAATTCCAAGTAACTCACTCTAAAATTCCACTTAAAACATTATTAATAATGATAAGTATTAGTTCCACCTCAATGTAGTCTATGCATGTTAGAGAGATTAGGCTTATATCTTATGTTAGTATTTAGGATAATTCAACCTCTTTCAATAGATAATAAAGGTAATTATATCCTTTCTTTTTATGGTAATATAACTAACACAATTCCAATTATCTTCTTATATCAAAATGATAGAACAAATAATTATTTATTTTAATCATAATAAGATAATCATTTGTGTTATTACTAGTTTGTATAGGCTAACTATGTCTTTCATTATTTTAATAGCTTGGCATATATTGATATTCTAAAATATTAATAATATCAAGCTTAACATTCTAAAATGTTGTAAATACATTTTATTAGTCTATATATATTAGTAACTAGATATCATCTACTAGATTTACGTTCCTGGAAACATGAACAAATATAAGTAAAGTAACCTTATAAAATCATACTGCAACTTTAAGCACTAAGTTTATGAAAATATACATGATGCAATCACATACAATATTTATTCCATATTTATGTACTAACATTTATAACACATAAACCCTAATGTTTAACTGCAATTAACTTTAAAAACATACTAACTCTAATAATCTACACACATAATGCATATACATATAAAATATAATGTGGTGTGTGCATGGGTTTAGCATTTCCTATGTTTTCCTTCATTTCCATCTACGTCACCCTCTCTAATGATGCTCTCCCTCCATCATGCTCTAAGGAATGAACTCTCCCACATCCAACTCATGAAAATAAGATAATTAGTCAAATACATCATGATATATGTATGTATCTATGTATGTATATGTATATGTATATGTATGTATGTGTGTGTGTGTGTGTGTGTGTGTGTGTGTGTGTGTGTCAAAAAATAATGTTGTAATATCAAATGTAACATAATCATTATGTACAAAATTCACTATTAGCCAACTCATAATAATGAAATCACGTAATCCAAGTAACATACATTTGTTCCATAACATCATATCACTTAAAATTTAGTTAAAAAGTAACAAATCAATTTAACAACCATTAGAATCCACATATAATTAGGTAAATCAGCTTAGTGAGAAATTGGGATGTAACATAGCATATACTAAGGTATGTCGATTCTAAAGTTGATTCAGACTCAAGTGGATCTATTAGAAGTGTATAAATAATGTTATAATATCCATTAGTATATTCAAATTCTAAATTTGATTCTAACTTAAGAGGATATAAATTGTATGTTGAGATTGATGTTGATTATGCTTCTAATACTAAATCTAATAGTGATTCTAGAATGGAACTCAATTCTACCATTGGTTATAAAATAGAACTTGATTCTGATGTAGATGTTGATCCTGATTCTAATTGTAAATCTAGTTGCAATGCTGACTCTAAATTTGGTTTTCATAAGAAATTTGATCTTGCTTTGGGTTTAGCCACAAAGAGGGCATGTTGAATTGTATTATCCAGAAGTACTTTTTTTACTAGGTGCTTGTAAATAAAGGCTATGGGATGAAGGATTTTTTGGAAATGAGGGACTTTAGATGAAGTGAGAAAAATAGATTGCAGATCAATCATGGGTTCTTCAAAGATGGACTCATCGAATAATGGTTTGTCAAAGACAATTGAACAGTCATATAGAGGCTCTTTAAATCAAGGCTCATCAAAAATAGGATGATGGTCAAATTATGACTCATAAAATATGGGTGGTTTAATGAGAATGTCAGAAATGGGTGATTTGTCTTGATTTTGAATTAGAAGTTGAATGGTCTAATAATGAATGGGAAAATGATTTGGTCATATCCCTAGTGAGTGATTCTTAGACTGGAGTGTACTTGGATCTTTAGTTAAAGTCATTATAAGATTAGATTACGAAGATATGCAATTCAGGATATGTTTTGTCTAATATGAAAGAATGAGTCTATTACATCTTGGCTTATAGATGAGCCATGGATTGACAATTGATAGGATTTTTGTGACTCAAACATGATATATCCACAATCAATCAAACCTTGGACATAAATCTTGAACCTACCACATCAGTTAAGTGAATTGCCTTGAATCCTATGATACTCACAACATTCTTATTTTTAGTAACACTTAGGTTTGGGATCATTTAAACCCAAAGGCTTAGTATGTGGATGCATAATCATTTTTATTGTGACCAACTTCTAAAATATGTGTCCCAAAGACTTGTTAAATGTATTTTACATTTGGCATGAATGTTGCAATTTAGAATTCAAATGGGTGTGTGATAAAGGTATCAAAATGGGTTCCCTTTTACTATCATGACCAAGACCAAGTAGGTAAGATTTATCAAAATTTATAGTGGATGCCTTTGAATGAGTTGAAAAAGTAATAAAATATTGATTGAAGGATGTACCAAAATAAGGATACATACAAGGGGAAATATTGGATTGGAATTGGATTCAATCGAGAGAAATGATGGATGTCATGATTTTATCATTCCTATTGGTGTCCTAGATTGCACCCTAGTTGATCAAAGGGATTGTTTAGGTCCTCCTACTCAAATTTAGTCCAAAATGGGAATGACCCTAGGCTATGGGTCACTTAATCTTGGGTTAAACCTCTAGAGAAGGCAAAATTAATTTTGGATCTATCACCTAAATTAACACTTGCTTGGAAAAAGGAGAGAGATTAATAATAATCTATGAAAACATTTAAAATGAGGTGATGCACCAATAATTTAAACACTTATGCTTGTACAAGGTACACAATAATAAACTTTTGAAACTTCTATGCATCTCTTCATTAACTCTTTGAAAATCTTCCACATAAATGTTTCACTAAAAGGAAAGAACCAACTATTAATTTAGCATGGGAGGGTAGTTATCCACTTCCATACTAATCAACAGACTATATATGCACTTACAATGACCTATGGGAGATACCAAACACTTCGTGAAGGTGAGGTAATTTAGATAGAGGCAAAGGAAATCATGGATTCACTTAACACCATCAATAAACTCATAAGACACACTTAAATTTAGTTTTCAAATAGAGGAATTCAATCTCTATTATATCAAATAGGTGTTAAAGTACAAATTTGGCATAGCCAAAGCATAATAGTCTTTGCCTCTAAGAAAAAAATATCTGAGAGTCAGCTTTCCACTTTTTAAAGGGAAAGAACATGGAATATATAGAAGAAAGGGGAGAGAGAGGGAGGTTTGATGGATTAAAATTAATCTGAGGATGATGAGTCATGACCTTATCAAGAAGGAAAAAACTTTAAAAGTTTTATAAAAGAATTAAATGATCCATTGTCTTTATCTAGCCATCAGGTCTCCTTTTTAGGACTCCACACCACCTTCTACTTGATTTGCTTATGAGGAAAAATTCTTCATATCTCAAAACTGATAGAGCCATGCTTGGTCTACCTTAGGTGACTGTAAATATCTACTTGTCAAATATGTGGCCATTTTAGAAGATAAGACATTCTTCCATATCTTGTTTATATCTGCACCTACTCTATCTTGAATATAGAATTAATATAGATTAAAAACCAATCTCATTTATTGGTTTTCCTATAGATATCATGTCAATGAAAATCCTACTTGATGTTCTATCTCTCTTTGATGACAAGTTGCCAACCCTTGATTTGTATTAGGCTTAAAAGACCATCTATTTTGCTTCCATGGAGCTCTAATGGTGACATAGCCCTTTGGAACATCCATTTAGGTTTAACCTGGATCATCTTCAAACTTAGTTCCTTATATCTACTTGCCTTACCTTGGTCAAAAATTTCTTCCTTGACTTCCATTAAAAAATTTCTTGGGCTCACTTTTGTTCATTAATTGTCGATATCAACTCAAACTTGTTGACTTCTTAACCTTACTTGCACCATTGATCTTTAATCCATGATCAAATGAATTTCATTAGATCTTCCTAGACCTATTAACACCATCCTTTCTATTAATCCATTAGATCTTAAAATATGATGGAATTCTAACCATTGATATTTGGATTATTTGAATCCAAATGGCCATCTATGATGGCTTAAATTTTACATTTGTGTGCTCATCATTTGACATTTGCATGACTGTCATTGATGTCCACATGACCATAAATATTTTAACACCAATGGATAATTTATAAGATTTATTTTGACATTCATGTGACCATTAATGATGTCTATATAACCATCAATGATGTTCATGCAATCATCACACTTTGAACACCAAATGGTTAATTGTTGAGCTTTACTTTGACATACGTGTGACTGTCAATGATGTCCAAATGATTATCACACTACTTGTGTAACTTTAAAGGCTTACATATTGAGATATAAAAATCATGAAGGCACCAAATTTTTAGGATATGTTTATGGAATCCAAAATATTGATTCTATGTGATCTTTCAACCATGAGATGATTTATAGGCAAACTTATAAAATTCATAAAGAAACTGACTCATCTATTTTTACATGACATCCTGATGATGGTCTAGTCCTTCAAAACTTGTGCTTGAGATTTTTCTTGATCCTTAAAATCTCCAATGATTTTTTAAGGCCCATGTGAACTTGTTCCATGATCTTGATTGCTCAGACACCATGAAGACCTGCTTTCAAACTTATTCCTCAAAGATCAACAAATTGTATGTTAAGCTAACTTAAAGTGTTTTAAAATATTTGTGAGTGTTATGTGATCTCCTATTGAATTCTATATTCTCCTTATGACATTATATCACTCCTCAATCAGGACCCTACTCAACTTATCATCAAAGGTTAGGCACATTTTGGTATTTAGGCCAAATTTGCCCAACATCTTTGGTGACTTAGCTGGGGAGCATGCCTTCTATGCTTGAGAACTTAAACCATTTATATGACTCTTAGAATCATAAAAAATGACTTTAATAAACCTTTTTATTTTCAATAAGATAACTCCTTCCTCCAAAACAAGAAGGGAAACACACAAAACATGAAAACTAACTAAACAAAGCAAATGTGAAAATAAATCACTTATTTAGGACAAAACAAAAACAAACTAATATAACTAACCATGACAAAGCATGATCCACTAGGATTAAAAGGGAAATTAATGAATTCACTCATTCCAAAATATGGTACAAGTTGAAAAGCAAGGTGTTTATTGAACATGACCTTTGATGAGCCACTCTTCTTGCCTACCAACTCTCTCAACAGCAAACAAATCACCAACAAAGACAAACTCATCTAGTACTTCTGGATCTTTCTTATACTACTTATCAACCACAACCTTTTAAAATTATGCCTCATATATGCATTATCCTTGAGTGACCTTATCTTTATTTCCATCTGTTGCAAGTTTATCAATCTCTTCAAGGAGCTTTGAATAGTCAGCCTAAGTTGCATCATGATCTTGAATGAGTGACTCTCGATCAAATTTTTCATAAACATGCTCTTCAATGGGCAACCTATCCCTACAAATATCTTCAATCTCTTATAGAGATTCAAGTTATAGCTTCCAATCATATTTTTATCCTTATTTTGATCAACTTGAATAGGATTAGCTTTAATGGTACCTTCATCTTGCTCAAGTAGAGATATCTCAAACTCATTTATGACTTCAACTTCTACCAATTTATCATGGAGTTATTCCACCTCAATAACATCTTTCTCCTTTTCCAATACAAACTCAAGTGAAGTACCAATGAGAAACTTTTCTTCATACACATTTGAATCCTTATCTTCATACTCTCTAAGAATTTGTCTTGTAGTTACAACCTCTTTCTCTATCCTCCATAGAATAGGCTCCTCCTAAAGAAGGGAGATGGTGGGAGGGTGATGAAATTCATTCATTTGATAGGGAATATGAATCATGGGAGGTTTATCATGATCATATTTTAGGATTTAGAGAGTAATATAATCATTTAGTGAGTTTTGGAGAGAAGGGAAAGAGAAACTTTTGAAAACCTCTACATTTTTCTCCTTCTACTTGGCCATCACTTCATCAAAGTTTGAAATATCCTTGTTCTCATGGATAATTTTAGCTTGATGTATGAGTGGAGAATAAGGGGAACTAAAATAATGTATAGTCTCTTGAATAGGCATATGATTTTTCTCTTGACTCCAACTAAGAAGCTCCATTGGCACATACAAAACTTGGTTAAGAACTTTATGAAAGTAAGGAACATAAGAACCCTATTGAGATAATTTGTTTAAATAAATTTAATACCTCTCTCAAGCCTCCATATTCTCAAATAAAAAATTACATAACTCATTCCTCTCCTTTGGATAATTGGATAACTTTTTAAATAGACCATTCACTTCTTCATACTGAAAGTTTGAACAAAAAATTCTTGCATATGCTAGTATTTTGAGATTTATATCATCCATTATTTCTTGAAAACAAAAATACTTATGTGAAACATCATATCCATATGGGAAAGTTGAAATTTGTTTTTGATACTAATATGGTTCACAAGGAAGGTAAGAGTCATGCTCTTGATAATAAGGATCATGGGAAACTTGATAAGGCTCATCATAGTTTTGATAAAACTCATGGTAAGACTGATTAGGCTCATAATGAAGGTCATATGGATTATGATAGAGATGGTATGATTCATCATAGGTTTTATAAGGAATCATATCATAGTTTTCCTCATAAACAACTATGAAAACAACATCAAGATATGCAATAAAAATAAACCTACTTGGAAACTATGTCTGGACTATTATAAGTAATTACTTGAGCTTATAATCATCAAATTATTCATGAATAACATTTATAAAACTATAATTTCACCAAGAATATCTATAATGAGTCCCATAGGTCATGAAAAAAGTATTAGTGTCCTATATTACACCCTAGCTGAGTAAGGGGATTGTTCAAGTCCTCCTACTCAAATCTAGTCTAACATGGGAATGACCCTATGTTTTGGGTCACCTAATCTTGGGTCAGACCTTTAGATAAGGTTATATTCCTTTTGGATTAATTACCTAAATTAACACTTTCTTGGAAAAGGGAGAGAGATTAACAATAATCTATGAAAACATTTAAAATGAGGTGATGCACCGATAATTTGAACACTTATGCTTGTATAAGGCACACTATAGGAAACTTTTGAGATTTATAAACATCAATTCATTCACTCTTTTAAAATATTCCACATAAGTGTTTCACTAAAAGGTAAGAACCAACTATCAATTTAACATGAGAGGGTAGTTATCCACTTCCAAACTAATCAACAGACTATATATGCAATTAGAATGACTTGTGGGAGCTACCAAACACATCTTGAGGGTGAGGGAATTCAGATAGAGGAAAAAAAATAATGGATTCAATTAAACACATCAATAAACTCATAATACACACTTCAATTCAGTTTTTAAATGGAGGAATTCAATCTCTATTTTATCAAATAGGTGTTATAATATAAATTTGGCATAGCCAAAGCATAAGAATCTCTGCCTCTAAGAAAAAAATATCCTAGAGTCAACTATCCACTTTTTAAAGAGAAATAACATGGAATATATATAATAAAGGGGAGAGAGAGGGAGATATGATGGATTAGCATCAATCTAAGGATGTTGATTCATGATCTTATCAAGAAAGGAAAAACTTTAAAATTTATGTAAAAAAATTGAATACTCTATTTTGTTTATCCAACCACTAGATCTCCTTCTTGGGACTCTATGGCACCTTCTACTTGATCTTATTATGAGGAAAAATTATTCATATCTCAGAATTGATAGAGCCATGCTTGGTCTACCTTAGGTGGCTGTAAATATCTTCTTGTTGAAGATGTGACCATTTTGGAAGATAAGACATTATTCCATATCTTGTTTATATCTTCACCTACTCCATCTTGAATATATAATTACTATAGATTGAAAACCAATCGCATTTATTGGTTTTCCTATAGCTATCATGTCAATGAAAACCTACCCAATGCCTAGTCTCTCTTCGACAACAAGTTACTAAACCTTGATATGTAATAGGCTTAAAAGACCTATTCTACTTCCATAGAGATCTAATGGAAATGTATACCATTGGAACATCCATTTAGGTTTAACCTATATCATCCTCAAACTCAATTCCTTGTATCTACTTGCCTTGGTCAAAAATGGCTTCTTTGACTTCCATTGGAAAAGTTCTTGGACTCACCTTTGTTCATTCGCTATCGATATCAACTCAAGATTTTTGACTTCTTGACCTTACTCACACTATTGATCTTTAATGCATGATCAAATGTTCATCATTGGATATACCTAAACCCACTGACACCATCCTTACTCTCACTCTGTTATATATTGATGTATGATAGAATGTTGACCATTTATCTTTAGATTATTTGAATCTAAATGATTGTCTACCATGGCTTAAATTTAGCATTTGTGTGCCCATCATTTGATGTTTGCATGACTATCATTAACATTTTCATGACCATCAATATTTTAACCCCAATTGATAATTGTCAATATTTATTTTGACATCCATGTGATCATGAATGACATCTATGTGACTCTCAATGATGTCTATACAATCATCAAACTTTGAACACCAAACGGTTAATTTTTGAGCTTTAATTTGACATTCATGAAATCATCAATGATGTCCACATGATCATCACAATAGTTTTTCAAATTTAAAGGCTTGCATCTTAAGATAGAAAAAGTATGAAGGCACTAAATTTGTATGAGATGTTCATGGTATCTAGACTATTGATTTTATGTGATCCTTCAACCATGAGATGTTTTCTAGGAAAACTTAGAAAATGCACAAACAAATTGACTCATTGATTTTTTCATGATATCATGATGATGGTTTGGTCCTTAAAAACTTGTGCGTAATCTTTTGTTTGATCCTTGAAAGCTCCAATGATTTTATGATGCCCATGTGAAATCGTTCCATAATCCTAATTATTCAGACACCATGAAGACCTAATTTTAAACATATTCCTCAAAGATCAACAAATTGTACCTTAAGCTAACTTAAAGTGTTTTAAAAGCTTTATGAGTGCTATATGATCTCTTCTTGAAGTCTATATGCTCCTTGTGACATTAGATCACTCCTCAATCATGACCTTGCTCAACTTCTCATCAAAGGCTAGGCACATTTTGGTATGTAGGCTAAATTTGGCCAATAATTCCCAATCGACAAGTGTGGGATATTGAATGAAAATATAAGTATATGAATTAGAATATATTTGTAAACATGATTTGAAAAATAGCAATAAAATTTTGACTCAAACAAAGCTAACTTCATAATAGCTTGATTTTAAATAGACTTGACTTGATTTGACCTGAACTTGGAATAGACCTAGATGAAAAATAGGAATATGAATTATAAATGACTAGAGAAACATTTTAGACTTGAATAAATTTGATTTAAACATAAGAAAATATCATACCAAGACTAGAATTCAATCCTAAACTTTAAATGGTTTGGGACTAAAAACTTGGAAAAATGATCAAAATGGGTCCAAATTCACAGAGAAAGCATAAAATTGCCATTTTAGACAAGAAAATATATGTATACATTGAATAAATTTAAACATAAAAAGGAAGAATTTTAACCAAGAACATGGACAAAATAATGGTATAATTTCAGACATGAAAGGTATGAAATGTATGTATTTGAAAAATATTGAATATAAAAGGGAATAATTTTAAATTAAAATGTGGATAAAGTAACACCTCTTTGTTTAGGTGTATGTAAATTATGATAAAGTTTTTATACCATAATAAATTAAGCAAAAACTCAATATATCAACCTTATTTTAGTGACTAAAATGGGATTACCCCACATTCATAGAGTCTTTTGGTATACTTGCCTTGAGAGAGGATAAAATTAAAGATTCAATAAAGAAATTATTGTATTTATTGATGGTGTTTTCATCCTACCCTTATCTAAAAATGTTTTTATGTAAAAGATATCTTTGAGGGTTATTAATTTTTACACCCATGCATCAATAAATATTTCATGGCCAAAGAGTTTTAAACTAATATATATAATACTAATATAAATTTTGGTATATGGTCATTTTATAGTTAATTTTCAATTATATGTGCAATCTTATAAGCCATTCACCAAAGGGTCTAGTCTATTCACGACCACTTCAGCCATAAGGGTTTCATTAAAGTGTTACTGGTGTAATTAGGCTCTAAGGGACCACCAACGAAGATACCATTAGTGTATCCAAAATTTATATACCTCATCAAATATTGGGGATGGTATAATAATGGGTAATGACATCCTAGTCACCACTCCTTAAGGAATCGCAAGAAGGTAATTACACCCCAAATGTAGAGCCAAAAGAAAAAAAGGAAGTTATTATCCTTCTAACTCATGTAACTCCCACTAAGGGCAAGTGGAGAGCATATAGTATAATATTCAATATTTAAAACAAATAATATTTTTTTCATTTATGAGTCACCTAAAGGAGAGATCATGTGTGAAAAATATCCCCATAAAACACTCAAGTAACGAGGAGTAACAAAGAAACGTGCACGAAATGAAAAAGCTTAAAATGTAAGCAAGTTTTTTTAGAACCCAAAATGAAATATGAATTGATTTTTAAATAACCAAAATGAGATGTCAATATAAAATATGATTGTATGAGTAGATCATCCCACCCTTTTGTAACCTAGAAAAAAACAAAGTTAGTAGTTTTGCTTGGTGGGTCTTTGGCATGCGTAAATCTTCAAAAAAAATGTTAAAAGTAGTAGTCAGTATTTTAATGATAACTTCTAAAATAAGATTTTTGTCAAAAAAATTATGTTTTTATAGGATAAATCTGAATAAACCTACAAAAATTTAGATCAAAAAAGATAACAGATCAAAAGTTATGATTATTTTACTGGTCATTTTTAGTCAAAAAATAAAATAAAATATAAAAGGGATTAGTTAGTAATATAACCACAATTATTAAAATATACATCCATTTTTATATAAAAAATACACAGATCTCTGCAAAAAATTTGATTAAAATAGATAATAGATCAAAAGTTATGAATTTTTTACTAGCCATTTTTAACCAAAAATAAAATCCTAAATAAAAGATGATAGTTAGTAGTAATTTAAACATAACTCCTAAAATATAAATTAGTTTTAACTAAATTTTGAAATATTTTTGATAGGATAAATGTGTACACCTCTAAAAAAACATATTAAAATAGAGAATAGATCAAAGTTATGAGTATTTTACCAACTATTTTCTTAGTAAAAATCAAATTTCTTCAAAAGAAGATTGCTAAAGAGACTCAGAAGAAAGGTGTGGGTTGTTAATCCCACCAGGTGTGTCATAGGTGTCATTAGGAATATTGATTATCTATATTTTCATCATTGTTATTTTTAGCCAATCAAGAACACAAAACAAATGAAAACAAGTTTAGAGCCAAAGACCTTGGGAGCAATGCAAAAGGTTGGTCAATAATGCATTAGATTCAAACTAGAAACATGCAAACCTCCATTAAAGGCATTTTTGTATGGGATGTGGCTTGGATCATCAAATGATTTTTTTCAATGTCATTAATGTGAATATATCTCCATTATAGCTATAGACCATGTTAAATTGATCAAAATTAGAAGGTTGGTGAACAAATTAACATGATAAAATTCCAAGGCTTCATTATACATGTTAAATAAGTTAATTGCAATGTAATGAGGTCTATTTATAAATATTTAAGATCAATGTGGACCCTTCATATTAAAATCAAGATGAAAAAATGCAAGTTAGTCCTTAATAGTGCACATGAATCAACACAGATCACTAATGTGAGCCCTTCATCTTACTCAATATGAAGGGTGGAGTATGATATTTGAAAATATCGAAGGAGGATTAATATAATCCCTTTATCTTGTTTTCAAGATTAAGGGTGGAGTATTCTTGACATAATATCTTTGTAAGAGTCATTATAGACACTTCATCTTGTTTCCAAGATGAAGGGTGAATAATAATTCCCAAGCAAGCACACAGATAACTAATGTGGGCCCTTCATCTTGTTTCCAAGATAAAGGGTTGAAAATACTCCCTAAAACATCTCACAAGATTCATTATGGGCCCTTCATCTTGTCTCCAAGATTAAGGGTAGAGAATAATCTTGAATATTAATTCACTTTTTAATTATCTTAGCTCATGAAAGAATGTTCCATAAGATCTCAAGATTATTTCTTGAATGAAAATGCCTCTTAGAAGGAAAAAGAGGAATTAATAATTGAAAGGAAATTATAATTTCATTTGCATATAATTATAATTATAATTATAATAATGATTAATTCAATTAATCAAAGATCAATTTAATTGATATAATGTGGGTAATTTAATTAGAAGAATGATTAATTCAATTAATCAAAGATCAATTTAATTAATATAATGTGAGAATTATGATTATAAGAATGATTTATATAAGGGTAATTAATTGTATTAATTGATCAATGAAGGGGAATTAGTGAATTGATCAGAGTAAAAGAATTAACAAGAAGAGAAGAATTAGTTAATTGATTAGGGTGAATAATTAACTAGAAAAATGACCAAAATAATAATTGACTAGAGTGACAATTGAACAGATAATTTGACTAAAATGATAATTAAAAAAATCTAATATAGTGAATTATCCCACCTAGAGGTATCCCAAGGTGAGTTCAAGCATGCATATTAGACTAACTAAATATTTCAAACCAATTTATGTGTAATTATGGAAAGTCATTCCATTTTCAATTTTGACATGGAAGTTATAAAAGTGGAGTGTCTACATTTGTGCCTATTTGAGAATGTGTTATAATATGTAAGTAAATTAATGTCTTATAAAATAATAAGAATATAAAAAAAGTGGATGAAAAATTAGATTATGAAATAATGGATGATGTAATTTTGTCATTCCCAACTGACAAGTGTAGGAGATTGAATGAAACGATAAGGATATGATTTGAATAAAATTAGTTAGGGATGATGCCCCATCGAGAGGACATACAAGGATGAAGAATGTGGATGTGATTTTTAAAAAGAGAGGAAGAAACTATAATGGAATATAATATTAACCCATGGATAAGAGTATGTCACTTGAGCTAATGCTTATATGTTTTGATTTTTGATGATGATGAATTGATTTTCCTCAAGAAAGGCATAATTAGGAAGGAAACATACCTAAATAAGTGTCACACTTTGAATTTTAAAAAACAAGGTGAAATTTGTTGGCTTTATCATGATCTATCCTAAACAGGAATCTACACACTTGATTTTATCCAAATAGGGTAAAAGTTGTGAGCTTAGAATGATGGTGCACCCCAAATAGGGTGGATAATTGAAGAGTCCCAAACAAGTTAAATTCAAATAATGGAATTGATTGAAGGGAAAGCATAAATCAAATATTAAACCTGTTTCACAAATTAAAGATGATATGAATGATCTAAATTTTATAAGGTGACACAAACATGTGTGCTAATGGCATAACAACTTTTTGTAAAAGCCATAAAAAACTAAGCACACAAGAAATATCAAAGTAGTGACAGAC
Organism: Torreya grandis; assembly: GCA_037957365.1. Taxonomy (NCBI): domain Eukaryota; kingdom Viridiplantae; phylum Streptophyta; class Pinopsida; order Cupressales; family Taxaceae; genus Torreya; species Torreya grandis. Next base: position 2,561,093 of record JARHVA010000307.1, read on the forward strand.
TAAATAATGGGAAAATATAATAATTATTTAATAATTACATGATCATATTAAAAGAATATGGATGTTTATAAGAATAAAATAAGGGTGGTCAAATTGACTTCATAAATTGGTTGTTACTAACTGTTGTTTGCATAGTCTAAAAAGACTAAAATATAAGTGGATGATAAGTGACTTACGCCAATGTAGTTCTCCCATAAATTGGGAGAGAATATGATGAAGAATGGACTAGATGATTAAAATAAAAATGGTTGATTAATGAGTATGACTCTCTTTTTCATGCTTATTTGGATATGCATGTATTGATTACCATATATATATATATATATATATATATATATATATATGGTAATCAATACATGCATTTTTTGGAATAAGATATGAACAAGAGTATTTTGACTAGAGAATGTATAAGAATGGGAATAGACTAATCCATAAACACCTATCAAATTAAATGAGGTATTATTGGCCAAGGGTTTTTTTTAGCCTATTTAGACATACCAAGCTTTTACTTGGTTTGGCCAATTTTAACAGCTGAGTAGAGTTTTAAGGCTTTAAAGGATCAAAAGAATGACTTGTACAACCTTTAAATATCTAGGCCATCATCAAGACATCATGTAGAAGTGAATAAAATAGGTTACTTGTGCATTTTATAAATGCACTATGGAAAACCCCCAAGCTAAAATATTTCATGGACATGATGTTCTACATGCCTTGATCATCCTTTATAAATTTCATGTCTCAATGAGTTATTTATATTGATATATAAGCCTTTAAAGTAGAACAAGTAGATGAAGATGGTCATGTGAGTGTTAAGTTCAATCCTTATTAATTAATAATTTGGTGTTCAAAGTGTGATGGCCTCAGGATGTCAATGACGATCATATGAATATCAAATGATGAGCATCCAGACATCAAAAGGAAGCCATGGAAAATAACCATTGGGGTTCAAAAATCCTAATAATTTCAAATAGATGTCAAAGATGTTCACATGGATGTCAAATATAGGCATGCAAATGTCAAATTTGGGCCTCATGAAATAGTCATTTAAGTTCACATGGAAACAAATTAATATCTCATTTTCAATTAGACATCTTGATCTAATGGTGAGAGGTAACTTGATAGTGTCATTGGGTCTAGGTAGATATAATAACATGAATTTGATCATGCATTTAAAATAAATGGCAAGTGGTGGGTCAAAGGGGTTAGTAGATCTTAAGTGCAAATGCATGAATGACAAGTGTTCTAAGTGAGTTAAATTGATAGAAGATTTATGGCTTACACTTGATTGTACTAATCAAATATAATGGTGTGAGATAGGTCAAAAGGTCAATAATTTGAGTTGATAATCGATAGGAAATGAGCAAAGGTAGGCCCAAGAGATTTTTAACAAAGGTCGATAAAGTAGTTTTTGACCTAGGCAAAGCAAATACAAAGGAACTAATCTTGAATATGATCTAGGTTGAACCAGAAGGGGTAAAAAAAGATTGAACATCACCATTAGAGATCTATAAAGATAAAATAGGCATTTAGACTTAATAAAGATCAAAGGTTAACAACTTATTGTCAAAAAGAGACCAGATCACTTATAGGTCTGTATCAATATAATAGCTATAAAAAACCAATAAAGGAGATTGATTTTCAATCTATAGTTAATCTATGTCCAAGATTTACATTAAAGATCATGCTAAGGCATAAATTTGATAGTCAGATTAGCCACCTAAGTATAATTATTCATGGCTCTATCAAGTCCAAGGATATGAAGACCTAATCCTCATAATGAAGCCAAGTGAAAGGTGTGGCAAAGTTCACAAAGTAGATTGGGGGATTGGAGAGTGTAGCAAAGAATTTAATTTTGTTTAGATCTTAAGGATATTTTATTCCTCAAAAGGATCATGCCCCATCATCTACATAATAAACCCTTGTCTTCTAGTGTAGGTTTCTCAACCAATAAGAAGATATTAAAGACTATTAGATAAAATAAAGGTTATCTAGTTTATGATGTACTAATCTTGATTAGTCCAAAAGGTGGTGGAGAATCCCTTGAAATTTCGTATCTCATTGATTGATATTATTTAATGTGTTCCTCTCTCTCCCTCCTATATGCCCCATTATTTTTTCCATTATAAGGGTTCTTAGATTTTAGAATTTTCATCTTTATGGGAGACAAGGATACTCATTGAGACTCTTGTAAAATGGTGCTCATTTGATAAGTATAAACCCTATCAAAATATTTTAATAACTACCTCTTGAAGTAATAAGATTGACTTTTTGCCTATCTCTTTCCTTTGATTAGTGTTTGGTATGCTTGTGCAAGATGAATTTGTGAAGGATAATCCTCCTAGTTCAGTGTCCTTTTGCTTAATCTTTGAAGGTATTTTAAATAAATTATAGGTCTAGATTAATGTTTTTCTTGAACCTATTCTATGAAATACTTATGTAATTAGCAATATTGTGAGGTTGTGTGATTTAAAGTCGTCTTATGCTAATCTAGTGTGGGTGCAAGCTTATGTGAGTGTCCATTTAAGTTTGGTGCATCACCTTGGTTAACTTTATTAGGATCCCTTATCCCCTTTCTAACCCTTTTCCCTATGAAATTCATTAGTTTAGGTGAGCATCAAGAGGAATTCAGCCTTTTCTAGACATTTAAAACCACCATAGGTCACCCACAGCCTAAGGTTGTCCTAATATTATGGCTCAATTGGAAAGGACCTGAAGAACCCTCTCCAAGTGTGCATATTTAATCCATAATAGTTTTTGGCATGCCTAGTAGGACCAAGGTAAAAAATATTGGAAAGATTATTGGTGTGTCTTTCCTCTAATTAGCATTTGGAAGCAAGCAAGTTAGCACCAATGGTGACTCTGAATCAACATCAACTAATATAAGTAGCCTAGGTTATTAATAACCATCATTTGGTATGTATTAGCACCCATTTGATCAAAATGAATGTTATTTCATTCTTTATCCTTCATATCAAGTTAGCAATGTTCATGGCTTCACCCCAAGTGGCCCTCAAGATTTAATACATTAGCCTATCAGATTTTTCCTCTCTCTAGTCAACCATAAAAGATCCTTAAGGTGATATGGCTTGGTTTTGAGATAAAAGTTATAGATATTGATAAGGGGAAGAGTAATATAGGTAACAATAGAATCTTGAACAACAAGCTTATGTTTAGGAATAGGAGTTCAAGTTTTAGGAAGAATGTTTGGTTAGGCAAGACCAAGCTAGAAAAGAAAATGACTATCAGTTGATCCTAAGAATGAGATCAGCTAACCCTAGACCCTAATTTCCCTCTTTTACTCTTGTTCATGCTCAAACCCAACCTCCTAGAAAATATTGTCAAACCTTAACCTTATCATCTGAGGAACATGAAGTCATCCCATCTTGGATCCTCTCCTATGCCAATGACCCTAACTGTGTCATACCCTTTCTTGTGAACCCACCCTCTCCCACACCCATTTAGGAAAAGGAGAAGGTGACCAAGCCTTATTCCTTTCCCTCATGGAAATCAATCAAGGAGGGCACAAAGAAGAAAAAGGAATTGCTAGATGAGGTGGTCCAGGAACCAATCCAAGAAAAAGATGTGTTAACTTAGCTCGATGAGTTTTCCCTACCAAAGTTTCAAGACTCTCCCTCCCTTCCCCAAGAACTACCTAAAAGAGCCTTCAAGATCCCTAGTTGGAAGGATACTCCCCTGAGTTGCATGTAAGGTGAAATTTTTCACCCTCCCACCATCTCCCTCATGGAGGAAGAACCTATTTTAAAAATATTAGAGGAGGATTTTACAGTCAAAGTTGAAATTGAAGAGGACAATGCAAGTGTCTATGATGAACAGATCATGATAAACAGTCCACTTCATTCAAAAGGGGAAGAGTCAAGTTTTGATCAGACTTCTTGGCATGTTTTCAATGAATTAGATCCTGAAGGTAGTATTGATGCCTTCATATTTGAAGGGGTGTCTATTTAGGTTGTAGCTAAGAGCAAAGGAGATATTCATTTATTTTAAGAGCTTACTTTTGGTATGAGTGAGGATGAGCAAGAAAAAGAGATAAAGAAAAAGGAGGATCAAAATGAAGTATGGAAACAACTATACCATGACTTCATGGACCAAATAGAGGTTCTAAAACAGCCTATGCCTCCTTCAGAACATGAAGAACTTTTCAATCAAGTTAAAGAGTTTGACCAGTCTCAAGATTAATTATCCATTGAAGGTAGTATTGATGTCTTCAAAAATGAAGAATAATGGTCAGATCAAGAACCATAAGAATATTACATGGTGAACCATGGATGGGTTGATGAGATGCCATATGTCTCTTTTTAGAGCAAGCAAATCAAAGATGGTGTTGAAGTTGGCATTGTCTCAGATGACCAAGAGGAAGATACCTTTTGGGATGACTTAGATCTTTTCTAACTAAGCCTAAATAATCAACCAAACACTAGTTCAAAGGATCCATCACATTTTTTACTTATTTTAGAGCAAAAAATTGAGCCATCATATGAGGAGGTTGAAGGAACCCATGTAGTCCAATTTGGAGCAATCCTTGAAAAAATAGACTAGCATGCCAAAAGAGTCAGTAGTCATGCATCTTAGCTCACATATCATGAGCTTTCAAAATTAAGGTGTTTTCCAACCTGATCCATCACAAGTAAGTGATGTTAAATCTTTTCCATTTAATGCAAAAGGAAGATACTTGTAAATTATAAACCTATATATTATACTATTTTTTATGCTTTTTTCTAAGTGATTATATGCACATTTATTTAGTAGGTTAGTTGTTCTTCCTTTCTTGAAAGTGCCTACATGTACTTGCCTTTATTGTTTTATTTATTTTTGTTCTTGTTGATTCAAGAGGAAGTTTTAGAAAGGGTCAACCTTGTCAATTAGAGCTTATGACTCCATGCCCAATAGATCAGATCAGATAACTGGTCTAGGTCCTCAAGTATAGCAGGCATGCTTCCTTATGAGTCACTAGAAATGTTGGCAAATTTTGGCCCAAATACCAAGATTTTTCTTGGATTTAATAGTTGATCAAAGTTTAAGGGCTTTAAAAGATCAAAAGAATGACTTATACAAGATTTGAAGAGTTAGGTCATCATCAAGACATCATGTAAAAGTGAACATAATAGGTTACTTCTACATTTTATAAATACACTTAGAAAAACCCCCCAAGAAAAAATATTGCATGGACATGATTCTATTCATTCCCTTATCATCCCCTACAAATTTCATCTCTCGATGATATCTCTATCTCGAGATATAATCCTTCAAAGTAGAACAAGCAAATAAAGATGATCGTGTGAGCATCAAGTTCAAGCCTCGATAATTAGCTATTTGGTATTCAAAGTGTGATGGCCTCAAGGATATTAGTGATGGTTTTATGTACATTAAATTATGGGAATATGGACATCAAAATTAAACCATACTAAATAACCATTAGGGTTAAAAAACCCTAAGGCATTCACACAAATGTTAAAGATGTTCTCACAGATGTCAAATATAGGCACACAAACATCAAATTTGGGTTTCATAAAAAAATCATTTAAGTTAAAATGGAGACATATCAATGGCTCACATTTAATCTTAAATCTTGATCTAATAGTGTGAGGTAACTTGATAGTGTCAGTGGGTCTAGGCAGATCTAATGATGTGTATTTGATCATGTATTTAAGATCAATAGTGAATGATGGGTGAAAAGGGTCAGTAGATCTTGAGTGTAAATGCATGAATAAAAATTATCCTAAGCACATTAAACCAAAATAATATCTATGTTTCACACTCAATCATACCAAGTAGATCTAATAGTGTGAGCTGGGTCAAATGTTAATAAGCTGAGTCGATGATCGATAGCCAATGAGAAAAGGCAAGCCTAGGAGATTTTTGATGAAGGTAAATGAAGTAGTTTTCAACCTAAGAAAAGCAAATATAAAAGAACCAAGCTTGAAGAGGATCCAATTTGAACCATAATGGGTACACCAAGACTACACATCACCGTTAGATCTTTATGGAGATAAAATAGGTATTTATACCTAATACAGATCAAAGGTCAACAACTTATTATCAAAATGAGACCAAATCACTTATAGGTCTACATTGATATAATAGCTATAATAAAACCAATAAAATAGATCAATTTTCAATCTATATTTAATCCATGTCTAGGATTTGTAGTTTAGAGCATGCTGAGGCACAAATGTGATATTTAAATCAGGTACTTAAGTAGACTTAGTTTCGGCTATGTCAAGTCCAAGGATATAAAGACCTGGTCCTGATAATGAACCCAAGTGGAAGGTGTGGTAAAGTTCATGGAGTAGATTTGGGGAATAGAGAGAAAAATAGATCATTTAATTATATTCATATCTTAAATATCTTTTCTTCTTTGAAAGGATCATGACCCATCATCTACAAGACAAACCTTTGTCTTCTAGTGCAGGTTTCTCAATTAATGAGAATAACTTAAAGACTATTAGAGAAAATGAAAGCTATCTAGTCTATGATGTATTAATCCTGATTAGATCAAAAGGTGGTGGAGCAGCCCTTTAAATTTTGCATCTCCTTAATTGATCTTAGTTAACATGCTCCTCTCTCTCTATCTTTCCTCCTATATGTCCCATTCTTTTCTTCATTATAAGGGTTCTTAGATTTTAGAATTTTCATATTTTTTGGAGAAAAGGATACTCATTGAGACTCTAAAAAAAGGGTTCTCATTTGATAAGGTTAAACCCTATCAAAATATTTTAATAACTACCTCTTGAAGTAATAATATTGACTCTTTGCCTATCTTGCCTTTGATTAGTGCTTGGTATGCTTGTGCATGATGAATTCATGCAGGAGAATCTTCCTAGTTCATTATCCTTATGATTACCTCTTTTAAGGTGTTTTCAAGATATTACAATTATGGATTAGTATTATATTTTAACCTCTTGTATGAAATACTTATGTAATTAGCAAGATTGTGAGGTTGTGTGAGATATAGTTGTCTTATGATGATCTAGTGTGGGTTCAGGCTTATGTGAGTATCCATTTAAGTTTGGTGTATCACCTTAGTTAAATTTATTAGGATCCCTTACCCCATTTATAACCCTTTTCCCTATGAAAATCATAATTTTAGGTGAGCATAAAGAGGAATTTGACCTTCTTCATAAGTTCAACCCCACCATAGGTCACCCATAGCCTAGGTTTGTCCCAATATTATGGCTCAATTGGAAAGGGCCTAAAGAACCCTCTCCAAGGGTGAAAATTGAAGCTATAACAAGTACATGGGGGCATTAAATTAATAGTGAATAGGGAATAGGAAGATGTTTGTTTAGACATCTCTACAAAAATTTAGATTAAAATAGACAACAGATCAAAAATTATGAACATTTTACCAATCATTTTTAGCCAAAAAATAAAAGGTGAAAGTAATTTGACCATAACTCCTAAATATAAATCAATTTTAAACTATTTTTTTTAGGTTTTTGATAAGACAAATCCATACACTCCTATAAAATTTTAGATCAAAATAGATAATAAATCAAAAGTTATGTGCATTTTACCCATCATTTTTTTGAGCAAAACTCATATTTTCTTCAAAGAAAGATTGCTAAAGAGGATCTAAAAATGTGTGGGTTGTTAATCCCATCAGTTGTGCCATATGTGTCATTAAGAATCTCTCTTATCTATATTTTCATCATTATTATTTTTATTCAATAAATAATAAAAAAATAAATGAAAACAAGTTTTAGATCCTTAAACCTCATGAGATATACAAAAAGTTAGTCAATAATGCATTAGATTCAAACTAGAAATATGCAAACCTCCATTAAAGAATTATTTGTATAGAATGTGGATCAGATGTAGCTTCAAATGATCTTTATCAATGTTAATTATGTGATTCCATATCCATTTAAGTTATGAGGCATATTTATCTTGGTAAAGAATTTGGAAAATGATGCACAAAAATAATTGAGGATTTTACAATGCTTCATTTTCCAAACTGAGTATGTTCAATTGTGATGCAAAATAGTCTATTTATAATGAATTTGGATCAATGAAGACCCTTCATCTTAAAATAAATATTAATCATTGCAAAAAATTCATTGAGGGTGCACATGGATTAGCACATAGATCATTGATGTGATCATTTCATCTTAATCAGGGTAGAGGAGGATGCTTGAAAATATAAAATGAGAATTAATATAACCCTTCATATTGTTTTTGAGATGAAGGGTGGAGGATTATCCTCATATATCTTTATGAGATTCATTGTGGGCCCTTCATCTTGTTTCTAAAATGAAGGCTGGAGAATCATTCCCAAGACAGCATATGGATAACCAATGTGGGCCTTTCATCTTGTTTCTAAGATGAAGGGTTGAGAATACTCCCTAAAATATCTCACAAGATTCATTATGGGCCCTTTATCTTGTATCCAAGATGAAGGGTGGAGAATAATATTGTATATTAATTCACTTTATCAAATTGATTTTAGCTCACAAAAGCATATTCTAAAGAATATCAAGATCCTTTCTTTCTTGTATATTAAGTCACTTTATCAAATTAATTTTATCTCAAAAAAGCATATTACAAGGAATCTCAAGGTCCTTTATTGAATGAATATGCCCACTTGGAGGAAAAGAAAAAGTAATTAAATGAAAGAAAATTATAATTCTATTTGCAATAGAAATTTAATTTAAAATAATGATTTGTTAGGAATATAGAATGCATAGGAATATTAATGAAATAAAAACAAAAATAGAATGCGGAAAACACAATACAAGAGAGACAAAAATTTAATGTGGTTCACCCAATATGGGCTACATCTATATAGAAATAGCCAGTTCTTCTCTTATTTAGTCTAAAAAATAAAGGAATAAACCTATAATACATCCACTACAATCACCTTTTCACTCTCACACAATGCATCACCATGATTAAAATACTCTCATATCAAAAAAGGGTTACATATTAGGGAAAAAATGTACCAACATAATTTATACCACTAGATTTGTGACCTAATAGTGAATGGTCTAGATTTACTATAAAATTATAATATTTTACAATGCATTTTTCACAAAATCTTTGATTTAGGGGAACTACCCCCGAACCCCCACCAGGGGGATCCATGTATGGTTTTTATCCCCATTGGACCCCCATGGATACCATAGGGTGGGGGGGCAGGGGGGAAATCCGCTACACACACCCCCGTCAAGAACTGGGCATTCTAGTAAGATCAGGCTCCATCATCCAACAATCTCCCACTTGGAGACTGATTGTTGCAACTCTACTACTACAACTCTTCCATGGGATTTTCTTTTAAATTTGACCCCAACATGTTTTTCATCTTCCTTGTTATCCCAGAAGATCTATTGAAGCTGAATTACTCTCTAGCTTATCCTTTGTGACTGCCTTTGTTAGCATATTTTCAAGATTCTTACTCATATGGATCTTTTCCAACTTCAGTTGACCATCCTCCAAAATTGAATGAATGAAGTGATACCTAATTTTTATATGTTTGGTTCTTGAGTGGAATGTTGAGTTCTTTACTAAATGAATCACACTCTGGCTATAACTATACAACCTACAATGTTCCTACTTCTACCTCAACTCTTCTATGAACCATTGCATCCATATCATCTCTTTGCTTGATTTTTTAACTACAACATACTCTACCTCTATAGTTGACAAAGAAACTATCTTATACATTTTTTTAAATCCAACTAACTATTGTGTCACTAATAGTGAATACATACCCTATGGTGATCCTCTTGCCATCTAAATCTCAAACCATGTCTGCATTAACATATCTTTGTAAGGTAATAGCTAACCCTTCATAGCATAACTATCTATCATTGGTCCCTCTCAAGTACCTAATAATCCACTTGACTACATCCCAGTGCTCCCTTTTTGGATTATTCATAAATTCAATGACAAATCCCACTCCATGAACAATGTCTAGTCTCATTCACACCATAGCATACATTAAACTTCCAATTTTTGAAGCATAGGTAACTTTGGACATGCGATTTATTTCTTCCTATGTTTTAGGACATTGTTCCTTACTTAATTTGAAATGCCCTCCCAAAAGTGTACTCACTTGTTTTTCATCTTGCATTATGAACCTCACTAACACCTTATTGATGTTCTCTTCTTGAGACAATGCCAATGTTAGAATAATTAGAGTTCTAAACGTAACTTTGGTCTTAACTAAGATAAGCTTCACCATAGTTATAATAACCCATGTGGGATTTAATTTTTCATACCCATATGTCAAAATCATATGTCAACATGATTATTGGGCTGTTGACATTAGCATTGTAACTATTCTTTTGGCAACTGAACCACTTTCACATTACCAAATGAATCATCCTCACCTTCTCTCAAATTGTTATAAATAGAGGGCTAGGATTGAGTGTTGTAAGCAAGCAAGGATAAATAATCATAACTCTACTTCTATTCAATTAATTACTTCATTAATATAATGTTTTTTGGTTAGGGGGGTGAATTGTATGCATCCCACATACAATTTCTTCAATCAATTTTCTATTTTTTCTATCTCTTGTTATTATTATATCAAAGATTTACTTTGAAACATCCAAATCCTTCTTTTCAAATGAATTTGATAATTTTATTTTGAGCTCATTTATATCATGCATGTTAAACCTTGAAACAAGCATGTCATCTACATACAATAACAAGATAATATAGTTGTCATTATCTAATCTCTAAAAATAAACATAGTGGTCAAAATGACATCTACTGTAACCTTGTTTTATCATAAACATGTCAAATTTAAAATACCATTACCTTAGATATTATTTTATGCCATACAACTCTTCTTCAACCTGCACACCATTTAATCCTTACTTTTGACTTCATATCCCTATGGCTAATCCATATATATTTACTCATCCAAGTCACCATGAAGGAAAGTAGTCTTCATATCTAACTATTCAAGGTGCAAATCTTCTACTAATACCAAACTTAAAACAATTCTTATGAAATTCATTTTAACAACTGGAGAAAATATTTCATCAAAATCTATACCTTTATTTTATGTAAACCCCTTTACAACAAATCTAACCTTTTACCTATTTTTGCCTCCTTCATTCAACCTATAAACCCATTTATTCTACAATGCTATTTTACCTATAGGCAACTAAACCAAATCCTAAGTTTAGTTATGTACCAAGGATTCCATCTCCTCTTTCATGGCTTGCTCCCACTTTTTTTTTGTTTTTACTTACATTGCTTATTTATAGATTTCTGGCTCACCACCATAAGTTAATAATAAATAATAAAGTGAAGGAGAGTATTGTTCAAGGTGTTTACTTACTCTAGTAGATATTCTAACTACACTTTTAGGAGTTTAAGGTAATTATTGTTGTTGCTTTTGCTACACATTCTAATTTTTGGCACTTTTAAAATTTTATTTCCAATGATTTCATCAAGTACTACATATTCTGTATTTGAATTTTCTTGTTTCTTTCCCTACAACTAACCTTTATACATGTCCTCATTAAAGATCACATCTCTGCTCCCAATGATTTTATGATTTTCAAAATCCCATAAATGGTAACCAAAATCATTAACTTCATATCCAATAAAAGTACATTTCTTGGATTGTTCTTCAAGTTTGGTTCTATTTTATTTATCAATATGCACAAATGCTTCATAACTGAAAGTCTTTAAAAAATAATAGTCTACCTTTTTAACTATCCATGATTCCTATGGAATGACACCATCAAAAGGACTTGAAGACCCTCTATTTATTAAGTAAATAGTAGTATCCATAGTATCTTCCCAAAATTATAAGGGCAACCCTGCATGCAATCTCATACTCCTTGCATACTCCATGATGTCCCATTCATCTTTTATGACATATCATTTTGTTGTGGTGTTCTTAGAACCATCTTCTCTCTATGAATCCCATGGGATAAATATTAATTATCAAACTCTTTATTATAGTATTCACCTTCATTATCTGATCTAACACATTTCAACTTATTTTTTGTCTCATTCTCAAAATATTATATTTTTTTGTATGCAATAAACCTAAGTTTTTTTAGTTACATCATCAATAAAAGTAACATAATAAGAAGATCCACCAAGGGATGATACCTGAGTTAGTCCCTATATATCTATGTGCATAAGCTATAACTTTTCATCCTTATTTGTCTTCCCAACTCTAAGAAATCTATCTCTCTTCTATTTTTGATACACATAGTGTTGACATAAATCCAAATCCACCTTCTTAAAAAATGGCAACAAATTCTTTGAGTGGAGAATTTTCATCTCCTTCTCATTCATGTGCCCAAGTCTATGATGCCATACTTTTATATTCACTTTTGTAAAAACTAAAGTAATAGAATATTCAACATTACCAGTATATAAATATAATGTACCTACCTTCTCTCTTTTTTATATTACCAATGATTCTTTAGTGCCCTATTGATATTATATTTATTCTCAACTTAGAAATATGCCTCACCTCTTTTATTAACCATTTATTTCCATTCTATAATTTTATGTTTATCTTATCCTTTCTAAAAAATTTACAAGGTTCACCATCACCCAAATAAACCTATCTAAAATCACCTTGAACATAGTATTGAAAATATCTCCTACAGGGTGTAGTATGAAATGAAGCCCCTAAATATAAATCCCAAGAATCATTAGTATTATCTAATGAAAGAATTAAATCATATTGAAACACATCACCTGCTACATTTTCTTCTTGATTGTTATCTTGTTGTCCATCTCCTTATTTTCCTCTTCAAAACCAACAATCTTTATTCAAGTGTCCTTTCTTCCTACAAATTCAACACACCAACATTCCTCTAGATTTGGATCTAACCTTCTTAGACTTCCCATAATTCCCTAGGTCATTTCATCTATCTTTTTTTCTTCCCTTATTCTTCATAGTCAAAGCATTAACTGATGTTTCACCTATGCTTTTCTACCACATTTTTTCACTAAGAATAACACCAATAACATCATCAAACTTCAAAGTGTTTAAATCAGAGATAGAATTACTCATAGCTATGATCAAGCCATTATAGATTTATAGTAATGAACACATAATCAAAAATTCCCTAACCTCATCATCAAATTTTACTCTTATAGAGCTTAAATTATTTTTGACCATGTTAAATTCATTAAATGATCAGTAACAAACCCACCTTTTGATATCTCCATATTAAATAAATGCTTCATATGAAATACCTTGTTAGTGGTTGAGGGTTTTTCATACACTCTATCTAATGCCTATATCACATCCTCTATTTCCTTTTCTTTTGAAATATTTAAGTCTATCGATGCTTCTAAGCACAGTCATATTTTTTGTAGTGTCTTTCTATTAAGAACCTCCCATTCTTCATCCTTGATAGTTGCCAACTTATTTATTATTCCTCCCAATGGTAAGAAAAGATCCTTATGATATAGGTAGTTATCCATATTCATATTCCATAGTTAGTAGTTTTTGCCATTAAACTTCTCAACCTTAAACTTGCCTTCTTTTACTATTTCTCCCATTTGAACCAGGAACCCTCTTTTCCTATGAGTTTATCTATCAAATAAACCTTCGGCTGTAATACGAGTTGTTAGGAATATAGAATGCAGATAAATATTAATGAAATAAATATGTAAATAAAATGCAAAAAACACAATACAAGAGAGGCACAAATTTAACATGGTTCACCAAATATGGGCTACATCCACACAAAAATAGTCAATTCTTCTCTTATTCAATCCAACAAATGAAGAGATAAACCTACAATACATCAACTACAATCTCTTATTCACTCTCACACTATATTTTTATGATTAAAATATCTTAATATCAAAGGAGGGTTACATATTAGGGTAAAAATGTACTAACATAATTTCTACCACTAGATCTATGACCTAATAATGAATGGTCTAGATTTACTATGAAATTACAATATTTTACAATATATTTTTCATAAAAATTTTGCTTTGGGGGTGCTACCCCAAAACCCATACTAGGGGGGCTCCATTTATGGTCATTGCCCCCTGGAACCCCATGATGACCATAGTGGGGGCGAATCCCCCCACACCACCCCCGCATCAAAAGCTGGGCATTCTAGTAAGATTAGGCTCCACCATCCAACATGATTTGTAGAAGAGGGAATTAATTGTATTTATTGATCAAATAAAGGGAAATTATTTGAATTGACCATAATAACATAATTGTTGATCAAAATGGTAATTGAATAAATAAATTGACCAGAAGGATAATTAAAAAGAGAAATTGACTAGAGTGATAATTGGACATAATGATAATTTAATAAATAAATTGACCAGAATGATAATTGAATAGACAAATTAATGAAATAATGATAATTTAACAAATCTAATATGGTGAATTATCTCACTTAGAGGTGCCTTAAGGTGAATTTGAACATGTACAATAGATTAATAAAAGATTTTAGGCTAGATTATGTGTAATTACTAGAAGTTTTCATTTTGAAACTTGACATTAAAATGATAAAAGTGTAGTGTCTACACTTTGTTTTCTACATTTTCTAACTTCCCAATGGGATCTACTCTTCCATAATCTATAAAACTCAATATAACTAGGTTTTATTCAGAACAAGTAGTCCAATAGATTCTCATATGGAATGAGGAATTATATTAACTATGCTTCTAAAATTGAAGACAACATTTGGTACTTCATACCTAGCAAGTAAAATATATATATATGGTAATCAACATCCCATGGATTCTTAATATTCACATACTAAACTAGATTTTTAGTTCACTTTTCTCCATTTTTGTGCAATTGAATATTATGCAAAAGGTTGGTGATGTTTTGTGATAGGTCTTCATTGCATAGAGTGCTTACAAGTTTTTAAAAGGCCATCAAAACCATCACTACTCCATATTATTATAGTATGTGAACAGTTTTATCATACATTTGCACATCTATGAATGTAGCATACCCTTCAAAAGTATTTTTTTTGGATAGTTTTCAATAACTATGCAGTTTTAGACTTTAAAACCTTTTCCTTTATAGCATCTAATTACATGTGTTATTAAACCTTATAATCAAGGGTTCCTAGGGCATCTCTAATGGTGGTAACCCTCATTCCCTATATTGGTTTTGAGTGATAGTTGTTAAACACACATGGTCTCTGTGTTGCTCATTTATAATATTCATATTGGACATTGGTTTCTTCTTTCTCTATTTCTATAATATTGGGCAATCTTATTTTTGTTGTTTCCTAGATACTTAATAATAAACACAATAGATTTGTATTGACAGTTTCATGCGAAGTGGTTGTATTCATCGAATAGATAGAAAATAATAGGTTATTTACCCTATTTATTATTTTGGCCTCGATTTTGATTTTCTCTCTAATATCCTCCTTTATGGCCTCCATGATATCCACCTCTATAATTGAATCCTTCTTATTTTTTTCCTTCGTATCCCCCACATTTTGTTTGAGGGGAAGGTGGAGCCCATCTAGATTATTGTGGTGGTGATGTATAATTCCAAGGCTATAGGTGCTAGGGGATGGGGTTTTCCATCCTAACTGATATTAAGGTGATTATATTGTCCATCATGTAAGACCTTGAGGATAGCACTATAGATATTATGTAACTAAGTACTATAGAGATTGATTTATACACTCAAGAATAAAATGCATACTTGATGTCATTTCCACATCCAGACTTGGAATTATTGGTTTCACAACTAAAATCTTATGTGTAGCAACTAAAAAAACATTTTTGATGATATCCTCCTTCAGTTCCTAGAGTGATTTGCAATTATTTTCATTATGATTATGAGATTTGAAAAAAATTAAATACATGTTATGTGGTTGTTTTATGTATTTATGTAACAAATAACATTTAGTCATGGTATGTCCAAATATGTGATAAATCTCATATAAATATGTCATTTTAATATTAGGACAATTATTTATATGATGACCATACTAATGACACTCCATACACCATATAGATAATTTTGATATTTTGTTATCCTAAAATTCATCCATTCTATGTAAGACAACATCTATTTTAAAATCTATATTTTTAGTAGTCTAAAAAATTTCCTCATAGTCTTCTATTTATTTTGTTGGATGAATATTTTGTCACCAGCTAACTAATGAGCAAAATAGGTCATTTCAACCACAACAAGGGAGATTGGTCATCCAGATGTGTAGTTTTACCACATCAAAAGGGGACAAATCTCTCCTCTCATCCAGGGGAAGTTCAAAAAATAATGGAGAACACACAAGGGTAAGACAACACCATCCATCTCTCTTCTTTTAGAGATGGTGTTCAAAAATAATGGAGAAATCTAAGTCAAAACACTGAAGGCACTTCTCTTCTTTCAGAAGTGGTCTTACAGTAAACAACCAGAGTTCTTTATAGTAGGTAACAAGTAACTGGTAATAGGGGCACAGTAACCAGCAGAATGAGGTGTAACACAAAGTCTCCCCCTCAACTGCCGAAGAGTGAAATACAAAAAATAATGATGGCACAAAGTCATCCCAAGGTCCTTTACACAGAAATAAACTAAAAACACACACACTAAAGACAATTGTGGCAACACAAAGTCTCTCCACAGTTGGCTTCAGGACACCTTCTTGATTACTTCCACTAGTTCTACTTATTTCATTAAAATGGACAAGAATGCATTCAAAAAATAGACATAAGAGCAATCTCCTAAATGACACAAGCCATAACAACACAAAGTCTGAAAGTAACCTACTTTCTCATTCAAGTAAAGAAATGTGATCAACAATCTAAGCTCAAAGTCTCAGTAATCACCTTTCAATTTTGGCAAAGTTTTGCTTCTTTTTACCAAAAAGATCTCTCTTGCATAAAATAGGAGATTACAATATATAGTAGCCAAGAAAGGCTTGGCACTTTGTTTCATGGAACAATCCATGCTGCATTCAATGCCTTGAATGCATTTTTAGTTTTGTCAAAGAGGGCCATGTTGGAACAGGGCACCTGCCTTAACTGTGGTGTGTCAATTCCTCTCAAATGTCTTCTCCTCATCATGGGTTGTCAGGTCTTTCACCAAATATATACACGACTGTCCCCTCACTTTTATTCCAATGGAAAAAAATAGGTTGCACCTTTAATGTTTGCAAGCTCAAATATCTACTTGGTGGACTATTCCAACTACTAGAAATAACTCCTACATAGATATTGTTGGTCTATCCCTCTTTCCTATTTCAATTTGAGCTCTCAGGCTATCTTTTCCCTTTTCTACTGGCATTTTTAGCTCCTTCTTTAGCTAGTCACTGATTTTATTTTTAGGTTCCATGCCATATTTAAAAATCAATAGATATTTCATTACCCTAAATTTGACATCTGTGAGGACATCATTGGTTCACTGTTTCAACAGTTCAGGTGGCCTTGTCGGCTCCTTGGTTCCATTACTACTCTGGTTCATTCGCTTTCCTGGTTCATTCACTTTCCTTTTCTCATAGCTTTCTTTGAACCTTTGAAATTATTGAACCCATTGAACCATTTTGGTTCAAGGTTTAATGGTTCATCCTCTTCCTTAGAAGCCTTTGTTTTCTCTAAGTCCCTTGAGTCCATAGAAACCAACCTACAGAGTCTATAGAAACCAACCTACGAAGTCCATAAAAACCATCCTATAGAGTCTATAGAAACCAACCTATAGAGTCTATAGAAATGAGTCCATAGAACCAAGCCTATAGAGTCCATAGAAACTAACCTATGGAGTTAGTAGAAACAAGTCTGTAGAACCAAGCCTGTAGAGTCTGTAGAAAACAACCTGCAGAGTCTGTAGAAACAAGTCTGTAGAACCAAGCCTACAGAGTCCATAGAAACTAACATATAGAGTCTATAGAATCATTCCTTAGGCTTTATATTTTTGGAACCTCCCAAAGGGAAGGTGTCCCTCAAGATTTGAGAAAGGTCCATTTCCTGGTCACTAAGAGCCCCCTGCAAGGGTACCTTCCCTTCGAGGTCTTTCAGAGTCCTCGAGCAGTCTTCTTCTTCAATTCCTTTGGATAAAATGTCCAAAGGAATTCCTTCAGACATTTTTTTTGAAGGAAATCTTTCCTTTGCCTTGGCCACTTTTTGTCGGGCCTTTGATCATTCCTTTAGACATTTTGTCCCAAGGATTTCCCTTGTAAAAAATTGCTCGTAGAAAATATTTTCAAAGGATATCTTTTTATTCACTTTTGTTCACTACTCTTCGCAAGGGCACTTGGTCTTTTGTTCACTTCCCTCTACAAGGGCACTTTTACTTTGGGTTTTGGAGCACTCCTTTGAACCATTCGATAAAACTGACTGATTGAACCAACTTTAGTTCAATAGTTTAGCGGTTCAATCTTTTGTTCTACTTATTCAATTGACTGCTTGAACCAACCATTTTGAACCAATCTCATTGAACCTTTGAACCCATTGAACCATTTAGTTCAAGGCTCAACAATTCAATGGTTTAATCCTCCTTATTTTTGTTAAGTTTTTTGAATCCATTGAACTTGCTGATGCAGTTGAACTTTGAACTTTTGCTGAAGTGCTTAACTCTTTAAGCTTGCCGATGTCATTGAACCTTTGAACCCATTGAACCTTTGAACCTTTTGAAAGTGGGGTTCAATGGTTCAATCCTTTGTTTGAAGCTTGCCGATGGACATTTTTGGTTGAATCGAGGCATTGAACCAACCTTGAAATTTCATAAGTGTTGGAAACTTATTTCTTTGAGAGAGCTCACCTGTTGAAGTCATTGAACCTATTGAACCTACTAGTCCCTTAACTAAAAAATCTTGAATAATGAAGAATTTGAATGCTCAGAATAATTTTTTGAGAAGGGAAGAGAGGATTTTGGCCTACAAGACCAAAATAGTTCATATGTTGTCTCAAAAATGAGTGATATATTTTGGGAACAACAATTGGCTCTAGTTGGGGAACTTCCTTCAGTTGAAATTTTTTAATAGCTAAGGGGAGTAGAAACTAGAATCTCGAGTTCCTTCAAGTATGCCATTGGGCTATAGAGTTATGCTAACCAAAAAAAAAGTACAAAAAATGAAAATGAAAAGCACAAAATAGAACTAAAGACTATACAAATATACATATGTACAAGTGATCTTATCTGATACTTCAAGAATTAAAATGCTTCAGATGCTACCCATTGTGAGGCAGAGAAAAGGGCATGCCATCTTGATACATCAATAGGAAAATATTTTCACCATTGAGCTAATGGATAGTAAATGGGCCTCTCTTTAGGGAATCAAATTTTCCATGCATTCCCTTTGGTTCTCTTCTCTTGACCCATAACATAACTTGATCTCCAATCTGGAAATCACAGGTTTTGTTTTTCTAGTCAAAGAGCTTCTTCACTAGGATTTGATGCACAACAATTCAGTCTACCACCATAGTTCACTGCTCATCCAACTCAGTCAAGCACATGATCCTTTTGTTAATGGAGCTTTCATATGTCTAATCTTTAAATGCCTTTGCCAATTTCAATGTTGGAAATTCCAGGGTGATTTGTATCTCTGTATTTAGACCATACAAAAGTTGGAAAGGTGACATATCTATTTCCCTCTTGGGTGTAATTATGTTTGCCCATAAAGCATCAACCAAAGCTTTATGCCAGGTTCATTGGTTGTCATCCACTAGCTTCCTGATGATGGTCACCAGGTTCTTGTTGCTTGATTCTGCTTGGCCATTCCCTTGTGGAAAATAATCAGAGTGGGAGATTGTAATCCCATAGTAAAAATAGAATTGAGTGATCTCATGAGAAGAGAAATAGGATGAATTGTTTGTGATAATCTTGGTTAGGACCCCAAACCTAGAAATGATGTTTTCCTTGAGGAAATTGCACACTACTTCTGAAGTAGCATGCTTAGTTGGAATTGCTTCCACCCATTTGGTGAAGTAATCTATGGCTTTGAGGACATAATCATGTCTAGCACTTAAATATGGGTTTACCGCACCAATGAAATTGATTCCCCATTGCTAAAATAGCTCTTCTATTACCACTAGCTTGAGAGGCAGAGCAATTAACCTGGGTCTTCCAACAAACTATTGACACAGTTCACATCTTCATACCCATTTGTATGCATCTTGAAATAGAGTAGGCCAATAATACCTGGCTCACAGAATCTTATGGGTAGTTACAGGAGAAAAAAATGTCCTCCATAGGCCAGATTATGGAAAAACTTTAAAATTTGATTTTGCTATTCTTTATCCACGTAGCGAAGGAACACTCCATCAAGGCTCCTCTTATACAGGCCATTGTCCCATAAGAAAAAATTAGAAACTTTCAATTTAACAGTCCTCCTTTCTTTATGAGACAGGTGAGCAGGACACTCACCATAGGTAAAGAAATGAGCAATACTTGAATCCCACTCATTCATGGTGGAGATAAAGAGGATTGTTGGCATGTCTTCCACTTTTATTTCTTCATGCCCTAATTCTTTAAGTATGTTGTGTGCAATTAGTTGGAACAAACCCCTTCCCTACACAAGCTTCATTGGTTTGATGACTAGATCAAACTATTGGATTTTAGAAATCCAATTGCCCCTTTTGGTTCCAAACTCCTTTTGAGTTTATATGGATTTGACTGTGGTATCAGGAACCAAGGTAGTAGTGTGGGAATTTAAAATTTAAAAGTGGAAGTGTTTTACTACCTTTACTACTGCATAAAGCATGCTTCTCCATGTTTGAATACTTTAGTTCATGAGCTTTGAGAGGGCAGCTCATGAAAGATATGGGATATTACATACCTTATTTGTTCTATTGAACTAGAATTGATGAAAGTGTGTGCTCAGAAGTATAACTGTATATGGTGAAATCCTTGGTATAATCTGGATAAACCAAAATTGGGGCATGGGCAATAGCTATCTTAATGTCTCAAAATACCAATTTGCCTTCTTTAGTCCAGCAGAAAGTGGCATTTCCCTTCATCATGTTTACAATATGGTGAGTCTTCTTAGTAAACTTAGGGATGAACCTTCATAAAAAAATCACTTTTTTGAAGAAAGAGTGAACTACATTCTTACTTATGGGTAGGGTAAGTTCTTGGATGGATTTGACTCTTTCTGAGTTAATCTTTATGCCTTCTTAGGATACAATGTGTCCAAGAAGCTTCCCTTCCAGTTGCACATGGCACACATGATCAGGGCAATGCTTGGAAAAGATGGTCAAGTCATCAAGGTATACCACAATGTTACTCTTTAGATAAAGTGGTGCCAACATTTATTAGGCCAAATGGCATTCTTTGATATGCAAAGGTGCCCCAAGGTATGGTGAAGACAATCTTATGCTAGTCTGCTTCACCAACTTTAACTTGATTGTATCTTGAGAAGCTATTTAGCATTGATAACATCTCTAAACTGGTCACCATTTGAAGAACTTGGTCCATGATGGGTAGAGGATAGTTATCCTTTAAGGATGACTGATTCAAGTTTTTGAAATCTATGCAGAGGTGAATTTTGCCATTCTTCTTCCTCACAGGTACTATGTTGGTATTCTATGTGGAATGATGGATTGGGAAAATTATCCTAGCATTAAGCATTTTCTATATTTTAGATAGAATAGTACTTGATATCTTCAAATTGTACTACCTAGATTTTTGCTTTTAAGGCATCGAATCATTCTTGAGAGGAATTTTATGGCTAATTTCTTTAGGCCTGAGTGACTTCAAATCATCATAGGATTATGCTAAGACATCCATGTACTAGTGAAGTAGAGCAGTGAACTTGAATTTCTCCTCTAGAGTGCAACATTTTCCAATGTTCACCATCTTGGGATTTTCCTTGGTACCCAAATTTATCTGATCAAACTCCTAAGGGGAACTTGAATCCATTTGTTGTTATTTGATGAACCTATCATGCTTTTCAAATAGCTTCTCAAGGGAAACCAATCCTTTGGGAATTTTATTCCCTTTAAGTTATAGGAATTCATCACCTACGTGTGAGCTTGATTCAAGGGCTAGTTTAAGCTTCTGAGGCTCACTTCCTTCCAAGTGAAGCTATTGAAAGCTATCTTTTTATTACAAAAAGGAGATGATTTGGTTGTTGCCACTGGATACTTGCCAATGATTGGCATTATCAGGCACACTTGGTCAAAAGACTAGTTCGTTAGTGTACTTGTCTCCCTTAAAATCAAGGTGAGGAATCAAAAGAGTTGCTAAAATAGCCAAAGCATCAATTCGGTCATTGAATTCTCTAGGCACTACAGAGATACTAAAAGCATCAAAGCTTTCAATTTAATCCCAAACTAGATTGCAATAATGGTGCAACCTCTCATTTTTGGTTTGGTACAGGTTCCTCACCTAACAAACCACTAGCTCAGCATCTCCTTTGGCATGAAGGAATTTGATGCCCCTATCTTGAGTGGCCTTTAATCCAAGTAGTAGCGATTCATATTCAACAGTATTATTGGTATTGTTGAACTATAATTTATATGAAGAAGAAAAAATATCTCTTTGGGGAGATATCAACGCAATCCCAGCTCTAGAACTGGTAGAGGAACAACTGCCATCAAATTCTAGATTCTAAACATCATCAGAAGCTTACCTTACCTTAGATTTTTTTTCATTTGGAGGGGGGATTCTTTTGCACTTGCACTATGCTATCTTGTCTTCTCATTTTTCATCTGAACCAATTTTCATATTGTCACCTTTAATAACTTCATCAAATGCTTCATGAACTTCCTTCATGGATAAGAAGTAATTACCCATGCCTAAAGACTCAAACAAAATTTGAGCTTCAGGCATTGATGTTTGAGTGACCACATATTTTGCATCATTCTTAGGGAGCAATCTTTGCATAATGCCTTTAACTGGGATCCTTACCTTAGACAAGTCCATGCTCAACTTGCCACCAACATCCTTGCAAAAATTTCACCTAAGAAGGATGTCGTATGAGGTTGGGACGTCAGCCACCAAGACTATCATCTTGATTCTCTTTTCTAGGAATGTTGAAAATGCAAATTGGGCATCCTTGATTTGTCCCAGTAATGGCACTTATTTTTTCTCCATGGAGAAATATCTCCCAAATGTCTTGGTCAGTGTGAGACCAAGGGATTCAGCTACTTTAGCAGGCATGACATTGTTAGATGCCCCTGAGTCTATGATGCAATTGTTCAGCTAATGTCCATTTATCAACAAGGAAACATAAAATGGTTCAATCCTTTTGGGAACAGTAGGAGGAGCAATGACAAGGTTATTCTGGGTGGACGTGGAAGTTACCTTTGGAATAGCTAGTCTTATAGGGATGGTTTTATTCTTCACACATTCCACTAACTTATCCAACTGCTGAGGGTTGGATTGCAGGAATTCAAATTCAGACATCTAAATTTTAATTTTCTTGACATGGTCGACTATGTCAAATGTCTAAAATGAATTATGAGCAAGGGAAGGGAGTTCATCCTTCTAGTTTTTAGGGGGGAAGCACTAATCTGTGAAATTGAAGTTGAAGGTGAAGGCATGTTTGGATTACTTACTTTTTTAGCAATCACCAGGTCCTTTGGCTAGAAAGGCAAAGAAGTTCCTCATTTGGCAATTGAAATTGCAAGTTGAGGTCACTCCTCTATTTTTCTTTATCATCTTGCTGGACTGACTGATTCTTGGACTGGGTGAACATAGCGTATAATCCCTCAACTATTTTACCTTTACTTCTAGGTTCATCCTGGTAATTCAAGAAACCAATGTTGGAGTCACCAACTAATTCTTCTTCTCCTTTTATCAAGATATTAGCATCATCTTCTAAGTTCAACTTAGGTTAGAAGGAGAAATTTGATTCTGCCTCAAGATATCTAACTGCTAAATTGGTTGAAGGTGCTTCAATGGCTAATTTCCCCTAAGGGGGAGGAAGATGATTTAGCTACCCTTGATTCCTGATAGCATTGCCTTAGTATGACTGATTAGGGAATGTCCTCCTTGGTATATCTCTATATGAAGGGGAAGATGACATCCCTTGTGCCATTTGCTTTCTAAGAGCAAGCAACTCATTTGCCAGCTTCTACATCATCAGATCAGTGGTGCCTGTAGATAGATATTTAAAAGATGAAGAAGATTTACCTCTGTTAGGATCTCTCCTTATCTTTCCTACCAAGATAAGGTCATCTTCCACCTTAGTGAACAAATATTGAGTATCAATAACGTCTATGTAGCTAGCACGTCTCAATAGAAAACTCACTTCAGGTAGCTGTGAATTGATGAAGAAGCATTTGAGATTCTCAAGTTTTGGCTGAGCAATTTTAGGAATCCTATTCCTTAGCTTGTTAAATTTGGCTATGAAATCCCTCATAGGTTCATGAGGTTCTTTCTTCATCTATGTGAGCTAGGCCATTAGGGCATGCACATCTTCTGCAGGCTTGAACATTGCTTCAAACTTAACTTTGAGGGTGTTCTAGTCAATCACAGTTTAGGCCTATAGATGATAAAACCAGTCTGTAATAGCACCTTGCAATGTTTCCACAAATAACCTGACTACTATGTCTTCATACTCCATGCCTATCACACCACAAGCTATGTTAAAAGCTACAATGTGTTCATTAGGATGAACTCTCCCATCACCAAATAGTTTGGGGAAATTCTTCCTTGAAGTATGTGGTAGCTCATGTAGAGGTGGAATTAAATTGAGTAGGCCAAAAGAGTTACCCCAGGGGCCTTAAACCACCATGATTTGATTATGGAAAGTGGGGATAATAAATTTGGGTGGAGTATGTATAGGCAAAGCTCTGCTAATAAAAAAAAAAGAAGTTCTACCTTGTAGTGGTGACCTGCTATTGGTAGGAGGAAGACTCCTAGTTCATTGAACTTGAAGTTGTGGAGGAAACAAATCAAAATTGCCTTGCTGCACCAACTCAAAAATAGGGTCAACAATACCTTGGGCTCTCTGGCTTCTAGTATAGCATGGAGTTGCCAGATTCTAGAATAAAAATGCAAAATAACTGGCCCTACTTTGGCTTGAATTTTGAGGCTTCAAACTACATGCTCTTCCCCAATAGAGTCACCAAAAACTATTGGTGTGAAGCTAGTAGTGTTCTTTCCTACTTCACGTCATTCCTTAGTGATATGAAATGCTTCAATTTGAATAGACTAGAAAAGGACTTGAAATGCTCGTTGATCCCCAGCAGAGAAAATGGATAAGGAAAGAACTAAAATTGCTCATTCTTCCCTAGCGAAGAAAATTGATAAGGAAAAGAATTGAAATTGTTCATTCTTCCCCAGTAGAGAAAATGGATAAGGAAAAGAACTAAAACTACCCGTTCTTCCCCAGCAGAGAAAATGGATAAGGAAAATAACTTAAACTACTTGTTCTTTCCTAGTGGAGTCACTAAAAAACTGTTGGGTGAATATTTTGTCACCAGCTAACTGATGAATAAAATAGGTCATTTCAACCACAGTAAGGGAGATTGGTTAGCCAAATGTGTAGGTTTACCACATCAAAAGGGGACAAATCTCTCTTCTCATCAAGGGGAGGTTCCCTGTAACTATGAGGAGGCTATATACTATATATATATATATATGCAAGAAATAACACTCAAAGGTAGGACAACACCATCCATCTCTCTTCTTTTAGAAATGATGTTCACAAACAAAGGAGATATCTAGGTGAAAACACTGAAGGCACTTCTCTTCTTTTAGAAGTGGTCTTATAGTAAAAAGCCAGAGTTCTTTATGGTAGGTAACAAGTAACTGGTACAGGGGTGCAGTAACTAGTAGAATGAGGTGTAGCACAAAGTCTCCCCCTCAACTGCCGAAGAGTGAAATACGAAGGACAATAAGGGCACAAAGTCATTCCAAGGTCCTTTACATATAAATAAACTAAAAATGCACACACTAAAGACAATTGTGGTAGCACAAAGTCTCTCCATAGTTGGCTTCAGGACACCTTCTTGATTACTTCCACTTGTTCTACTTATTTTATTAAAATGGACAAGAATGCATTCAAGAAATAGACATAAGAGCAATCTCCTAAATGACACAAGATATAATAGCACAAAGTCTAAAAGTAACCTACTTTCTCATTCAAGTAAAAAAAATATGATCAACAATCTGAGCTCAAAGTCTCAGTAATTGCCTTTCAATTTTGGTAGAGTTTTTCTTCTTTTTACCAAAAATATCTCTCTTGCATAAAATAAGAGATTACAATATATAGTAGCCAAGAAAGGCTTGGCACTTTGTTTCATGGAATGGCCCATGCTACATTCAATGCCTTGAATGAATTTTCAGTTTTGTCAAAGAGGACCATGTTAGAATAGGGTGCCTACCTTAACTGTGGCATGTCGATTCCTCTCAAATGTCTTCTCCTCATCATTGGTTGTCAGGTCTTTCACCAAATATGTACACAACTGTCCCCTAGCTTTTATTACAAAGGAGAAAAATAAGCCATGCCTTTAATGTTTGTAAGCTCAAATATCTACTTGGTGGACTATTCCACCTACTAGAAATAACTCTTACACATATATTTTTGGTCTTTCCCTCTTTCTTGTTGCAATTTGAGCTCTCGGGCTATCTTTTCCCTTTTCTGCTGGCCTTTTCAGCTCCTTCCTCAGCTGGTCATTGAGTTTATTTTCAAGTTTCGTGCCATATTTAAAAATCAATAGATATTTCATTACCCTAAATTTGATGTCCATGGGGACGTCATTGGTTCACTGTTTCAATGGTTTGGGTGGCCTTCTCGGCTCCTTGGTTCCATTACTCCTCTGGTTCATTCACTTTCTTGGTTCATTCACTTTCCTTTGCTTAGAGCTTTCTTTGAACCTTTGAACTCATTGAACCATTTTGGTTCAAGGTTTAATGGTTCATCCTCTTCCTTAGAAGCCTTTGTTTTCTCTTAGTTCCTCGAGTCCATAGAAACCAACCTGTAGAGTCCGTAGAAACCAACTTGAGGAGTCCATAGAAACCATCCTGCAGAATCTGTAAAAAACAACCTGCAAAGTCTGTAGAAACAATTCCATAAAACCAAGCCTATATATTCTATAGAAACTAACATGTGGAGTCCATAAAAACATGTCTATAGAACCAAGCCTGTAGAGTCCATAGAAACTAACTTGCAGAGTCCGTAGAACTAAGCCTATAGAGTCTATAGAAAATAACCTGTAGAGTCCATAGAATCATTCCTTAGGCTTTATATTTTTAGAACCTCCCAAAGGGAAGGTGTCCCTTTAGGCTTTGAGAAAGGTCCATTTCCTAGTCAAGGAGATCCCCCCGTAAGGGTACCTACCCTTTAGGGTCCTTCGGGGTCCTCAGGCGGTCTTCGGACGGTCTTCTTCTTCAGTTCCTTTGGACAAAATGTCTATAGGAATTCCTTCAGACATTTTATCTGAAGGAAACCTTGCCTTTGCCTTGGCCACTTTCCATTGGGCCTTTGATCATTCCTTCAGACAAAATGTCTGAAGAAATTCCTTCAGACATTTTATCCAAAGGATTTCCCTTGTAAAAAATTATCGTAGAAAATCTTTTTGAAGGATATCTTTTTGTTCACTTTTGTTCAATGCCCTCCACAAGGGCACTTGGTCTTTTGTTCACTACCCTCCACAAGGGAACTTTTCCTTTGGGTTTTGGGGCACTCCTTTGAACCGTTTGATTGAACCAACTGATTAAACCAACTTTGGTTCAATGGTTCAATAGTTCAATCTTTTATTCCACTCATTCAATTGACTGCTTGAACCAACCATTTTGAACCAATCTCATTGAACCTTTGAACCCATTGAACCATTTGTTTCAAGTTTCAATGGTTTAATCTTCCTTCTTTTCATTAAGTCTTTTGAAGCCATTGAACTTGTTGAAGTAGTTAAACTTTGAACTTTTACTGAAGTGCTTAACTCTTTAAGCTTGTTGATGTCGTTGAACCTTTGAACCCATTGAGCCTTTGAACCTTTTGGAAGTGGGGTTCAATGGTTCAATGGTTCAATCCTTTGTTTGAAGCTTTTTTATGGACATTTTTGGTTGAACCGAGGCATTGAACCAACCTTGAAATTTCCTAAGTGATGGAAACTTATTTCTTTGAGAGAGCTCACCTGTTGAAGTCATTGAACCTATTGAACCTATTAGTCCTTTAAATGAAAAATCTTGAATAATGAATAATTTGAATGCTCAGAATAATTTTTTGAGAAGGAAAGAGAGGATTTTGTCTTGCAGGACCAAAATAGTTCATATGTTGTCACAAAAATGAGTGACAGATTTTGGGAACAACATATTCAACTTGGATCATAACTACTCGATCTTTAGCCTTATTAGGAAATTGTGTTTGTCAAATAGTAAATCAAATCCTAGTTAATATACCTTCTAAAAACCACACATCTTTGTCTATGTTTATGAACTAGAAACTTAATTTATAACATCAGAGAATCTACGATCATAATCCCAAACTAATTCACTTAGTTTCTATCAAATTTCCTTCAAGTTTTGAATGGTTTGGCTTGGGAATTTACACATCTTGAATTCCCCAATCAATTTATTCTTGACATCTAGCAAACCCATTACTTGAGGATTATTTTTATTTAAAAACTATATAGCTATGCCTATCAAAGCTCTTATAATCTTGTACTTCTTTGCATCATCTATTAGAACACCCTTAGCCTACCATTTATTTCATAAGTCAAAGAATACTACTCAGGGTCACTGAAACCATCATATGGTGTCAAATTTACAATAATGGATAGATTTAGAGCCATATTTCTTATGATTATAGCTCGAACTATTACTACTTCATATTGAAATTTATTGGTGTCTTAAAACTTGTTGTAACCTAAAAACCTACCTCACTCAATTCATTCCTATCCAACATTTTTTGAGTGCCTTCACTAAGTTTTCCAAATATATTAATGAAACAATCAAACCACTTACTATATTTACCTACTTTTGCACCTTTCTTCTTCTCTTTATCGATAATATAGGCATAGGGAATGTGTTACCTTATAATGAATGATCCTTGTATGTGAATTTTTCCTCATTTGAATTTAACTTGTTTCAATCCTAAGACTTAGCATAACTTATTCAAAAGATTTTTCCTTATATTCTCCAAATAATATTCTCTCTTGTAACTATGACCTAAAACTACCTTCCATCTACTCTACCTACTCCTTATCTATTTTTCCACTATCTTTCTCCCCACTCTCTTCCATATCATCTAAGTCCCTTTTCTAATCTCTATCTATCTTTGTGTTCTTTATGATGTCTTCTCCTCTTTTCATCCTTCTCATTTCCTTATCTCTAGAATATCCATAATTTATAGCTCTTCTCTAAGCTCCCATTCCTTCTTTATCTTCTATACTCTCTACTATAATCATCATAGTTACATCTAGATTTTATGTTATTATAGGTCTCTCTCTAGCCCTAAAATTCTCTTCTCATTCTATTTCTCTACATCCTCCATATTATGGGTTTAGGTTCAAGTTTCTCATCTCAATTATTCATCATTTACTTAGTTGTTTCACACATTCCAATAACATTTGGAATGCCTACTCCATATCGACATGGATAGGAACCATGGCCTGTCCATAACCAACATATTTAAAAGATTTTGTAGCCATTTTAGAATTTTTTATCTTATGCCTCTTACAAATAGGTCATGTATAACTTTAAACACAATATACCATTGCATATAAAATGTGATAATATATCTTTCAATAGTGATTTTTATCCAATAATCTATCACACATATCCACTTCGTGTCTAGGTTTTGCAGTCTTTCTACCTTTTCCTTAGTACAAATAATGATTTATCTCCCTTGGTATAAAACAATAGTATTAAACTATTGACAACTAGGTAGCTAACAATTCAAGCAAATAACACCAAAAAACTTCATATTTTTCACCATGAATATGCTTACTTATGATGTTTTTCATTGTAATTCTAATTCATATATCTCTTCTTTTCTAAATTTATAGATTCTCTCCTCCAACCATCATTCTAAACATCTATACATAGTTAATCATCTAAGCATGTTTCAAAAAATTCCATCCACACTCACTTCACCATTATTATCAAAAGTTCCTAGAAAACCCATAAGAAAATGTTAATGTTTGTTACTATGTGAAGCAGAATATAGTTTTAGAATCTAAACAAAATTATGGAATAAGTTGAGTATTCATTTTGTTTAGAGTAATAACTATCCATTCAAACACATACTTAATTATATATAAGATCCACTATAATTATATGATTAAATATATTCAAACATAACAAGATTCAACTCTGCATATAACAAGTTCAAAATACATGTGAAGAGCTATGAATCAATCTCTATATTAATCTCTTATCATTTGTAACTATTTTACTTTACATATGATCACTATTTATATAATTACAATGTTTTATCACTTCACATTATAACCTTTCATTTCTTCCTTTGAATGTATCTTTTCATATTCTACATATTTTTGATATGCGTACATAGGTTGAATACATACAAAATGATATACATTATACAAAATACTATAAGTCACACACTTTTCATTCATATATACTCTATGATTTTACAATCTTATTCTACTACCAATATAGATAGGGACACACTACAACCTTTTTTATTTATTGTGACCATATATGGGTTGAAATTATGATTAATTTTCATGTTTGAGTATTTTTTATTGTCAAATTGGGTATATTTTTTGTTTGTGGATGCATATTTAACGTTCCAAAATCCATACAACAACAAACCCTAATTCCTTCACATAAACCAAATAGAGATAAAATATAAAATGGATAATCAAGCAAGGGGAATAGTTAATATATCCTAAAAAAACTACCTAATATGAGTGTTACCTACATATCCAAAAAGGTCCTCAAGCTAATGTAGTTCTCCCTCCTAAAATGAGTTTGTGAATATTGATTTTTTTGATATATGGATGCAACTAGAAAAGAGACTATAATATTTGACAATGAATTCCCTTAACCTACAATAAAATAGATCCATACTTATGCTATTACTATTAGAATAAGTCAAAACTAGAATTGGAAATATTAGTGTCATTTTGCTCAATGTGTAGTATAATTTCCAAGTGATTGCTAGATAGATCAAGTGATATATTGAGTGGCCTTGATGTGCTTATATAGTGGCATATTTGAAATATTTATGATAATTAACTTTTCTAAAAGTGTGAGAGGGATAACATAAATCATCTTAAATTTTAAAAGTTACCATTGGATCATGAGAGACAAGGTCTCACTAGTGGACAAGGATGGGCTATAGCCCTATTTGACCTAGTGTGGTCCTATCCCAAATGATTATAAATGGATAGTAATTAACTGAAAGGAATATGTAAATATAATAGGGATGTATAAACAATGTTCTTAGTAATTATATGATAATTATTATAATAGTGAAATCTCTCTAAAATATTTCAAGTTAATGGAATGGAAAGTAGGCCAAACAAGTTAAGGATGTTAATATAAACATTTTCAAGCACTTAATGATTAGATTTTAATGTCTACATGTATAATAATCACCATCATCCTCACAACTAGATCTTTCCCAATGTGTAGGATGATGAGGGCATGATAAGTAAAATATAAACCACATGCATCACATTTACTCCTCCCAAGCTAGATGGCCAAATGAAAAAGAATAAAGGCTTGATGCCCTTGAAGTTCAAGATGATTCTCTGGGTAGAGAATATTATTTAAGAATAAACATGTTATATGGATTGCCTCTGCTAACACTCTCCAAAATAACTATCCAAATGTGAAATATAACACAATCCATTACTTCTCTTTTTACTCGCTTTCCTTATGCTCCAGTTGTAATTTAGGATAGTCCTCCATCTATTACACATGTTTTACTATAAATAATGGTCACCCCTACAACTTTTCATTTAATGACACCACTTGAGGATGCCCCACTAGATATTCTTCTTCAGATGCCTTAAGTGTAAATTATTAACCCTATTTCCCCAAGGAAGGTTTTCCAAGTGACCAAGGTCTATACAAGATAAATGACACTAAGAAATTCTAGATAATTCCCTACAGTGATTGTATTGCTTGTGGTTATCCAAGTTCAACCTATTGCCCATGAAAAAATTGCCCCTCTTCAAGGAAATTTTGTAAAAATATCTCTTTAATTATTCATATCTTCAATATTCTATAAATAATTCCCTCTAATTTACTTTTACAAATCCATAATACTCATAATAAATCCATTGAGAATTCTACCCACCTCCAAGGTCACTATCATGTCAGGACTACTAAGCATTATTGCTCACTCAATTTATAATCACAACAGGAAGGAGATAGTGACCATTTTTGTGTTAGATATAATGATTTATTTACATTAATAATAAATATTCCACCTCTCTTATAAATACAACATCATCTCCTCTAATTGCATCTTCTACTGCTCTAGTTATTGCAGTTGTTCCTCCACCTCTATCATTCACTCCCATCATTACAACACATACACTTATTTCCACCACATCAACAAATTTCATCATGCTTGACCCTATATTCCCCATTCTTAATCCTAATTCACTCTACCCATATCTAACTACATTAGCCACACTACCCACATCTAATGCTACTTCCATGTAACCAATATATGAGAACTAGATTGAGAGTATCTAGTTGGTCAAGGTAAATAGAAAAGAGATGATCATAGTTAAAAAGCTTGAGGTAAAGATACTTTTTCTACAAGATATTATGAAAATCAATTGATTATCCTAGGGGAAGGTTACCAAGTGGGAGACTTTGAAAATCCATGAAATAAAAGATTAACTCTTCACATTGATAAGGGAGAGAAAAGCTAGGCCAAGGGAAAGTGACACGTTTGATAAAGACCTTGATTATATAGTAACTAAAATAGGGGAGATATATAATATGATTATCTAGGGAATATAATAAAAAATGTATAAGTATCAATCCATAATGAAACCATAGATATAATTTGATACTTTGAGAATGCCATAGATATAATTTTGGAACTATTTCAAGAAGAAGACATAGTCTCATTATGTTCTTTAAAGGGAAAACTAGATTCTTTTATAGATTTTGATGCCAAATTAGACAAGTTAAAAATAAAAGTTAAAAGAAACAAATAAGGGAGGAAGTATAGAGGTAATCAACCTAGTCAGCTATGTGAAGGAAAATATATAATGTGTCACAATGATGAAAGGCACACTTAAGACTCCCTTGGCTAATAATGAAGTTTTTTGGCTAATAAAGAGGCCCTATTCAAATCAATAATTATAAACATGTATATAATAACTAAATATTATCAAGCATGCACTATAGCCTTCCAAAATTATCAAGCTATCACCTCTAAAGCTTCCAAAGACATGTTGAACTGGAGAAAATCTAATCTTGGTAGCTTACTAATTTTAAAAATTGTTGTAATCTTCTTTTCATGATTTTTAACCTTATTTATATTTATAAAAATTATATTAATGCTTTACATGTAATTTTAATTTGAGATGAGGTGCCTCCCATATAATTAATTATACACTTTGTACTCACCTCTCAAGATAGAAATATTTTTTCAATAGAAGCTCTTAATATTGTAGAAAGTTCAATGAGTTTTTAATGTGTTGGCTTCTCTCAATTATATAAATATGCATGATATATTGAATTAATTGATTAGTAAATGAGATTTTTATGTGTGAAATTACATGTTAGTTTTATTAACCATTAGCTAGTTCAACTATTTTCATAGCTAAGACTTATTTTATAATATTTTAATTATGAATAAATGTACTTGATCAACTTATCATAATTCATAATATGATAGGTTTGTGCTATTATAAATATGTTTTCAATCTAATTTCCTTAGACTCTAAACATATTTACTTATATTTGAGCTAAAACTAGAGATAGGTGAACTTTAGTTCACCTCAAACAAAATATTTCAAAAATTAGGTAGTTTAAGGAGATACCCCCTATTTTGTTCATAAAATCTTTTTTTTTCCCCTTTCCCTTCCCTCCTTTTTATGTTTCTTTTGATTGATATGATCTTTTTATAGTAGCATCATTGTGAATATCCACTTTAAGTTAGTTTATTTGATTATTTGGGTAGAGTTAGTATTAAGGTTGGCATGATCTTCATAAGTAACAACTACATCACTCAGTCGTTATTCCACTATGTGTTTACTTATAAAACCCAATACCTACAAGTCATGCCCTGGTTTATACTTTTTGATCCTAAAATGAGGAGGAATTTTCTTGTCAAATCTATTGGGTGCGTATTACTTGTATATATAGGGGCCTAAAAAATATTATAGATGTATCTTATGGTCAAATTTTGATCATTTAGATCTCCTTCCAAATCACTATCCGTATGACCTACAAGTGAAGTTTTACCACCATAACTATAAAAAGAAATTAAGGCTTTTCCACCTAACTGATACTCAATCCCATTACTAGTAAAATAATAAAGATACCATAGTGTTCACTTGATATCTTGCCAATATCTATCATGTGGTCCTAAAAATAGTGGGACACTAGGTTCATGACAGTAAAGATCAAGACGAGTATCATTTAAGTATGTATGACTTCCCATAAATTACTTATAGAGTATACCATCAACTAAAGAAGAATAACACTTGGTATAAAGATTGATTTTAGAATGAAAAGGAGTCAGTACAGACTTACAATATTCTATGTTGAATTAAAAAGATATGTCTCAAGCATACTTGAAATGATTAGTATAAATTTTTTTCTCATGCTACGAAATATAAAGGCTAAAGGAAAAATGTAACAAACCTGAGTCCATCATCTCAAAGTACTTCATTAACCATGTTTTCACATCAATAATATGATTGGATAAACTCCATGTAATGATTTAATCACTGACCTATATGGCCAAAATTAATATTTGTCCATCTAAATTCTTGGTATAGACTATGGGGTCGTAGAGTGTTCATTTATAACAAAAATGATTGAAAACATGTCAATATTTACATGTAAAGCTTGAACATCCTAATGCAATTTATATAAGGACTTTTTCATTTTGCACACATAGTTGGAGTTATTTATGCTAACAACCCCTTAAGGTTGGGAAATGTATATTTCTTCCTAAAAATATCCATGTAATAAAAGACTTTTGACATCCATCTAATGGACTTCCCACCATTTTTTTGTAGCCAATGAGAGTACTAGCATGATGTAATTCATCTTGGAAATGAGAACAATTTTTTTTTTAATAATTAACACCTTAAACTTATGAAAACCCTTTTTCTATAAGCATAAGTTTGTACTAGTCAATTAACCCAATTAGTACGGTTCACCCCACTTAAACCTCACTATTTTCCTTCCTTTTAGATATGGAACCAAGTCCCAAGTTATATTATTCTTAAGAGAGAAATTATTATGCCATAAGTTCTTACCATTTAGTATGCTTATAAGCCTCATCATAAGTCTTTCAATCCTAATGCACTACAATTTATGATAAGCATGCAACACCAAACTGATGTTTTAATCTAGTCCCAAGTGGATCACTAGGATACCCTACTTATGGAACACTTATAGACAACAAGATTTTTTATCATACATTTGGAAACATCAACTTTGGAAAAAATTGACATATTTGAACTTTTCATACATATTTAAATCTTGTGCACACTTTCCCCTATATTTCTACCCATATATTATCTTGGTTATCCCAATTTACCAATACACATATTTAGGATCACCCTAGTCTATGAATAATTTTCAATATTATTAAACAGGCTATCTACATGTCGTAGATCACTAATTTTCACTCTCAGGGCAATATCAATAATAATCAAATAGTTATAGTTTTTTATAGGTGGTTGCCTTTACTGGTAGTGTCTAGGAATAATCAATAAATAATTTTTAAATTGGGAAGAGTATACATGAGCTAAGATAACCTAAAACTATCCTCTTTCTCTCAATATACTTGGAATTTAATAAGGTCAATCAAATAGATCTTGCATACAATTGGATGGTCAGGTAAGGACCAATGAGATTCATAGATATAGAAGAGGGTAACCTAAAACTTAAATGTCAAGAGGAGAAGACTCCAAAGCTTAAGCCAATAACAAAAGAATATAACTCTCATTAGACCTAAATAAAGGTAAATTATTTTAAACTATTAATTTTGATATGCAAGTAAAGTAAATGGGTATAAATTAAATTAAAATATGGGTTAGATGGTTATAAATGGGTAAGGTGATATGGTCAACCAAATGGGGGTTTATGTAACCTAAATTGGTTACTGGAAAGTCTTAACAATCATATGTCCACACTTATTTAGTAGAAGGAAGATCATAAACAATGATACACACACATACATACATAATACAATAAATGAAGCAATGTTTAATCTACTAAGTAAACAAAAGAAAGAGTGTAGGTATATAAATACTTATATCGGGGTGGACCTATCAATGTTTCAATCTCCCTTTGGCTCAAATAGAGCTTTACAAGATAATGTTCTAGGTATTCTTTGTTAGTAATTCCCAATTACTACTCCTATTGAGCTTCAATGACACCACAAGATAAGATCTTCAAGATAAGTTTTTAAACCCTTAAACTCTCCCAAGTACTTTATTAAGACATAAATGCAAGTGCAAGCAGAGTTTATGAATGTTATATGATATGTTAAGAATGAAATATAAGCCCTATGTATATGGTTATAATACCCAAAACAAACCCTAAACTCTAAGTTGATGTTATCATCCATGTCGATATAGTACAAGAAGGATAAAGGCATAAAACACATGGTATTATCTAGGTCGATACCATATGATATATATAAGCTATCAAATCTAGATAATAATGAGATGAAAGGTATAAATAGATATAAACTTTGAGGAGGTTATATGGATAGTATTGATGGTGTAATATAATATAATTCTAACATCTCTCACAAATTGCCATGAACCATTCCCTCCCCATTCCTAGTGCACCCTTTAAGGTGTGCACTCAGGGAGATTAATGCATCAACAATCCACTATAAGAGAAAGCATGAGTAAATGATAAAAGTGAAAAATATTTTGTATATATATGCCCTACCAAAATCTCATCACTTATCACGATAGTGTAATGTGGGATGGTCATTTTGGATAGAAACAAAGTAATACTAAAGTACATAACTATAAATAAATGTTATAATGACTATTGATAAATTAATAACTAAAATTATCATATACATACCTTGACTTAACTTTTCACTAAATGGCTGCATGCAAATACCATAGTCTCAATCATGGAGGTTGCATTAATCATATTTGAGAAAATAAGGTTAGATATGGATAAAATCAAAGCACATAAATGTAATATGGTCAATAAATGGATGTAGATGAGAACCTTTCAAAAATAATTAGAAAAATTCTAAAATTGGCAAGCCAAGATTGTTAAGGCTAGGATAGAACCAAAAGATCCAATAAAATAGATAAAAACAAAATAAAATCAATAAGCCAACACCAAGGCCACTTAAGGCCAAAAAACCTCAAAAATTCATCCAAATTAAGATAAACAATAATACAAATCAAACAAGGGACACATATAAATTATTTATGATAGAATCATCAAAGTAAGAGAAATAAAAAACTAAAATCAAATAAAGATGTAAATAATGAAAGCATGAAAGAGAAAAATGGGACCAAATGGCCTAAAAAAAGTGAAGAGGAGATTCAAGGTCCAAAATAGAACTAGGAAAATATTATAAAGATAATGCAATGTCAAGAGATCATCTTGAAACAAATCAAAGATGTGCCTTCTATTCTTAAGATGGAAAAACTAAAAATCACATCTCACTACTGTGTTTGAGAGAGATGAAGAATAGGAAGTAAAGAAGACAAGAGAGATTTAAAAATAAACATCCCTATCAAGGGGTAAAATAGAGGGAGGAAAAAGAGGGCATCACCAAGGCTAAAAACATGATTTTTGTCATAAACAAGACACTCAAATCAATTTTGCATTACTAATAATTTTTAAAATCAATGGCATTAAATAAACCTACCTTATAGACATAGGTGTGGTCTAACTATTGAAGTATAAATATCATCCCATGAAGGCTAGCATGTATGGAAATTAAAAGGATTTTACCTTTGCACAACATATTCCCCATTACTCAAGACCCATTATAGAGTTGTCAATTTACTGTGAAGATTGGGTACTTTCATGAGAAATTGGGTGGCACTAAAATGTGATAAAATAGATAATGGTGAATTTAGATCTCCCACCTTAATCTACTAGCCTATTGCACCCCAATGGACCTTGACTCTATAATGAGGCCAAATAGAGAGTTTGAGATTTGACTAGAATAAGAGTTATGCCAAAAATATCATGTATTTTGGTGTGATATGAATTTTAAGATTTAATTTTCCTTTTAACACTACCTTTTATTATGATATGTATTTTATCTCTTTTGGCTTTTTAAATTTTCCTCCTCCATGTAGAGTTGGAAAAACTAACCATGGGTAGTAAAGATGACTATCATAAGAGACTTTACACTTAACTGGATAGAGAGGAGAACATAAAGGCTATTGTGTCTAAATAGTCATATACTTTCACCTTAGAAAAGACTGTGACTCAAAACTAACCTTGAGGATCCCAAGATAAATTGAAAAATAGGGAGTCAATAGAAATGGTCATAGAATAAGGTCATAGAATAATTGGGTTTCCCAAATTGTAAAAATTGTATAAAAGGAGATGGTATACTGATAGGTAGATATGAATAATTTTCATAAGATAAGATAAAATTTGGATGAGAAAATGAAAATAAACTATTATAATGTTACTACAAGAGAATATGACCAAGTCTAAATGAAAAAATACTACTCTTGACCATTGCCTTATTTTTTTATTAACCCTAAAAATATATATTGTGGTTATCTAGGGTTAAATGGGATAGAGATAGCCTAAGGTACAATGGTGATAAAATATCTTTATATCAAGTCAATTAGATGTTAAACTCAGATATAACATATGTTAAATTCATTAAACTAAGATAGGCTAAAAATAGTAAATACAATTATGCTAAATATGGAAATGACAAAGAATTAATATACTTAGTTCTATTTTTGACATAGTTTTGGATCTAGAAAATGCAAGAAGTAAACTAGAAGAGGGTTCTGGGATAATCACCAAAGTATAGATTGAGTTCTTCTAGAGTTATGGACACTAACATTAGCCTTGGATGGTTATATTGATGCTATTGTCTGAACCTAATACAAGTGTCCTATATGAAATACCTATTGGAAAAGGATATGATCACCTGGATGCTTTTAGGTTTAACTTTTTTCTTCATTTTGGTGCATTCAGATCTAGGTTATGGATTGTGGATCCTAATAAAATTACAAAAACCTAGTAATTCATCTTTATATTGACCTTGGGTAAAAATGGGTTAGTGTGCACATAATGTTGAGCTGACCCCAGATACCCCTCTATTATTAAACATTACCTACATAGCCAATACTCTGAATAGGACTTCAGACTAATATAGTTTTCCCCAATGTGTTGACTTATGTGTGAATCATGCAATATATGTAAATCAAGTTCAATAATGACCTAGTTTGTAACTTGGTAAACTTAGCTCTTTAGTTGTTCTTTTAGTACTTCAGACCTGTGTATGTGATGTCCCTATGATTGATATGGAAATAGAATAAAATAAGAAAGCTTTAATTTATTGAGTGTTTTATTAAATGATTTGATAAGTTTCCTTAGGTCTTTTCTAGGTTTTGTAGTTTAGGAATAAATGAGGATTGATCTTGTATTTATATTAATCCCTTTAGAGAAATAACTCATATTAAATCACTTAGGTCAACCATTAGGATATGTTTCATTTTCAAATTAGATGACTTTAGGGCATTAAACACTTGCATTAGAATAGGAAACTTGCATTGACACATGTGTTTGTTTAGGAAGCTAGTGTCCAAGGAACAAGAAAGTAGGTACATACTCATAAATTATAGAAGTGGAAGATAATCAAGTTTTAAGTATTTTAGGCATGATAAAAGGAATGGGTCATAAACATAAGACTATTCAGACTATGAGATAGGCCAAGGGGCATAATATATAGTATATGTGAGACTTATGAAAGTGAGAAAGGTTTGAAACTAAGAGGAATGGCAAGGTCTATGTTTTCCAAGTGTACAAGATTGAGGTGTTATATAATCTATAAATATCATCTACATTTTCCCCCTTTAATCTACTAATGAATTTTTTGGTTTAAAGGATAATAAATGTGTATCTAGGTGTGTATATCACATCTTGGCTTTACTTAAGTCCAACTTAAGTGCTTTGATAGTGACTGACCTACAACCAAGAGCATGTTATAGTATATAATTAATGCTTATAATCTGATAGTGAAAGTATTGAAAATATTTAAATTTAAAGAGAAAGGTTTAAGAATACACATATGTAACCTTTCCTATTGGAAAGTTGATTTTTAAAGATGTATCATTATAAGGATCTGAAACTAAGTATAACAATATATATATATATATATATAATATATTTGGCCAATTCAAAAATTGGTGTGGAGAACATGTTGCAACCCTATACATATATATATATATATATATATATATATATATATTATATATATATATATATATATATATATATATATATATATATATATGTATAGGGCATGCTTTGGAGACATGTTCTCCACACTTAAACAATTTTTGAATTGGCCAAATCATGTAGTTATATAATTCAAATTCACAATTATGGTATAATTCTTTACATTGGTAGTATTGTTATACATAATATTAACATGATATATATCTAAGGTGCATATGCTATGTAATGTGTGCCTAATATTGAAAAATTCAAATAAGTTTTAGTTTTAAAAATAATCTCAGGGTCTATCATCACCCATTAGGATGAAATTTTATAGAATATATCGAGTCAATCTACTACGATATTTGGTTCAATTTTGGTATGGTTGAGACAATTAAATCACTCAATTTGGCCAATTACCAATTGTTTAAGTGTAGAACATGTCAGACTATCATCTAGTCTCACCAGTTTGATAGTGTGAGTTGACTTGGTTCACTCACACTCACTAAGTTATAAGTATGATTGGGTTGCATGGTTGTATAGCTAATCTCAACTACCAGGTGGCAACTCACTTTTTATTCAAGGTTGGGGGCATGTGTCTTCCAATATCGCTCTCATCTCTCTCTCTCTCTCTCTATTCTCTCTCTCTCTCTCTCTCTCTATATATATATATATTTTATATATATATATTTTTATATAGGCACATATTACATATATAGAGAGAGAGAGAGAGATAGTAGAACAATACACATGGCCCCAACCTTGAATAAAAAGTGATTTGCCACCTGGTAGTTGAGATTAGCTCAACCATGCAACCCAATCATACTTATAACTTAGTGAGTGTGCTTTGGAACCAAGTCAACTCACACTATCAAACTGGTGAGACTAGATGATACAATCAATTCTGACCTAAAATTCTTTACTTGGTAAGATTGAGTGATTTAATTGTCTCAACCATACCAAAATTGAACCAAATATTGTAGTAGATTGACTCGATATATTCTATAAAATTTCATCCTAATGGGTAATGATAGACCCTGAGATTATTTTTAAAACTAAAACTTATTTGAATTTTTCAATATTAGGCACACATTACATAGCATATGCACCTTAGATATATATCATGTTAATATTATGTATAACAATACTACCAATGTAAATAATTCTACCATAATTGTGAATTTGAATTATATAACTACACGATTTGGCCAATTCAAAATTTTTTTAAGTGTGGAGAACATGTCTCCAAAGCATGCCCTCACCATATATGGAGAAATCTAAAAACTAAAATAAGTGACAATGTGGACAATTTTTCCAAACATGCCCCCACTGAATCTGGGTGTGTCAAATACTAAATACGTGTGGAGAACATACTTCTAAAGCATACCCCCATTGAATTTTAAACTATAAATATGTGAAATCCATGGCTATATGGCATGCCCCCATTGAATCTAAAAAGTGTGCTAAATGTTAATAAGTGTAGAGAATATGATTCCAAAGCATGCCACCACTAAATTTGAAACTATGTTAAATATGGAGTACATGCCTCTATGACATGACCCACTAATATGTCCCCACCCCTTTAAGGTGAGTAAAAGATATAAATTGATAGTTACCTCACCTCACAAGGATAAGACAAATGTATAATTTGTG
Organism: Torreya grandis; assembly: GCA_037957365.1. Classification (NCBI taxonomy): domain Eukaryota; kingdom Viridiplantae; phylum Streptophyta; class Pinopsida; order Cupressales; family Taxaceae; genus Torreya; species Torreya grandis. The sequence continues at coordinate 2,603,163 of JARHVA010000307.1, forward strand.
AATGGAACATTGTACCATATGTAAGAATATGTTTAGGTAAATGTAGCATTGAAGTGCACACAACAATGTGATCACATGAAGGCCTAAGATACATGATAAGTATCATGGAAACATCTAGATAGTAACATTCAAGCTCAATAAGTAAATAATCACACACACAAGATCACTCCAAATCAAGTCAATATACAATGGTCCTAGGAGATCACAAACAAGGGGCATGTTCAAATACCACACAATTGAAGGGATGTGACTTAATCAAATGTCCACAAAAGCAAGAATGACATATTTAAATGTCCATGAAATCACACATAACACGGGGTCCAAAAACAAAGGAGAATACTTAAATGCTCAAATAAGCCAGGCAATAGCAAGGAAAGACACCCAAGGAAGTGCATAAAGGAAAGCATAAACATATCATAGTAGCCCATAGATAAAATGTGTTAGTAAAAAATGTCAAGTGTATAGTGTATCAAGTACCATGTGAAATATATAATTATGGATAAAATCATGTGTAAGTACATATATGAACTCAAAACATGATAATGTAAAGTTACCATAGAATGATATAGTTTATGAGTATCATTATCAAATAAGTGGATGCCCCCAATTTCCAATGACATTATTAGAGGGAAGGCCCAACATCTAAAATAGGAATATATCATGTATCTATGTATGCATGTATCACACTCAAATAGAAACATGAAACACATGTGTATGTATAAATAATTGGTATTTTATCCATCAACATGGTTCAATAACACATAGATGCCAAGGATCCAAAATAACAAGTAGATGCTAAAAGTATTTTTGGATTTTTGAATGTTTTTTTTTTTTTTGGTATTTTTGGAATATGTGAAGAGAATACCCTATGATCCCATACAAGTAATGGTCATATGTATCTCCCTGCTCAAAAACTAATGCAAGGAATTTTTGTAATTATCAAATATCATGTGTAATTGCAATATCTATCATTTTAGTGTATGTGATGTTATGTATATGTATAATAAGACTCTGAGGTTGTGAATTAGAAATAGAAAGAATGGGGGTTCATATAACCCATCTCTATGTGATTTGTGTTATCTTTAGAATAAAAATAGTATAAACATGTTTATGTAATCTAGATGTTTGAATATGGTGTATAATAGATGTGGATTATGTGTGTCTCTAATGTAATGGTTTCTCATATATTTTCCACCTAGTAAATGGTATTGCTTGTTTCTTACCCTTTTACATTGCATTAACCTTAGTAGGTTTGATAGTTAGCTGTCTGGGTATTTTTTTAATTCAAAAGGATGCTCATATGGGATTCCAAAAACTATAACTACTTGATTAGCATCAATGTATATAACAACCTCATGTACTATAGAAGGTACTACTCAAAGTGTATGGATCTAATGTCTTCCCAATAATGTATCAAATATTTTCATGGAAGGTATAATTGAAAAGGTAGTAACCACATATGAGGGACTGACATGTAAAGGTAGTTCAATCTCACCAAGAACCTTTTGGGAGGTCCTATCAAATGCTCTAACTGATCTAATAAATGGATGAAAATCATGATGAGTATAAATTAGATATATAATTAATGTTATGGTGCATGCATTTTCACTTGTACCATTATCAATCATAACACTATGTATAATTTGGTCATCAAGGAATGTTTAAATGAATAAAAAATAGAGATCATAGTCATCATCCTTTATCTCAGTATCATAAAAAATAATAGAAGGTCTATGAACCATAAGAGGTATATGTCATGTATAAGTAACAATAATCCCATTCTCTAATTGATCTAGTAGATGGATGCAAATCATGATGAGTATAACCTAAATACATAATTAATGTTATGGTTCAAACATTTTCACTTGTACCATTATCAATCATAACATTATGTATAATTTTGTGATCAATGAATGTTTGAATGAATAAATAATGGAGATCATAGTCATCATCATTGATCTCAATTGCAGCATCAGGGTCTGACCCAGATTGAGCAGAGGCGGCCACTTCACGGTATTGCACCGATCATCAAAAGTAATAGAAGGTCTATTAACCATAGGAGGTATATGTCATGTATAAGTACCAATAATCCAATTTAATGGGTTCCCATAATGTGATGGAGGATGATGTGCATTATATGTCATTTGCACTTTTGATTATTTATTTGAATGGTCTTGCAAATATTTGTTAAATATTTTATATTTTTGGTGATCACCAAGTTGTGAAAAAATTCCTTGGAAGGATCATCAAATTTAATCTTTTGGTCATCAATAAGGTTTTATATCTTATGCTTCAAGGTAAAACATTTGTTCGTAGAATGTCCCAGTCTTTGGTGATAATCACAATAGGCATCCACATCATATCCTTTAACTAGATTTCTATTCATATCAACATATATATGATGAGGGAGAGATATAAGATGACACTCTACTAAACATGGGATTAATGAAGTGATAGACTTAAGTAAGTGTGTAAATTATATCCTTAGTTCATTAGATAAGACAAGACAATTAGGCTACTATAAATCTATGTCAACCATGTTTGTTTCTTCCTTTTCAAGATCAGGAGGTTTTACCTTATAACTTGGTTTTATTTTGAATTTGGCATTAGATGTAGATACATCTAGTGTGTTTTCTACATACTTGAGCTTATTCAATAAAATAAGTTTCATTTTATGGTCCTATACAACATGGCATAAGTCATAAATATATTTGAAATTATTTAAAATAAAGTAATCATGTAAAGGAACAAGCAAACTTTGATTTAATATGTCTTGAAACTCTTTATCTACCATAATATTAGTCATTTTATCCAACATTGTCTTGTACTTAAGACATATTCATTGATAGATTCATTTTTTCCTTGTTTGATTTTGTCAAATTGAGCATAAAAAGCTTTTTTCAAAATATTAATGGAAAAGTGTGCCAAAAATTAATTTGAAAGAGTTTTTAGATGTTTTCATGGATTGGAGATTTAAATCATAGAACCACCTCAAATAATATTCCTTTAGGCTTCTTAGAATAATTTGGTCAAAATTTTATCATTGGAAGAATAGTCAAAGCATGCTACATAAAAGGATCAAATAAGTTGTTTAGTATAACTCGTGCCATCATAAAATGTGAACTTAGGTGCAAAAAAACCAATTAGTAAAAGGTGCAAAGATATCTCAAGTGAAAGAGGGTTATGCAACACATCTTTTGAATCAATATCATGAGGATACTCTAAAGTCTTTTTTTTTAATTTTTATAACCTTGTCCTCCAAGGTCTTTATAACTTAAAGGAGTGTTTGAACTATGGACCTATTGGGATTTGGATTATCAAGATAAGTAGTCAATAAATAGGATGTAATCATGGTTTGAATAGGCATAGAAACTGGTATTTGAGTTGGAACATGTGTTAGCCCTATGGTAGATGTAGCAATAATTATTTTAGGAAATAAAGGTTGAAATTCATAATCTATGCCTCAACTAGATATAGGTTGATTCATTGGTATGGAATCGATTATAGTACCTTCTAAATACTTGCCATCACTAGGTGAAGAATCCTTAGTTTTATCAAGTTTACTTATTTTAATGCTTGTAAATACATAAATTCATTCATTAATCTCTTATTATTATTGAGATGAATAATCAATGCTTTTGTATCTTCCATTTGAAAACAAGTTTTTTCATTAACAGTTTCCATTGTTTCACAAATGAAAAAATTAGAATTTACAACAAAGTATAGTAATTAGGAAAATAAGAAACATAAAAAAACCTAAACCACCTAGGGTTTGGTGCTCAAATATTGGGTTTGCCAAATGTTTAACCTTAAAAATCAAGATTAGGATTATCTAAGGTTAAAGGGGATAGAGATAACCTAAGGTACAAGAGTGATAAACTATCTCTATAGTATGCTAATTAAATGCTAAACTCAAATATAATATATGTTAAATTAATTAAATAAAGATAAGATAAAAATAGTAAATAAATATATGATATATATGGAAATAACAAACAAGTAATGTACTTAGTTGGTTTTGATGATGACACAATTCTAGATATGGAACAAGTAGGAATCAAAATGGAGGAGGGTTTTGGAACAGTCACCAAATTCTAGATTGAGTGCCTCTTGAGTTATGAATACCAGTGTTAACCTTGGACAATTATGTTGATGCTACTATCTAAATATAATTTAGGTGTCCTATATGAAATACCTACTATAAAAGGATATTACCATCTACATGCCTCTAGGTTTGTCTTTACCTTTATTTTGGTGCATTTAGATCTAGGTCATGGACTATCAATCCTCATAAAATTGTAAAACCTAGTTCTTCATCTTCATATTGACCTTGGAGGAAAATGGTTTAGTGGGAACATGGTGTCAATCTAACACCAAATACCCCTTTATTAATTAACATTACTTACATATCCAATACTTCAAAGAAGGCCTCTAAATGATGTAGTTCTCCCCTACGTGTTGGCGTATGTGTGAATCATGCAATATGTGAAAAATAAGTACAATAATGACTTAGCTTGTAACTTGGTAAACTGGGCTCTAGGATGCTCTTTTATTAGTTCAAACCTGTGTATGTGATGTCCCTATGACTTATATGGAAAGAAGTGAAAATGGGGAAGATTTTATTTATTAAGTGCTTGATTTACTAATTTGATAAGTTGCCTTAAGTCTTTTTTAGGTTTTTAGATGTTAGGAATAAATGAGCATTAATTTTTCATTTATATCAATCACTTTGGATATATAACTCACATTAAATCACTAAGGTCAACCATTGATATATGTTTCATTTGAAAATTAGATGAATTTAGGGCACTAGACACTTGTGCCTAAGAAAGACACCTACATCAACGTAGATGTTTGTTTAAGACACTAATGTCTAAGGAACAAGAAAGTAGGTATAGACTCATAACTTATATAAGTGGAAGATAAGTATGGTTTAAGCATTTTAGGCAAAATAGAAGGTTTAGGTCATCAACATAAGACTAGCTGAACCAAGAGATAGCCCAAGTGGCACAAGATAGATCGAATGCAAGACTTAAAAAATCAAGAAAGGTTTAGAACTGAGAGGAATAGCCAAGGTCTAAGTTTGCCAAGTATTCAAGACTAAGGTGTTTAAGAATCCATAAATATCATCTGCACTTTATAATAATATGCCTAGTTAAGGTTGGGAGAAATAAAATAGTGAATCATGATGGATGATGGGAATTTTTTAGTGCCTAGTTGATTCGAAAGGTCTTATTGCATAATTCACAAATTGAAAAACCCAAAAGGTATATAAGTGAAAATAAATGACTTGAAGAGTGCATGTAGTAAAAATAATGGTTGACTATAAAAGGAAATGATTGTAGTAAAAGGATGGGCATTTGTGTGGAAGGCCTAATTGTATTCCCTAAGGTGTTATAATGAAACTCAAAAATTAAAAAACTAAGAGGCATAAAAATTATAAAATACCTAAGGACCAAGTATAGGTATTAGGGATAATATGAAAAGAAACCCAAGGATGTGTAGATAAAATCTGGTAAGCTACAATACACAAGAGTCAAAGTAGAACCTATAAGAAATTTTATCTAAATAGAGTATATAAAATAACTATGATCACGTAAGTAATTTTTATAAGATAAATAATTATAGTAAATTCATTATATATGACATACAAATGTATAGTAGGTATAACATAATAATTGATAGAATGAGACATCCCAAAAGAGGGGGAATAAAAAATATACTAAAGAATCACAAGAAAATTAAGGCCAACTATAAACATGATATAATAAGTGAAGGTGATACTAAATAACCACAATGGAAACTAAGCTTGACTATAAGTGATATAAAACCTAAAGGTGTTACCAAAGATCCACAAGGGAAACTAAGTCCCATTGTAAAGTGATATAAAACTGAAAATTGCTCCCAAAGATCCACAATGGAAACTAAAGCGAGCTGTAAGATATCAAAAAATAAAAAATAAGCAATGGTAATAAAGAAATGAAATGTATGAAAGTGAAGAAATACAAGATAAATTAACAAGCAATATTTATGCTAAAGACTAGATCAAATAAAAGCATGTGAAATGTGAGCATATTTATCTTGGAAAGTTTCATGAAGCTAAATTTGTTTGTTTGTAAGATGTGAAAGGATCTTGATAATTACCTCATGGTAAGTATGAGAGATCAAGAAGGCAAGAAAATGAGGATGGGGATTAGAATATTCCCCTAAAACTTGTGTAAGGATAAGGATGGGCATCATAATAAAAAAAGTATGGGAATTGTAAGATGCATGACATGTGCAAGAAGAAGAGGATATGCATCATAATATTCCCTAACTAGTGGGATGTAGGTGATTGGAGTTACCGTTAAGATTAAAAAGCCTAGATATGAAGTCAAAATCAGTGTAAGTATGTGTTATAACAAGGAATTGTCATCTACGTAAATGTCTAGATCTTTCGGAGGTTATAGCAAATTTAGATTTGTAATATCGGCTAGGCCAATACAAGTTGGAGTAAAAAAATTAAAATGAATTATATCAATTAGGGAAATAAATCTATTATAATAAAACTGGAATGAAATGAACTAGTCAGAGCAATAAATTTTGGTGTAATATGAATAGAATAAATTGTATTAGTGAAATTGATATAATATGGTGTGATGTGATTGGAATGATCTATATCATCCAAGTCAATATAATTGATGTGACTGGTTTTGAATTAATTGTATCAACTAAGCCATTATATTTTGTTAACACATGAAGAACTATATTAGCATATTTTGTGTCATGGTTGGTATAGTTAGATAATAGAGGAAGAACTATATAAGTAAATTTTGGGTCATGTTTGGTGTAGTTAATTGTAGTAGATTGTTACTAAATGGTATCAAATTGGATGATATAGTTGGAAATAAGTGGTTGAATTATTTATTTGGGTAGGTTGGAATATTTTGAATTAGGAGAATTTTGAATGTTCATATATGTTCAAGGATAAGAATCACCTATAATGCATATTGTGGTAGGCATTTGACTTAGGTATTCTTCAACAAATGATAAGTTGAGAAATTTTGGTTGAATTTGAGTTGAGGTTTGATAACTTATCCTTATAAAACATTATAAGGGTGGGATAGAGAGTGGGTAGATGTTAATGAAACCATGTTTGTCATTGCTTGATTTGTAGTGGGGATTGAAAAAGATGGGAAATCATTATAGGTATTTTCATCTATGTCATAAATGTCATTAATTTAAACATATGTTATCATGTTAGGATCTCCACCTCTACCATAATCATCATCATGTATGGTAAATTCATGGATATTTATTTTCAACCATGTTAGAAGTAAATTAAATTTTTGTAATAATCATGTTACTATAATTTATTTGTATGGATTATGAAAGTATAAAATGTCTAACATGTGATAAGTGGTGAGCATGGGATCATTAGGATATTCATAGAGATCATCATAAAAGGAAGGACCATACTAATAATTTTCATTCCCACTATAATTCTCATCATTGAGATTTTCACCTTAGTAATAAGGATCATCAGGGTCATAAAGGGAACTGTGAGGATATTAATTAGTGTTAGGAGTGTCAAAAGTGATCTCATTAGGATCCTCATAAGGATCATCATAAATTAGAGGACCATGTTGATAATATTTATTCCCATTGTAATTTTCATCACAATTGGGAAGATCATCATTAAGATCCTTGGCCATGAGAAAAGGTGTAGTATAGTTACACCACGAGGAGTTGCCTTCAATGATGGTCATAAATGGAAGAAAAGAGTGACCCATTGAAAATAAATAGTTCAAACTCATAATAAATTTCATGACATCATGATGAATAATCCTAAAAGTTGGATGTCAAAAAATATTGGTCAAAAAACACATGGTATTGAGTTGGTTGACACAATAAAAATTAAAATTGATCACAAAACATTGTATTGGGTTAGCTGATATAATTTTAATAAAACTACTAAACTACAATCGATTGGCCAATATATTTAGATAAAACTATTAAGTTGTAATGGGATGCTTGATACCACTAGATCTAAAAATTGAAATGTATTAGACTAGCTAATATAGTTAGATAAAACTAATAAATAGTATCGGGTTGGTTGATACAATATGATGAAAATATTGAATGGTATCAATTTGAATGATATAGTTTGAATTGAAAGATAAAAAATGATGTTGATGATGTTACTAAGAATCTAAAATGGAAAAAATGAAACTAATCAAATTAAAAGAGGGATAATATTCATGCAATGTTCACCAAAATGTATGCACATGCTATAATGACCTAAAACTATCATCTTTCTCTCAATAGAGCCTACAATTACTTGGACAATAAATTAAGTAGCAAAGATGTGTGTGTGTGTGTGTGTGTGTGTGTGTGTGTGTGTGTGTGTGTGTGTGTGTACTTATATATGTATATATATATACATATATATATATATAGCATTTATATATATATACATATATAAATACATACATATATAAACATACATATATATATATGCATACATATATATACATACATACATACATACATATATATATATATATATATATATATATATATATTATATGGTAACCTATTGGTTCTCAATTGCACACCACCATTGCTTGGCTTCACATGCCCAAAAAAAGGGGGGGTGCAAGGCGAAGGTGAGAATCTGATTGATATGTCATTAGATTCAGGGAGGGATCAACACCTTGAAATAATTAAATGGGGATAATGATCGGGATGGGGCTCAACAAAGGGGATGGTTAGTTCCCTACTACTTTTGGCTCTGCTTGAACTAAGGTGATTGAACCTATAGGGGTATCTCATTCCAATGAAGGGACTTTGAAACCTTAACCTTTATTTGGATTTTTAATTAGGGAAGAGGGGATAATTATGGAATATGGGATATGACCAAAGCATAACTAGACTCACACACTCAACTTGAGAAGGGATGTCACACAAAATGCATGAATGCCTTATGTCATATGAGAGCTACTTAAGACAGATGAGAAAATGGTTGAAATATTTAATGTGGAGATTATTATTGAATGATAATGAATAAGCAAGGAATGCATCATTAGTATTTTGAGAACATAATGAACACACTTTAGGGAAAAAATGTATAATGCATGCTGTTGGGCAATCAACACTTTTGGTATGTGAGCTATATGTTGTATGCAGGTTAGAATAGGATAGGACAATGTTTATATGAATAGCTTGATAAAAATATGTGAAGGGATAATAACTAAACATGGAGGGATTTACACAATCATGATATCATCTTTATCAATAGATGTTTTCCTAATTTTGGAGATAGCTAGGAAAAAACTATGCACAAATGGTCCTTAAAGAATTTTGAGCAACACGACAAGTTGCCACTCAAGAATTCTTTCTTGTTGTCTTCATGAGCCCAGGACTACCCTTAAAAAGGATATCAATGATTTATTCCTACCAAAATTTAAAATATAAAGGATCTTACATTCTGGTTACAACTTCTAAATGACTACCACAAAAAAACATACACCAAACAACTAATCTATTTAGCTTACAAAAATAAACACTACACTTAAACAAGACATAATGGAAACCATGAACATATTTTATTCATTCACTAAGAAAGTATCAATTATAATATATTTCTTGAAAAATCGATATCATGACACACTATGTAAAATGACTCTATAACAAGAGAACATCATGGATGATCTCAAAGCTTGCCAATGATTTTACAACCAAAATTGATTTGGCACCAGGGCACTACACAGGGATGAATCTCTGAGATATATCTTCTATACTCAAATTTTATCGAACCTTTGTAAATGGATAGACCCTCTTTACTTATACAAATTCATAGCACACTTGGCATATTCTACAAAGATACCCCAATTGGAATATTCCTTCATAGGGTTGGGGTTGGTTGTAATGAACTTGATTCCTCAGACTTGTAGTTGTGCTCTTAGGATGATGAAAGATATTATTCCCCACAAAAAAGAATATTTATAGTTATGCACACATAAAATAAACTCACAAGGGACAAAACAAAACTTTGTCCACTTGTGCAAAGAAACAAAGGCATCCCTTTCTTAAACAAAATAAACCCTAAAAGGGACGTGCCACTATCGGGCAAGGTACAATGGTTTCCCAATAGAAAAAGAGAAAAAAGGAGAAAAGGATAAGAAGAGAAATGGATGTATGGAATGATTTTATTTTGGGAAAGGAATTAGGGGTATCTAATCATGATGCATAATCCATATTGATGACTGTGTCCTTTTCCATCTTATTCTTGTATGTAACAAACTTTGCAATCATAGTGGCGAGGATCTTTCTATCTAGGCCCACTTGATACTTGAATTTGGCATTATATTCTTCTATCCAATTGGTGGTCCTCTAGAGCACTCCCTATTTCTCATGTACTAATGCCTCTTACTGGTCATAAGACTTTTCAAGTGATATTAGGTCCCTTATCTTTTGTCTATTTAAGGCTCCATGGGGTGCATTAATAAGGTTCTTCAAAGCATTTCCCAACAATTATTTTATCAAATTCACTACACCATCAAGCTTCACCATTTCTCTTAGAGTGGCCTCAATTTTTATCCTTACAATCTTGAGAAACTACTTTTTTCCTTTTATATCAAAGATTCCATCTTTGAGCATGGCTAGCCTATGCTTTATGGCCAACTAGCATTCTCTGGGCATTTTACGATCATCTAAAGAGATAATATTTTCTTCTACTAAAGCATCTTTTCCCATATTACATATCTCATCTATTTTGGGCCTAATTGCCTCCCAAATCTTGATATCAGCATCATATACAAATGTTATGGAGCTACACTCTCCTCATCTATCTATCACATTATCAAGCCATTCCACGGTTGTATGGATGACTTCCTTGGCTCAGGCTGTCAAGTCCTATTGCCAATCTTTTGTTGCCCATCCTCTAGTCTTCAAATCTTCACTTTGGGTGAATTATAGTGATCTAAGGGGGATAAGGGAAGGGTCAGGAGCCTAGATGTCAATTGGATTCACTGCCTAAGGCTCACTCAGTAAATTTTTCAAGTACTAGATCATAGCTTGGTTCTCTACTTTTAGCTCTTCTAGGGTGAGTTAAAATTAAATACAACACTTAATTATAATCTCTTGCATTTTATAATTAGGGTTACCATTAATTCTCTAAGATGAGGTGGATAATCAACACCTACCCCATTAATTACTTGAGCCTTATTTGAAAAATAGAGTGAAAATATAAGGCCTTACCTTGTGTGCCAAGTGACCTTCCTTTCATAATACATGGAAAAATATGAGTGAATCGTAGATTTAAAACATTATTTTTAGGCTTTTGGGGAATTTTACACATTTTCACTTCTTATGATCTTTTGGTGCTATGGGGCAAGAAGTCTTGAATCCCTATTGATACCAAGGACACCACTTGCAATGATCCTTCTTTTGTAAAAAACTAGGTGTTCAGGCCTTCAAGGACACTTTGGAAAATGTCCATAAAAGCAAGTAAGGCAATCTCCAAAAAGGTCCCAAAGTTGACAAACACTCAAGTGCCTCCACATGGCACAAATATTCTTTATACAATCAGACATCTGGGCCCTGGGGATTTTAAGCACCACGCCTATCAAAAAGGTAAGTGGGGTAATTCTTCAAAGAGGTCCAAAATGTCTAAGGGCCCAATACTCTACTACATGTCCAAATAAAAAATGAAGCCAGGGTCACGGCCACTTCCACCCTTCATACCAAATTTCTTCAAAAGGGGAGAAGTGCAAAATCTTTCCATCCCCTGAATCTTACTCTTGGGGGTCCCTTGAGTCAAATACATATCTTTCATTCAGTTCATCAGAATACTCACCTTAATCACCAAAACACATAGGTGTAGCTTGTTAATTTTATCTAGGACATCTGATATATCTCTTCTCTTGAGCGTGAAGGATCTAAGCTTGGAAAAAGACTTGGTTAAACCCTCATTTATTCACTGTAGATTCTCATGCCATAGGATCTCTGCTCCACACATTATGATTTTTTCAATTTCTCTTGAGCCTTTTTGGGGTATTTTCCATCTTTGATAGATGTCCCTCTAGACTCATCTAATCAAGATAATAGACATGATTTCTCAAACTACATGTCCCAACCTCTCCTCCTAATGAGGCAAGGAAAAAAACTAAAAAATTGAAGCTCACTTAGCTAAGGCACAAGGAATTCATCATATAAAGACCCAAATTTCTCCAACACAATTTTGGGCACTAACATAGGCTCCTACTCAGGAATGGGTACCCCCAATAGGTACAAATAGAACACTAGATTGGTCACCTATCCATTGGGATATGGAGTCAATAAGAAACATACCATGGGTGAATCACTATTTTAATAAGGCAACCAATCAAATGAAAAAGGATAAGGACAAATAAAAATATAACATGATCACAAGGACCATAAGAAAGATAATTATATACATATGTATAGGGGAAAATAGAGGTTTGATCTAAGAAATACTTGAGATGTCTACCATTTACTGGTAGCTCTAAAATCTCCCCATCAATATCTCTAAGATAGAAGGTATGATTCCATATCTAAAAGTTGATGGTGTGGGGACCCATCCAAAGGGAATAAAATTTTCCATGTTTCCCTTTGTCTTCATGTCTACTATCCCAAAGCAAAACTAGATCACTGACTTGAAAAGTTCATGGAGTAACTTTTCTATCAAAGATCTTTTTGAGATGCTCCTTAAACCTTATGTGTTTTTCATGAGCCTACCTCTTGGATTCATCAAGTTTAATGATTTGGTCTATTTTACCTTCATAATGGCTTATTTTTTATTCCTACCTTAGCCATTTATTGCATGAATTAGTGCGTAGGCAATTGTAGATTCAAACACAAAACAACTTGGGTCCCATACATGAGCTAAAATGGGCTCTTTCTAGTGGATCTCTTTAGAGTCAATCTATCTTCCCAAATAGAAAACTTCAACTACTCACCCCATTTTCTATTATTGTCAACCAGAGTCCTCTTGATAATTTTTAATAGGTTTTTATTGCTAGACTTTGCTTGTATATTTCCTTACAGATTATGGCTAGAGGCATATGCTAATGTGGTCCCATAATCCTCACATAATGCATTTAATTTTTTATATTTGAATCACATAGCATTGTCACATACAATCTCAATTAGTACCCCAAATTGACAAATAATATTGTTCAATAAGAAATCTATGACTACTTAATGGGTTGATCTCCTGGTAGGAATTGCTTCAACCCATTTCATAAAGTAATCAGTGGCCACCAGGATCCATTTATGAATATCACTCAAGACATCTGATATTTCACCCATAAAATCCATCCCTCATTGTCTAAAAGGTCCCTTAATAGAGATTGGTTGTAGGGGAAGTGATATGGATGCCTTTATTCTTCCATAGAATTGCTGACATTCTTCACATTTTCTAACCCAAGTAGTTACATCTTTGAATAATGTAGGCCACTAATATCTAGCCCTTAGGATCTTGTGTGCAATGACCTTTGGGGTGAAATGGTTGCCACACACACCAATATGAAATTATACAATTATTGGAGAGACCTCACTTTCCACTAAACATCTTAGGAGAACACCATCTTGGTTTCTCCATGTGAGGTCATCCTACAACAAAATATACTTATGGGACATGAACTTCAATGTCCTTCTTTGATTCTTCTCTAGATGAAGAGGATAACTTAGATTCTTTAGGTAATGTATTATGTCTCTATACCATAGAATTCTTTTATACTTGGATCCATAGTTATCTACCATTATTTCCACATTATTCACCTCCACATCTTCTAAATTTTCCTTGGTCATCAACTTTGCCAAACCCATGCCCTTGATGATCTTGGTGGTCTATATCTCTAATTCATATTCTTATAGTCTATTGACCCATCAACACCTCTTATTAGTAGTTTTATTTTGAGTTAATATGTCCTTCACCATAGTGTGAGGGATATAGGCAATAATCTTTGAACTCAAAATGTAGGACCTGAATTATTTGATATATTTTTAAAAAGTGAAGACTTGCTTTTCCATTATGGTATATCTAAGCTCAGATATTTGAAGTGCCTTGTTGAAAAAGGCAATTGGCAGCTCATGACCTTCATCAATCTTTTGTAACAGCACTGTAGTAATGGTATGTATAAAGGCAAATGAAAAGATTTAGAACTTTTTTTTGTAGTCTAAGATAAGAAGCACCAGGGCCATTTTCAAGGCTGTCTTGATATCTTGAAAAGATAGGGTATCATTTTCCTCCCACTTTATATTTTTATCCTTCCTCAACATTGAAGTGATCAGCAAAGTAACCTCTATAAAAATGGAAACAAATCATCTAACAAAATTAATTTGGCTGAAGAAATATTGAATACATTTCTTGGTCTTTGGGATGGGTACAATGTCAATGGCCTCCACCCTCTCATGATCTATCATGATACCTTGTTGGGACATAATATGTCCTAGCAACTTTTTCTTTTGTACCCCAAAGTGTCACTTTCTAAGATTGAGGGAAATCTCAAACTCTCTACACCTAACTAGCATTTATTCCAAATGCACCAAGTGGTCACTCCTCTTTTCAAAGTACACCATAACATCATCTTGATATACAATAATGAATTTGTCAATTAATCCAATGAACGATACATCCATTACTCTCTAAAAGGTGTTGCCTACATTCATCAAACCAAAAGGCATTTGGATATACACGTAGGTACCCCATGAGGTGGTGAAAGCAGTCTTAGACCTTTCAGACTCCTTTACCACTACTTGGTTGTAACTGGAAAAACCATCTAGAGTTGATAATAGCTTGGATCTGATGACATATTGGAGCATGTTATCCATGTCAAGAAATATATAATTATCTTTTAGAGATGCCTTGTTTAAATTTATAAAATCAACACAAAGTTGGATGTCTCCATTCTTCTTCCTGACAGGGACCATGTTTACCACCCAAGATGAATATCTAATGGGTTGATTGATCCCACTTTCTCTAAATATATTCAACTCCTCCAGAATATTAATGGCTAATATGAGGTTGATGGGCCATTTCTTTTGTTGGAATGGTTTTGCATCAGGGTGAAGAGGAATAACATGTTGGAATAAATCTTCCTAATAATCTTTTAGCTCTGAATATGACCATGCTAGGTAGTTTGGTGATTATTTAGTAACACAATAAATTATCCCTTTTATTTGTCACTTAAATGAATGCCTAGCCAAATATTCCTTGGTTTTTCTTTTATCCTAATGTTAACTTTAGTTATATCTCTTGACATGGAAATGTTCTTGGATTTGACTCGATCATCTCCATCAAAGGTTGTTTCAAGACTAACCAATGCCCCCGGGATGGTGTTAGTTATAATTTGGATTATTTCTTTCCCATAAAATTTTTCCTTCCCATCATAGACCTAGATCATAGAATACCAATCTTTGATAGTTCTCTCAAATTCCTCTATGCAACATAGGAAACATTTTATGTGGTCATCATCATTAAAGACTTGCCAATGATTAATATTGTCTAGAATAAAGGGCCTTACCAATGTTTCAAATTGATATTCACAAGTGTAATTTCTAGGGTCAATATTTAATTATATAGCTCTCTTGGTGAGCACATCTATCAAATGATTAAGCTCTCAGGGATGGTACTAGATGTTGAAAGCATCAAACCATTCCAGATAGTCCTAAATAGCATTTTAGTACTGCTCCAAAATCTTCTACTTCATGGTGTAAACAACCCAAACCTATTTAACCACTAACTCAGATTCACCCTTTACTAATAACCTTTTGAATCCATACTCATGGGAGATTCAGAGGCCTATCAAAAGTGCTTCATATTTTGCAATATTGTTTGTGCACTCAAAAGGCAACTGAAAAGAGAACTTAAAAATTTGGCCCTCAAGCGTATAGAAAAAAAATCCAACCCTATTTACAATATTTTAACATGCTCCATCAAAATGCATAATCCAAATGGAGTCTTCATCTTGGATACCAACATTAGGGGGCATCTCTATAAACTCAACATTTTCTATGAAGCTCCCAATATCTGTGTCTATATACAATACTTCATCCAGCTAGTACTTGGGGTCTCCCAAGATATGAAGCATTTATGGTTCAAAATTTATGCAAGCCATTTTCCCATCCAAAGGTAGTATAGCATAAGATAAATCCATCTAAACACTGCCACCAATGCTAGTAGCCCACTTCCTAAAGAGTAACATACCCTACTTAGGTGGATAGTATACAACAATGACATCCATACTCAAGAACTTTCCAAGGTATTACACAAGCTATACCACCAAACATTTTACCATGCCAATAATAGGCACTTCTCTAGAATCCATGGCAAGGCATCATCCATACACTGTAGTTATTCTTATGCATAATTTGTTTGGTACATCTAGTGGTATGATGCTATAGGATGTGCTAGAATCAAACATGAAATTATGGATGATCAATCCACTAATCATCAAGGTGGTATAAAATGGGTCAATATCCATTTGGATTTCTACCAATTTCATTCCTAGGTACACTTCCAAGTGATGTTCAGAGGATTTTGAGGCATTCTTCTTTTCTCCAGGGAGGATGAGGGGAGGCTTTGCCTCAATAATTTCATTGGTAGTGACCTTTTATGTGAACCTTGAATATTTGAAAGATCTTCTTCTAATGCTCTAGGATCCGAATCATCTTCACAAAAGGTATTGTGACCTTCAGCTAACTCTATACGTGGGCAATGTCACAAACACTATATTTTGGTAGCAGAGTATTTATGGGTAAACTTCAGACATTTTCACTCAGAATATACCCTTCTAGTGTTAGGGGCATAAAAATAGGTGGGATAATACTTTTGACTTCATTATTCAAAGGAGGATTCTTAGGCTTATCCTTCATAGGACTTCTAGATAGAAAAGGGGTTTGATTTTTGTCCTGAGTACCTCTCAGTTTAGTGTGATAAGGTGCAGGACCCAGCTTAGTAGGATTTTAGACCTCCTTAGTTCTAGCAGTTATTTTTTCTTTAAACTCTACCCTAAGAGAAAAAATATAATCATCTTTTAGGGGATTATTTTAATCATTTCTTCTTATACTATACTCCTTTTCTTGGGAAATTATAGCATGAACCATCAACTACTAGTCCTTGATTGATGGGGGAGAGTCCCCATACTTCTCTTGCATCATTAATCTTAGGAACTCAAAATCATGAACCAATAACTCATATTCATGCATCATATTGATTTCATAGACAAAGTCTAGGGATAGAGCTCTTACATTTTCATATGCATCCCAAAATTCCCAAGCAGTGGTAGTACCCATTAATTCTATTGATGAAGAAAGAACCATTACACCTGATTCATCAAATTGAAAGTGAAATAATCATAGGTTAGGGTGTCCTCATAGTCTGAGATTGATAGGGTACTTACCCCTTCTCCCCTAAATATGTAACTCTCCACCTCCTATAAATCTACTATGTAGATGTCATCTTCATTAGATGTAACCTCAGAACTAACTACCTCTAAAACACCTTCAGAGGTTGTGTCATATGGGGGGTGAGGGAGAAAATACTTATCACACCAATTGATGTCAATATTAACTATGTTAATCTTTGCATCCAAAAGATCTACCACATCCCTTTCAACCCCCTGAGTATGATTCCTATCATCCCTTATTAACCCCTTTCCTTTATCATTATTTCTATTTTAAAAAGGTGGCCTACCCTGACCTTGATCTTAGGGATAATTATGTTCCTCTATCTTATGCTCTCTCATATCATCATGATTAGAGGTACCCTAGGATAATCCCTTTTTAACTCTAACCAGCTTGTAAGAGATTTCTTTGACCATAGTGGTTAAGGTCTTCACTACTTCCTCTATGTCCACTTCTTTGTGGGAGGTTTGCATTTTCTCAAGGTTTACCGATGTGACATTAGCCCTTTTATTCAAAGGTTTACCCATAGCTTTGATGTTATTTTCTATTTGAATAGATAAATTGAAAGCCATCCTCAGATTTGTGAGAGCCTTGTCTCTAATATAATAGGCCACTCTCTTGTCAAATGCATCATAATACTTAATTAGAGAAGTAACACCACTGGGCCTAATATCCTCATATAACCTCCTTAACACCTCACTTAATCGTGAATTGAAATCCTTCACACATTCATTGGGGTTATTTTTGAGGTTCTCAAACTTTGAAAGCAAGAATCAGGGGTCTATAATCTCACCAAATTTCATCTTGAATGCATCAATCATTACTTTCCAAGTATCTATATATCTATCAGGGTGGGACTTGAACCACTCCCAAGAGTCATCCTTAAGTGTGTCAATGAAGAGATTTATACACACATCCTCTAGGTCAATCTCATAGTCTTCAATAACATTTAAAAAGTCTTTCAAATGTTTCTCCATAGACACCTCATTATTTCCCTAGAACTTAGGTAAGATATTTCTAATCTTAATAAGGACCTCATTAGGAAAACTAGGCATATCAATGAAATTGATGGGTCTAAATCTTGGGATCATGAATGGTCTACACTGATTACCCAAATCTTGATCATCATCTCCATCATTTTAATTATCTAAATTAAACATCCTCCTTCTTAAGTCATGATCTCCCATTTTTGAATCAGATGATAAAGGTGCATCGAGGGGAAGTTGAGAGTGAACATTGTTTGAAGAACTAGAAAGAGGAGAAATGCTTCTTTGGGGAGAGGGAGCTTGAGTCACAGGAAGTTTAGAACTATCTAAATCACTTTGGTACCCATAAACTAATGGGATGTTAGAGAAAAAGGGGTGCATGTGAAGAGGAAAAATTTGATCAAGTCCCACTTGATAGCTTGATCCCTAACTCACAATAGGTTTCCAAACTTGTTTTCTTCTGGATGGAACTTTCAATTTAGGGACAAGCTCTTTTGAAGGATTCATTCAGAAAGAAGATCTAGTACCCTCCAATTTTGTAGAGATAAAGATAAGGTTTAGAGACAAAGGAAGGTACAAATAATAGGCACTAGTTATTTAAAATTGTGATAGAATAGAGTTGCCACTAAAAATAAGGCTTCTAGACCAACAAAACTAGGCACAACTATAGAGAGATGCTAGTTTTTACACATTGATAACACTCTTCAAAGATGTTAAACAAATTTCCATAAATAAGGGTAAAGGTTCCAAATAGAATTATGAGATTACCAATAGAACATAGGTGATCAACTCAACTTGGAAATAAGGTGAATAAAACACTTAATATTTTTTGATAACCAGGCCTATAACAAGGGTGATAAGCTCCCTAACAATGGCAAACAAAGAATCCTATTGGTTCCTAGTTGCATACCACCATCACTCAACCTCACACACCGAGAAAAATGGGGGGTGAAATTCAAAGGTGAGGATCCACTTGAGATGTCATTAGATCTAGGGAGGGCTCATCACCTTGAAATAATTGAATGAGGACAATGACTGAGAGGGGTGTGACAAAGGGGATGGTTAGTTCCCTATTGCTCTTAGCTCTGCTTGAACCTAAGTGAGATGACCTACAAGGGTAGCTCATTTTGATTCATGGACTTTGAACCTTTAACCTTTATGGGGATTTGTAATTAGGGAAGAGGGGATATGACCAAAGCATAACCAGACTCACACACTCTACTCGGGAAGGGTTGTCACATGAAATGCATGAATTTCTTATGTCATATGAGAGCTACTTAAGATAGATAAGAAAATGGCTACAATATTCAATGTGGATATTGTTTTTGATTGACAAGGAATACGCAAGGAATGTATCATTAGGATTTTGAGCACATAAAATAGACACACTTTAGGTAAACAATGTCTAATGCATCTGTTGGCAAGTAGCACTAATGGTATGCGAGCTATATGTTGTATGCGGGGTAGAATAGGGTAAGATATTGTTTATATGAATATCTCGATAAAAATATGTGGAGGGATAATAATTGAACATGGAGGGATTCATGGAATCATGATATCATCTCTATCAACAGATGCTTGCTTGATTCTGGAGATAGCTAGGAAGAAACTATGCACAGATTGTCCTTTAAGAATTATGAGAAACACTACAAGTTACCCCTCAAGAATTATTTATTTTTATGTTTATGATCCTAGGACTACCCTTAAAAAGGATATAAACTATTTATTCCCTTAAACTTTAAAATATAAAGGATCTTACATTTTGGTTGCATCTTCTAAATGACTGCCACAAAGAAACATACACCAGATAACCAATCTATTTAGCTTGTGAAAATAAATACTGCACTTAAACAACAAGACGTAATGGAAACCATGAACATATTTTATTCATTCACTAAGAAAGGATTGATCATAATGTATTTCTTGAATAATCAATATCATGAGATACTATGTAGAATGACTCTATAACAAGGGAACATCATGGATGATCTCAAAGCTTGCCAATGATTTTACAACCAAAATCAATTTGGCATTAGGGCACTACATAGGAATGACTCTCTGAGATATATCTTTTATACTCATATTTTAGCCAATCTTTGTAAAGGTACAAACCCCCTTTAATTATACAATTTCATAGCCACACTTGGCATATTCTACAAAGATACCACAGCTGGAAGATTCCTTCATGGATCTAGGGTTACTTGCAATGAACTTGATTCCTCAGACTTGTAGTTGTGCTCTCATGATGATAAAAGATATGATTCTCCAATACAATAGAATATTTACATTTATGTACACATAAAATAAACTCACAAAGGATAAAATAAAACTTATTCCACTTGTGTAAAGAAATAAATACATCCCTTTCTTAAATAGAAAAAAACCTTGAAAGGGACGTGCCACTATCAAGCAAGGTATAATGATTTCCCAATAGGAAAAGAGAAAAAGGGATAAAAAGGGAGGTATGAAATGATTTTATTTTGGGAAAGGAATTAGGGGTATCTACTCATGATGCATAATCCACATTGATGACCGTGTCCTTTACCAGCTTGTTCTTGTATGTAACAAACTTTGTAATCAACATGGTGAGGATAATTCTATATGGGCCCACTTGATACTTAAATTTTGCATTATATTCTTCTATCCAATTGGTGGTCCTCTGGATCACTCCCTATTTATTATGTACCAATACCTCTAACTGGTCATAGGAATTTTCAAGTGATACTAGGTCCCTTATCTTTTGGCTATTGAAGGCTCCATAAGGTGCATTGATGAGGTTCTTCAAAGCATCCCCCAATAATTCTTTTGTCAAGTCCACTACATCATCAAGCTTTAGCATTGCTCTCAGAGTGGCCTCAATTTTTGTCTTCATAGTCTTAAGATAATGTGCTTCTCCTTTTATATTAAAGGTGCCATCTTTGAGCATGGCTAGCCTATGCTTTATGGCTAATTGGCATTCTCTGGGCATTTTAAGATCATCTAAATAGACAATATTTTATGCTACTAAAGCATATTTTCCCATATTACATATCTCATCTATTTTGGGTTTGAGTGCCTCCTAATTCTTGATATCAACATCATATACAAATGCTAGGAGCTACACTCTCCTCATCTATTTGTCTCATTATCAAGCCATTCCATGGTTGTATGGATGAGTTCCTTAGCTCAGGCTATCAAGTCATGTTTCCAGTCTTTTTTTGTCCATCCTCTAGTCTTCAAATCCTCACCACAAGTGAATTCCAATTATCCAAGGGGAATAAGTAAAGGGTCAGGAGCCTAGATGGCATTTGGAGTCACTACCTGAGGCTCGCTTAGTAACTTTTGAAAGTATTAGATCGTAGCCTAGTTCTCCACCTTTAGCTCTTCCAAGGTGAGTTCAAATGAAAGACAACATTTAATTATAATCCCTTGCATTTTATAATTAGGGTTACTATTAATTCTCCAAGATGAGGTGGCTAATCAGTACCTACCCTATTAATTACTTGAGCCTTATTTGAAAAATAGAGGGAAAATGTAAGGCCTTCCCTTATGTACCAAATGACCTTCCTTTTATAATACATGGTGAAATATGAGTGAATCATAGATTTAAAACATTCTTTTTGGGATTTCAAGGAATTTCACACCTTTTCAATTGTTATGATCCTCTGGTGTTGCGAGGCAAGAAGTCCTGAGTCCTCATTGATACTAAGGACACCACTTGAAATGATCCTTTTTTTACAAAAACCTAGGTATTTAGGCCTTTGAGGATCCTTTGGAAAATGTCCATAAAAGTGAGGAAATCTCCAAAAAGGTCTCAAAGTTGATAAACCCCTGAGCACCTCCACGTGTCATAAATATTCTTTATATAATCAGACATCTGGGCCCTAGAGACTTTAAGCACTGTGCCCACCAAAAAGGTAAGTGGGGTAATTCTTCAAAGAAGCCCAAAATTTTTGAGGCCCTGATACTCTACCATGTGTCCAAATCAAAAATTAAACTAGGGTCATGGCCACTTTTGCCCTTTATACCAACTTTCTTCAAAAGGGGAGAAGTGTAAAATATTTCCATCCCCTGAATCTTACTCTTGGGGGTCCCTTAAGTCAAATACATATCTTTCATTCAATTCATCAAACTACTCCTCACCTTAATCACCAATACACATAGGTGTAACTTGTTACTTTTATTCGAGACATTGAGATATCTCTTCTCCCTAGCATGAAGGATCCAAGCTTGGAAAAAGACTTGGTTACACCCTCATTTGTTCATTGTAGATTCTCATGCCATAGGATCTTTACTCCACATGATGTAATTCTTCAATCTCTCTCAAGCATTTTTGGGTTATTTTTCATCTTTGATAGGCATCCCTCTAGACTCATCTAATCAAGATATTAGACATGATTTCTCAAACTACATGTCCCAACCTCTCATCCTAATGAGGGAAGGTAGGAAACTAAAACATTGAAACTCACTTAGCTCAGGCATAGGGAATTCATCATATAAAGACCCAAATTACCCAGCACAATTTTGGGCACTAACATAACCTATAACTCAAATGTCAAAAAAATGGGGTTCCAAAGCCTAAGCCTATGACACAATTTTATAACTCTCATTAGACCTCAACAAAGGTAAATGATTATAAAACTATGGTTGTAAATATGAAATTGAAGTAACTAATTAAAGGGGTACAAATTAAATTAAAATATGGGTTAAATGGTTATAAATGGATAAGTTAAATGGTCAACCAAATGGGGATTTATGTAACCTAAAGAGATTAATGACAAGTCTAAGAAATCCTATGTATACACTAGCTTATTTCATATATGGAAGATCCTAAACAAGAATACACATACATACATCTACAATGTAATAAACAAATCAATTTTGGATCTACTAATTAAATAAAGTAAAAAGTGTAGGGATATAAATACTTACCTTTAGGTTAACCCATCGACACTTCAATATCCCTATTGACTCAGGTAGAGCTTTACCAGAGAATGTTATAGGTTGAATAGCTCAAATGGTTAGATGAAGACCTATATATCCTTAGTTAAGAATCCTATTATGTTTATTTATATCCTTAGTTCCACATGATTAAGAAATAATCATGCACCTAGAGGAAGGGAGAAGGCCAACACACTAGCATGTTGGAATATCATGCAAGTGACCTCACATGCTCACTTGAGGCACATAGCCTAGGCCGATTACCATTGGTTTTACCACACAATGGTGGATGAATAAAGTTTAGGCATTTAAGTTAACATACTTAATCATTTTTATTACAATCATCATTTTGGAGATATCCATTTAACGCATTCACATAGTGTAAGTATGCTAGTATCATAAATCAAAAGTAGGATAAAATAGATTCATAATATCAAGATTCATAGAATATTAGTTCCATTAATCAATTTGATAAGATTACAAAGGTAATTCATTCAGTACACACTCTCTAGATATATATCCTAACATAACAACACATTTATTTTCAATAACACTTTTTAAACAAAGCCAAAGGGGTATTTATACACAAGTGCACCCCTTCTTGGGTTGCATCATTAATAAACTAAAGATGACAAGCCAATGACTATTTCAAAGAAAAAAGTTATGTCTAGATTTTATAAATAAGTTCCTCTTGAAATAGGCCCAATAACCCTATATACTCTCTCTCTCTATGCTAGATATTAACATTCGTGTTCTTCCTCCTCCACAATTTGGTGCTATATTCATGTTCCTATTAATATTTTATACTTTCATGAACTTATTTATAACCCCCTCTACTTTTTAATCCCTTGTCCTATTCTTGTTCTTATCTGATTATTGCATCTTGTGTTCTCTATTCTTTTATTTCCTTGTCTTTTGAAACACTCATCCACACCAAGGTCTTCCACACTATTCTCCCCTATTTATCTCTTCTACACCATTCTCTCCTACACTGTGTTCTTCCACACTCATCCCATGCTATTGAATCTATACACTTATGGCTCAAAAATACTTAGAATATATTACAAAATTTGGGTCTAAACATTTACCCCAAACTAAATCGATAGTCCATCTTGAACTATGTTTTAGTTTCCTTAGTTGACAAAAATATAGGGTCCACCTCTTGTACTTTGTGCTCGAACTCATCCCACTAGTTGAGGTTTGTTTGAAGATTGGAAGTAATAAATTCATCTTCACCTTTTAATCATTTTATGTCCTTAGGCTACTCTAGAAAAGTATTTTATTGAGTTTTCAAAGACTCAAGCTAACTTTTTTCAAAGACTCAAGCTAAGTGGTTGTGACTTTGTGAGCATCCTTGAGTAACTTGACCTCCATCAAAACTTTTCCTCAAATCAATGAGAAACTAGAATTTAGCTTCTATCAATGGGTGCTTATTTTTTATTCTAGTTCTTCAACATCTTGGAACACTTTTACGTGCTTTGCCTTATCCTTGATGCTTAGAACATTCTCAACCAATTTTTGGCATTTTTGTTCTTCATATAGTAGTTTCACCTCTAAAATTTTATTTGGTCATGCCAAGTTTACAAAAAAACCATCGGTGATGAGAATAGTGATACTCAATTTATTCAAAAATTCATGGAAAATGTCCATGGCCTCATTGAATTACTTCTTAGCCCATATTTTTTACTATTTAGGATCCACCATGTTTTTACATTTATTTATCAAAAGGTCCATGAGTGTCTCCAATTTATTAATTGCTTCACCAGTAATGAAAACTCCATCCTCGAGTGTTGGTTCAGTTATCAAAATTGTTTAGCAAAGGCCCAATGTTCTAAGTTGAGATGTTTTGAATGCATCCAATTGGTGCTTATTTTATTTGATTTCATCTTCAAGCTTGCACCTTGGTCCATGCTCTTCTTGATATAGCTTGATGACCTCCTAATGTTTGTAGTGAATCTATCCTACATCATGATTGTTCAGAATGTTGTTCCTAGAAACCTTTAGGGAAAACTTGATGAGGGCTTCACCTACTTACATCAGAGAGTAATTTGTAAGACTTACCCAAAATCTATCTATAGCATTGACTAATTATTTAATTATGTTTGTGTTGGCCTTTGGAAGCTCAAACTATTATTCGTATTGATACACTTCTATTTCAAAAGACATTTCACACTGAGTTTGTTTTGTGGACTCATGTTTGGGGAAATAACCCTATAAGTATAATTTTTTGTTTGGTATGTCTTGTTAAAATTTTGCATGAATATGGGGTTCTTAATTTGTCTATTATTGTTGTTCTACCTCCTTCATAGTTTTCTTTCCCTTTTGGGGGTCACACTCTAGATCAATAGATTTGGGACTCTTTTCCCATTTCTTGCTAGTACCAGTGACAAGGTCCTATATGTTGGGGCCTT
Organism: Torreya grandis; assembly: GCA_037957365.1. Classification (NCBI taxonomy): domain Eukaryota; kingdom Viridiplantae; phylum Streptophyta; class Pinopsida; order Cupressales; family Taxaceae; genus Torreya; species Torreya grandis. The sequence continues at coordinate 2,628,892 of JARHVA010000307.1, forward strand.
CCCCTCTTTATGATTCTTCAAGTTTTGGACTCTTAATGTCCATTTTATACTCATCAGTAGGTTATTCTTCATTGGGCCTAGTTGGCTATTCTTTTTTGGGCTCAAGAGTGGGTTACTTTGTAGGTTGTGCATTTAGAGATGCCACACCTATGTCTAGAATCACCACTCGGGGCACTTCCTAATTAGGCTCTACCTAGGTAACCAGATGTAATGTAGCATATTTTTATTCCATAGGTATCCCCTTGATTCTTGTTGGTGATAGGTTTCACCTTTGTCATTTATGCTTAGCCTTAGGTTGTTCCTCCTACACCTTACTTGAGTTATCAACCTTTGATCTTGGCCTCCTCTCCTTCATGTTCACCATTTCTTCTATGTGTGTTTATAGATGAGGGGGAGTGGTTCCTTTTCCACCTCATAACTTCCCAATGACTTCTTTTAGGGCCTAAGAATATATAAAACCACCCAAATCTACCCTTGTATGACTATCCTATAGGGATTAATATTAGTGTTATTAGTCTCATGCCACTCTACATATGCATGCCTCCCCAGTTAAATGTAAATATTATAAAGAGTATGGATGTCAACATCAATCTTGTCTACATCAATATTTATAGGGTACACATCCTTAATTCGATTCATATAGTCCATGAAATATCTAGCAATGAATGCATAGGATAGCTTGAGCCATGGTGACAAGTGGTCAGTGCTCTTTATTTAAATTCATATGAGGGATTAGTGTTGATTTATAGTAAACATAGTGTAGGTTCCATCTATGTGGGAAATTTCTTGGGTATGCACCACTCATTCCCGAATTCCTCCCTCATGCCATCAAACCAACCCTTCATCTATACTTTGTATAAATGTGTGATGGCTCTAGGGCAGGTGAATTTTTTGGACCCTTTAATGGGGGACGTATGATTTTGTGGGTACACCCACTTTAGATCTTTTCCATAATACTCTAGGATGCCAATTTCATCAAAAACTAGTAGCATCAAAATTGTACCCCAAAGGAACTTATAGTTAGGTAGGCAATGCACCTTCTCAACATCCTACACAATTTTATTAAGAAAGTACATGGAGTAATTATACTTTGTTACCTTTCCCATCTAGTTATAAATAAAGAGGTGGGCCATATCTACCTCCTTCTACCCACCCATGCCTCCCATCTTTGTCATGGCTAAGTACATAGTAATTCAAATTGTGGGATTTATTAGGATCATGATATACATGGCATGGATTTACTATTTATGTTACAATGTCATCATCATTTTATCAATTACCTCATGATCCTCAAGATTTGTATCGACATCAACTCCAAAATAAAGTAACCTCATTACTTTACTAATTTACTTAGGGGTAATTATCATTTTGTGCCCAAAAAATTAGAGGTAGTCTTCATGAATGCACAAAATTAGAAAATGAACTACCTCCTATAGTTTCCCAACATAAGTTAGAAGAGTTGGAGCACCCCTATGTATTATAGTAAGTTTTAGACCATGAGATCATAAGAGATCTCATTTCTAGTGTTATGTTACTCCACCCATTAGTCTCTTTTTAATTCATGTTCATTTCCAAGCTTTGATGATTGTAATCAAGGACCTAACAAGTGGAGACCTTAAAATCCCAATCATCTATGTGTAGAATTATCTCTGGGTATTGTATTTCCTTAATCAAAATGGGAGAGGTTGGTGGTGTGTTAGTAGCCTTATTTCCTATGCATGCCATTTTTTGTTTCTTTCTACTAAATATCCATTCTTTTAACTTTGTGGGGTCCATGCCTTATTCATTACATTCACTAGATCTTTCTTCTTGGATATGTACAGGAATTCCTTCTTTTTCACCTTTGTATTCTTTTAATTTTATAATAGATGGTAATGGTTGTTTAATCCTATTAAACTTCCACTTTGGCCACATCACCGATCAAGGTCCCTAAAGATTAATGTGTAGCTCACTGAATCTCCCAAATGAATACATTTTGATTACTTTATCTCTAGACATAAAATTCTTTATATTCCTACTTCAACCTCCTTTAATGGTGGATTTGATAATTGCAACTTTTAACTTTCTCACACCCACTCCTATGGTCTCTTTACCACTTATTTTTTTGAATGCTCTTCACCACAATCTCTGCTTCACATTTTTTAACTAAAAAACTAAGTAGTCACCTTCTATTATCATTTTTTTATGTTTGTTTGAGCTCTATAATGGATTATAAGTTTTCAATAAAATTGAAAATGGAATGTCTTTATGTCTTTTTATAGTCTACCCAAAAATTTTCACATTAATTCCTCCACGTCACATCCATCACTTCAAAAATTAATGTTTTAAATGGCATGCCTTGGTGTCCATTTTTCATGCTTTTCATTCATACCACTCCATCATTAATAAATTCATGTCCCATCATTTACTATTTGTTTCATTTTTTTTGATGTGCATGCTAGTTGTAAAAATTCAAATTTCCCAATTTGTTCATGGGAAACTACCTTTTCTAATTTAACCTCTTTTATAACAGTATTTTTTTCCATATTCATTTTGCTTACCTGGGTCATTCACCACTTCATTCATGCCTCATGCTACCAATTTTTTTCATCCCTCATGTGCCCTACTTTATGATCCCTATTATCTTCTGAGCTCTTTGATCTCTCATAATTTATCCATTATTTCCTTCATGCACCTCCTGTAGACATTTCTTCTTACACACTTCCTTTATGCACCTCCTCTTGTACACTTCCTTTATGTGCTTCATCTTGTGTACTTTCTAGATTAACTAGCTTATCCATCCTTAAAACCCACCCCACATTAAAATATGTGTGTGGTCATCTACATCATATCATAGTGTAATTTGTGTTAAGAAAGAAAAAGAATGAAAAATATAAGAAGAGTATAAAAAATCATAAACCTAATTAAAAAAGGCATGAAACCAATGTGAAACTTATTTTAAATCAAAAAAAAAATATCTTAGATTAACCTAGTGGCATATGCCTTATTCACTGAAGTGAAGAATTACATAGAATGGTAGGGTCATAGCTGACAACCATTGAAATGGCCTGGTAGGAATTGACCATCTAATATTTTCAATTAGAAAGAACCTATAAAGAAGATAACATGAATAATAAACATACCATCCCATTGGATCTTTAGTTTACCTAAATGGTGCACAAAATTTGAATCATAGACTAGGACATGCATATTAGGATGAAAAACTTTGATTTTGATATGTCGATCATGCAAAGCTTTCTATTTTTACTTCTTAATTCCTTGGCTCTAGTATGAAATAAATCATGTTTAATCTATATAAATTAGAGTATCCAAATTTAATTTTAAGTAATACTCATCATATAATCATCCAACACATGTAATATGTAAATAGGGCACAAGAAACTCTACTAGTAAAATTGCTTCAATGTCAAGACAAGATTAAAAGGAATACTCTTGTTTAACCTTTTGTATGTGGTCTGATACACCCATAATATGATAGAAACTCAATCATCCTAATCATTGATATTTACATTACAAATATTTTTCAATGTGTGACCTCGGATCTTGTTGAAAGCTTCAGTTATGCCATTTTCTTGAGGGTAGTATGGCATGGTTTTATGATGCATAATCATGAATTCAGACAAGAGGATGTGTATTGTCTCATTATGAAATTGAGTACCATGATCATTGGTAAACATAAAGGGAATCCATACCTAGTGATGATATTTTCCCATAGAAATGTGGTCGTGATCATAGCAATACAATCACATGTGGGCATTGTTTCATTCCAACATGTGAGATAGTATGTGGCAGTAATGATGTACCACATGCCAGTTCATCATGTAGCTAGTTGAATGGGCCCAATGAAATAAATAGAGCATTTCTCAAATGGTTCACTAGAAATTATTATATGAATAGGTATATAATCCATTCAATTTGTTTTACCTACACACTAATAGATTTCACATTGGTGTGCATAAGCTTTGGTATCTTTGAATAAAGTGGGCCACCACAATCCAACTAATAGAACCTTTTGTGTTATTACATCATCACCATAAATTCCTATTTTTACTCCCTCATAGACCTATTGAAGGAAATTTTCACACTCGTGTTGCATTATGCACCTTCATAGTACTTCATCCTAGCTAAGTTTATATAGGTCTCCACTAATAAGCTAGAAAAAGGCAACATGTAAAACTAGTTACTTTTTCTCTTGGGTGATAAGGTGGTCTAGCATGGAACCTATTATTAGAAAATATACAATTTCCTCTAATTATTTAGGCACATATATAACTTTAAAAAAATTTACATCAATTAAATCATCTTCTATGGTGTGCAAGGGTACTAGATTAAACACATGAGAGATGGTTGTGTCCAAAATTAACTTTGCTTGGTTTTACAACCATAGCGAATTGGAATTCATAAAAAATAATAATACATTGGTAGATGTGTCCATCCAATACTAGTTTATTTACCAAATACTTGAGTGCTTTATAATCCATATAGAAGATGAATGGGGTTGTCAACAATTATTGGTGAAAATTTTGAAGCAGATAAACCATAAACAAGGTCTCATGGTTTGTCATGGATTAGTTTCATTATGTTGATTTGAGCTTCAGGATAGCAAAATAAATAGGATTATTAAGGTTTCCATCACTAGGTTATTTAAGGATATCACCTATTTCCATGCCTAAAGTATTGACATGCACATGAAATGGCTGATTCTAATTCAAGAACTGGAAAATGGGTGCAATCACCAGTTTTCTTTTAAGGCCTCAAACACTTATTGATGTTGATTTATATATAATAATAGGACATTGTACTTTATTATTTATTCCATTAGGGTAGCTATGTTAGCATAACCCTAAATAAACTTTGATAGTGCCCGATGTGACCTAAGAAGGCAAAAACTTCATGTTGAGTGGTTGGCATTAGCAGTTGGATAATGACCATAATTTTATCCAAACCCACCAATAGTCCATCAAAATAAATAATATGTCCCAATAGAATTACAAATAGGGTGGCAAAGATTCACTTATTTAGATTCAAATAAATTAGAAAGTGTCGGTAATGTTTGAGCATGAGGCACAAATTATCACAGTGTTCATACACTAAACCATACACATTCTAGTCATCTAAGTACACCTAAAGGAAATTATGAATGAAATCCTTGAAAGATTCCACCTATAATGTGTGAGAACATGGTAATTGCCTTATCTTCTTCAACAATTTGTACTTGGTGATTGCCATAAAATCCATTGATAAATGTGTAGATCTCACACAGAGCAACACCTTCCAAATTTTCCTTAGTGAAAGGCATTGGGAAAGGGTTCATTATACATACCTCATTGAGTAGTTTTTATTCCACAAAATTTTGAATATGGCCATCCTTATTGATGATGATCACCATGGGATTGGCCCATTCAGATTCATCAATGGAAGTAATAACTCCAACATGCAACATGCTATTAATTTCCTCGTTAACCCAAGTATGAAGATTTGTATTCATCTGATATGATTATTTTCTCATCGATAAAGAACTTTCAATCAATTTTATGTGAATTTTGCCCAATGATTGATGCACTCCTTTCATTTCCATATAGTTACATGGGAAAACATCTTGGTAATCATGTAAAAGTTTAAAGATTTTGGTTATCTTAACATCAGACCAGTAATTTCCCACAGTGATGATTTTAGGTGCATCATCCCTTCTAATGTTCTACTAAACTATTTAGAGTGGCAAAAAATATAGTTTATGTTTATATTACATCATATCTCTAACCTCACACACCCCACACTCTATATGTCAATTTAAGTGGTAAAATAATGGCTCAATATAATAATGGATCTAGTGGATTAGAACTAAAATCCCAATCAACTTAGTACACATTATTTTGTTTGCATTTTTTTATGTGTCCTTGATGATCATATTTATATTAAAAGTTGGTTCTAACCATACCATGGTAAGAGTATCAATATCTTGGAAGATGGCTAAATTATCTTGAATTATGTCATGCATGTGTCATGTCTAGTCTTCAATTGATGCCAGATCACCCACTACTACCTAACAGATCACTTTCAAAGACAAATTTAAATCCATCTATGGTGAATGAAATGAAAAGGTGGAAATTAGATTGTGTTTGATATATTATCAGGTATTTATGTCTCTACACATTTCTTGGTGAATGTACCATGCCCTATACCAAGTGTGCAGGGTACCATAGAATGCATGTACCCATAATAATTCTAGTAAAAATGTTTCATCAATGTTTCAAAGTGTTTAACATTATTTTATATGTTGTTTTATAGAAGTAATTATATATAACTCAGGGTGGCATGAACACGGTTATCATGGTAGAAGTTATTATGCATGGTTTCACATACTTGTTCCCATGTATCTAATTAGTACTAATGAGTATACCACCATCGAGTAGATATCCCTTGAAATAAAAAGGTGATTTTGTGTAAAATTTCATACTCATTAACATATTAAGCCTCTAACTACTGTAATTATTCCTAGACCTCCATCTAACCATTAAACCTAGGTGTCTGGTCCAACTGTAAGGGTGGTCCAACCATCAGATGTCCACCAAGGTAGACATTTTTATGGTGTTAAATGAGATTTGGTGGGGAACTTACATGGAGTTTTAAGACACCACAAATGAGCCTTGTTAGATCATAGGCATTTTGAGCCCATTGGTTGTAAACAACACTATTAGTGTTAGAAATAGACTAAGTGTCCTCCCATTATAATATGCCATCAGGTGTAAGATCCACATTTTCATGTCCTTGAGTAGTAATGTTATAGATTATATTTACATCCTCATCAAAATTAATAGGTTACATAAATATGGATCCTTGGTCATTATTTAGAGGAATGAATACACTTTGAGTGACATTTTTAAAGCTGATATACCTCTTCTTGAAACATAAGTCAGCATTATTCACATAGCACTTTGGTCAACCCAAAATTTCATGGAAGTCATCATCTTAATCAAGCTCAATTACCTTGAAATCACTCTTGAACATGACTCCCAATATTTTTATAGTGGCATCCTTAATAATGCTTATGGGTGGTACATAAGTCTTGTTGGCCATAAACAAGACATGTGGGGAAAGTTGTAAAGTGAGCTCCCCATATTTTTCCAGATGTCTTTGGTTATAACATTAAATTTTTTTCTAGTTTCTACCAAGATGTCATGGTTCATTTATCCATCAATGGATGCATTAACAATGACCTCTTTGTCACATTCTGGGTTTGGTTGAATATGGGTCTCTTGTCATCATGCATGATTTAAATTATGGTCTTCTAAAGGCTTTGCCATTTTCTATCATAACCAATTCTTGAGGAAAGGAATTATTCCTTAATTAACAAAGAGTTTGCATAGCTATCAAAACTCATCATGCCTTGAGTTCATGGATATCGTATATCTTTGCATCTCAGCCCACATTTTAACATCTTTATCCTTTAAGCACTTAATTTTGCCTTGTAATTTCTAGACTAAGACCATTTTATTATACAACACTTCTTTCTATCATTGAACATCATGATAGTTTTTCACATGAGATTCTTCATGCTAAAAATTTTCATCATGTGGATTTGAAAGTGGTTGGTAATGAACACCACTTTGTGTAGTAATATTGACCTTGGGTCTAGTTAGTGGAGTGGTAGGGCACGGTATCCACTAAGCATTTAGATTTTTTACATCATCTTTTCACCCTTATCATTTCACTCTTTAGTAATGGTAGTATATAAATTAGGACATTCTTCCAAGTAATGTTCATTTTTATAAAAATCATAGGTTGGATAGACTGTGCAGTCATATTAGTAGTGGTTTGGAGAACCACACTTGTAATATGTCCTTGGTGGAAAATGAACACATTTGCATCCATTTCCATGCCCTTGACCTTGAAAATATCAACCTCCATCAGCCTCCTAGTTGTTAGCTATGTAAGTTTGGTGTATATCTCACATTCACACTTCATGAATCTCATTAATGCCCCAACAATCATTAGTATCATGTATATATGCATCACATATGTTATAGTATAATGACACTTTAGATTGGGTGGCATGCTGAAGAAAGAGACAACTCCTCACATCATAATCTTCATTACAAATTTCATAGGACTATTTTAATATATCATGAACATTCCTTCCTATACATTTATTCTTGTTATGGCCTTCCACTTCATAGTCAACCCACCACAAGTCATTGTAAGTGTTGTGAGTATTATTGTCCATGAGCTTCTTTAGATGAGAATCCATCATAGTGATCTAAGCCTTCATAAAGGGGTTGATTCATGTATCTATACTTTTCATGACTTCAACATGGAGATAAATTTCCATTACCTCATGTGGTTCAATGAAAGTCTTGTGATATAAGGCTCATCAGAATGGAAGAAATAAACCCCCCACAAACCACTGAGCATATTGCATTAGCTTAATATCAAATGATAACTTTGAACGAAGTATTTTTAATTATGAATCATACATGTGCACACTCTCTATGAGATATTACCTAATATATTTTAAGGTGGCTATACTTTACTTAAATTCAAGGATATCAAATTCTTTGAGAAAATCAACCTTTAATAATTCATAATTCACAATCGCTTGTTTGGGATCAAATTTACGATACCTTTTATGCATGAAATATAATAAAGTAGTGTCAAATTGAGTTTCTTTTCACTCTAAATAACTGATTCCCCACACTCTCTAAATTAATTCACATTGTGAACATGTTCTACTACATTTTTGACACCTTGATATTAAGGTAAGTGAAGTGTCATCTCTTAGTAGATTGTAGGTGCATTGGGTAGTTGTAGTGGACCCTGCTATAGCACTTCTCTAGTTCCTCCTAATGAAACTTCTTGATGTAGGGGAATACTTTATTGATTTCATCATGATGGAATTTTTAATTTTAAATAGGTTTATAAGGGTTCTATAGTTATTTTTTATCCTTAGGAGTCTTTACTAGTTGTCTAAGGTGTTCAAAATTCAAATCTTGTGTTTCTTGCCAAAAGTACTTATTCAAAATTTAAACTTAATGTGATCCATTTTAAGTGAATATAACATATTATTGATGATTAATGAAGTATAAATTTATGTGACTAGGATTTTATGAGTAGATAGGGGTTCTTTTGTCATACAAGTCTCATGGTATGACATCATGTGATTAATAAGGCCTAAACTAGTTGTTTATCCAAGACTCCAACGTAGAAGGAGGTTCAATAATCAATTATTGTTGTAGATGGAGATATAAGGCTTGTAATATTGATTGATTATGGGATATCCTTGAGATATATAGGAGGAAAATTAGATAAATAAATTTCATTTTTTTTTCCATGACCGTCTCACCTTACAAATTTTAGTGCATGCTAGTTTTTGGTAATGAGAATTAATTTAAAGACTGTGGTAAGGGTGTTATGGTGAGTATTTCTTGTACCTATTTTAAATTAATTAAATGTATCAATATATTGTCTTTTCATCTACTCAAAAAATTATGTATTCAAATTTAAAACTCATTGTTCCCTTTAAAGGTTTTGAAACAAGATAGACTTTTAAATTTTGTGTATAGTTGATAATAATGAGACTTTATGTAAGTCATAATCTAAGGAGAAGGAATAGATCATGGTGACAATCTCTACATAAGGTTTAGAAATGATCAATAATATTTATATGTTCGAATGATATTTTTTTGTAATCTTATGATTGTGTATAACCAAGAATATAGGGCAGAACCCTGTCTGTAGGGGTTTATTTTTAGATTGCAAGGAAATTTTGATATCTATTTCTTGTGTAATGAATTAATATTAGTGATTAAATTATTAATAAGTTATAAAAACTCATTGTGCCTCTATAAAGGTCATTTGGAACCCTAATTTTTTTGTACTATAGGTTTGTCAATCTTGGGATGAACCCAGTTCTCTGAGTTTTACAAATATCAAAGTTATGGAGTGTAATCAGGGTATGTAAGTCATTGGAGAAGGTCCCAAATGTTTTTTTAGAACTTACAAAGTTTTTTTTAAGGCTCCAGTCCATATGGAATTTATTTTATGAATTTTTTCAACCTCTCAAGTCTGTGTAGAGACCTAAAACCCCTAGATTAGGGTTTTAGCTATAGAAAGATATTACACTAGCCAAAAAGGCCCAAACTTGGTCATCAAGATTTTTTTATCAATATCTAATATATTCTTGTGGTTTTAGGTATGAAACTTCATTATTCTATATGTTTTGGTACTGTAGGTCTATCATAAGTCTAAATAGACCTAATTAAGAACTGAAATAGTGTAAAAATAGGGTATGCATATGGAGTATGATTAAATGGAGAATAGAGGAGCTAGAAAACCCAAATGGGTCCTAGGAAATGGTCTCATTATGTTTTTAAATCTTTTATATTTACCAAACCAAGGAGGTTTACCCCTAGACAGGGGTAGTAAAGGTTTAAAGCTAGAAAAGAGCCTTTGAAAAGAAAATGAGTAGAGAGATTGAATTATTTACATAAGCAGGGTTATAAAAGAGTGTTATAAGGAATAAGAAAGTCTTTGTGTGACTTGAATCATCATTGTGTCTTGATTCCCCATTCATAGGTCATTTTGGCATTAACAACTGAAGAGAGTACCATGAAGGTTAAAGAGAGCACATGAATAGTGAATGATATAGTTGATTGAAGGTTATTGGATGGTTTGATGATAGTGTAAGGATCATGAAAACTAGTGTTACATTATCCTATAATTTTCATATCATAGAAGGTTAATAAAATATTTCTAGGTTGGAAGCTTATACAATGTGGACAAGAACAAGAAAGTGTGAATGAGCTCTACATCATTTGGTATTAGAGAAAAAAATACCTAGGGTATAGGTAGGTGATAGATATGTAGTGATGAATATTTTATGTTATTTAATATTTTGTAAATATCTTAGGGAAAAAGCAAGAAATGAGACAAGGTGAGTGATAAAGTGCAAGATAGAGCAGAGCAGGAGAAGGTATGAAGCTAGTATGGTTCATAACAAGGTATGATTGTTTATGATTTCTTTGATAAGGTTCATTTTTTCAAATAATTTGCATTTGGTTATTGATTTGAATAAGAGGAGGATAAGTGAAAGGGTGGAGGACCTTAAGAGGTGAAGGTAGAGAAAAGGATAGTGTGGCAAAGAATCCCAAAGCCAAGAGAGGATATCAAGAATAGGGAGAGATATTAATAGATCTAGGAAAGCAAACTCAAGAGAGAGCTTAAGAAGACCATGAATAGTCCCAAGTGTGGACCAAGAAAAGAAGTAGAAGACTCCAAGTGAGAGTCTAAGAGAGATAAAGAGGATAGAGGTGATCCAAGTAAGGTCAAGAAGGAAAGTGTGAAGAGTAATTTGTCAATAAACAGTGAAGGGAAGAAATAAAAGAGTAAATATGGGATTAGTACAAGAAGATTACCACAAAAAGATGAAAAATAAATTACAAAATGAAGAAATGGATATGGATAAGGAGATTTTTGAGTTGAGAAAAGAATTAATAGGTATGGAGGAGAGATTGACAAATATGTTAATGGCATGAAAAAATAATTTTAGTATAAAGATAAAAAATAGAGTACATTGTACATTCAAAGACAAGATGGAAGATAGAAAAATATAGCAAGCAGTTACACTTATGAAACATCAACTAGAGGAGATGATTGGAGAGTTTGAAAAATATGAGGACAAGGAAGATGGATGGTCAAGTGAATATCCAAACACAAACTTTTGTTATCTTGATAAAGGCTAATGGTTAGATGACATGGCAAGATTAGGTAAAAAAGTTCAAACTTTCATTGAAAGCATACAAAAGGAAGAGTTAATCTCAAAAAAACATGAAAGGTCTAAAGAGGTAAACCAATGTGTTTATCATTTTAAATTTACTAATATACATAAATTGTAGGAGGTTGATGAATTAATGCCTAAATAAGGGGAAAATGATATTGGTATAGCTTCTAGGGTTCTGATTGCAAGGCATAAGGAGTTGGTATAGCAAGATGAAGAATTGGAAGCAAGAACATTCAACTTAAGAAGACTATTTCAGCCAAGCATTCAGTCCCTGTCTACTTGGAGGTGATCGACGTCAGCCGATAAGATTGTCTTCAGTTCACACCTGTCGATGTCGGTTGCCTTCTGCACTATACTCTGTCGACGTCAGTCTCCTTAGAACTTAGAATATGATAAGTCATGGCACAATCCAATTTTCTCATGTGAGTATGTGAACCAGTTGTTTACAAGATTTTCTAAGCATTGAAAATGATTTCTAGTAGTGAATATATACAAGGGTTTATGGATAAAGTTCATGATTTGAGAAAGTTTGTTGAAGAAGAAGAGGAGGATAATGGGGTGATAAGTGGATAATAGATCCAAGAAAAGTAAGAAGTTGAATAACAAAATAGTGATAAAGAAGTTAAAGACAAGAGGATGAGGCATTGGTAGGAGTTGTAAAGGAAGAAAATGAGATAGGGGAACTATGCAATCACCCCTTAAAGGTGGAGGAAAAATATACCAATATGTATGAATAGTAGTGTAGGAGTCCAAAACAATATGAAGCATGTAAGGAATAAGAGGAAGTGGCATACAAGGTAGTATGGAAATAACAAATAGAAGTGGTGAAGGAGATGAGAAAAAAAATCTCAGGACACCTACACAAAAAATATAATATAAAGATAAAGGAGAAATTAAACAATTTATAGATATGGCAGGGTGGAATAAACCTTCAAAACATGATCAAGACAACAAGACCTATGTTTTATTTAACCCCATTATGTTATGTGTAGGTATTTCCTTCAATAAGTTGAGCAAGTGGATGCCTAAATGTGGGGCCCAAGTACATGTACCAATCTATGAGAGACAAGTGGAGGCAGACCAATAAGGATCATCGACCAAGTACACCTACAAAAGCATATGGGAAACATTATCCAGCTTGGTAGTATGATGTAGGGGCATACTTTAGAGATGTCATCATGATGAAATTTTTGGTCTGAAATAGTTTTATAAGGGTTCTATAGTTATTTTTTGTCCTTAGGATTCTTTACTATTTGTCTAGGGTATTCAAAATTCAAATCTTGTGTTTCCTGCCAAAAGTACTTATTTATTTTTAAACTTCTTATGATCCATTAAGGAATTATAGCATATGATTGATGATGCATTAAGTTTGAGGTTATATGTCTAGTATTTTTATGAGTAGAGAGGGGTTATTCTATCATACAAGTCTTATGGTATGACATCATGTGATTAATAAGGCCTAAATTAGTTGTTTATCCAAGACTCCTACATGGAAAGAGGTTCAAGAATCAATTATTATTATAGAGGGAGATATAAGGCTTGTAATATTGATTTTTTATGGGAGTCCCCCAAGATTAATAAGAGAAAAATCATATAAATAAATTTCAATTTGTTTTGCCATGACTATCTCACCTTATATATTTTAGTGCATGTTAGTTTTTGGTAATGAGAATCAATCTAAAGAATATGGTAAGGGTGTTATGGTGATTATTTATTATTCCTATTGAAAATTCATTACATGTATCAATATATTATCTTTTCATCTCCTTAGATACATATGTATTCAAATTAAAAACTCATTATTCCCTCTAAAGGTTTTGAAATAAGACAAACTTTCAGGTTCTATGTATAGTTGACAGGTTTGAGAATTTGTGTAAGTCATAATATAAGGAGAGACGACTAGACCATGGTGACAATATTTACATAATTCTTATAAATTATAAAAAATCTTTATATGTTCAACTAATATTTTTTTGTAATCTTGTGATTGTGTATAACCAGGAATATAGGGCAGAACCCTGTCTGCAGGGGTGTGTTTTGAGATTGCAATGAAAATTTGATATCTATTTATTATGTAATTAATGAATATTAGTGAGTGAATTTTTATGGTATATAATCTTTTTGTGCCTCTATAAAGGTCATTTTACACCTTTAATTATTTGTATTACATGTTTACTAGTCTTAGGATGAACCCATTTCTCTGAGTTTTGTAGATATCCAAGTTATGAAGTGTAATTAGGTTATTTAAGTCATTTAAGAAAGTCCAAAATGTTTGTTTAGACCATAAAAATTTTGTTATAAGGCTCCAATCCTTATGATATATATTTTATGAATTTTTTGACCTCTTGGGTCTGTGTAGAGACCTAGAAACTCTAGATTAAGGTTTTATTTTTAGAAAGCTATTACACCAACCAAAAAGGCCCAAACTTGGTCATCAATATTGTTTTATCAATATTTAAAATATTTTTGTGGTTTTAGGTTTGCATCTTCATTATTATGTACATTTTGGTACTGTAGGTCTGTCATAAGGCTAAATAGACCTAATTGAGGACTGAGATAGTGTAGAAATGGGGTATGCATATGGAGTATGATTAAATGGAGAATAGAGGAGCTAAAAAACCCAAATGGGTCCTAGGAAATGGTCTCAGTATGTTTTGAAATCTTTTATATTTCCCAAACCAAGGATGTTTACCCCTAAATAAGGCTAGTAGAGGTTTAAAGCTAAAAAGGAACCTATGAAAATATAATGCGCAGAGAGATTGAATTATTTACATAAGTAGTGTTAAAAAAGAGTTTTATAAGGAAGAAGAAAGTGTTTATGTGACTTAAATCATCATTATGTATTGATTCCCCATTCAAAGGTCATTTTGGCATTGACAACTGAAGAGAGTATCATGAAGGTTAAAGAGAGCACATGAACAATGAATGATACAATTGATTGAAGGTTATTGGATGGTTTGATGATAGTGTAAAGATAATGGAAACTAGTGTAACATTGTCCTATAGTTTTCATGTCATATAATTTTGATAAAACATTTCTAGATTAGAAGCCTATACAATGTGGATAAGAATAAGAAAGTGTGAATGAGCTCTGCATCATTTAGTATTAGAATAGAAAGATACCTTGGGTACAGGTAGGTGATGGATATGTAGTTATAAAAATTTGATGTTGTTTTAGATTTTGTAAATATTATAAGGAAAAAGCAAGAAAGGAGACAAGGTAAGTGACAAAGTGAAAGGTAGAGAAAATTAGGAGAAGGTAAGAACCTAGTATGATTCATAACAAGGTATGATTATTTATGAGTGTTTATGATTGCTTTGATAACAAGTTTTTGTTCAAATAATTTGCATTTGGTTATTTATTTGAAGAATAGGAAGGATAAGTAAAAGGGTGGAAGACCTTAAGAGGTGAAGGCAGATAAAAGGATAGTGTGTCAAAGAAGCCCAAATCTAAGAGAGGTTGTGAAGAACAGGGAGTACTATTGATAGTTCCAAGAAAGCAAGCTCAAGAGAGAGATTAATAAGATAGTGATTAGTCCCAAGTATAGACCAATAAAAAAATTAGAAGACTCCAAGTGAGAGTCCAAGAGAGATAAAGAGAATAGATGTGACCCAAGTGAGGTCAAGAAGGTAAGTATGAAGAGGAACTTGTTAAGAAAGAGTGAAGGGAAGAAATAAAAGAGTAAATATGGGCTTAGTACAAGAATATTTCCACAAAAAGATGAAAAACAAAGTATAAAATTAAGAAATGGATATGGATAAGGAGATTGATAAGTTGAGAAAAGAGGTAATAAGTATGGAAGAGAGATTGAGAGAGATGTTAATGGCATGTAAAAACAATTTTAGTATCAAGATCAAGAAGAGAGTACATTGTACATTCAGGGACAAGATGGAAGATAGAAAAATCCAGCATGCAGTTACACTTATGAGACATCAACTAGAGGAGATGATTGGAGAGTTTGAAAAATATGAGTATAAGGAAGATAGATGGTCAAGTGAATATGTAAACACAAACTTGTGTTATCCTAAGAAAGGTGAACAACTAGATGATATGGCAAGAATAGGTGAATAAGTTCAAACCTTGATTGAAATCATACATAAGGAAGAGTTAATCTCAAAAAAACATGAAAAGTCTAAAGAGGTAAATCAATGTGTTGATCATTTTGATTTTTCTAATATACATAACAAATTTCAAGAGGTGGATGAAGTAATGCCTAAATAAGAGGACAATGTTGTTGGTATAGCTTCTAGGGTGTTGATTGCAAATCATAAGGAGTTGGTAAAAAAAGATGAAGAATTGGATGTAAGCATTCAACCTAAAAAGACTATTGCATCCTAAGGAGAATATGACAATTCATGACACAATCCAATTTTATCATGTGAGTATGTGAACCAGTTATTTACAATCTTGTCTAATCATTTGACAATGATTTCTAGTAGTGAATATATACAATGGTTTATGGATAAAGTTAGTGCTTTGAGAAAGTTTGTTGAAGAAGAGGAGGACAATGGATTGATAAGTTAATAGCAAGTTTAAGAAAATCAAGAAGTTGAATCACAAAATAGTGATCAAGAAGTTAAGAGACAAGAGAATGAGGCATTGGTAGGATTTGTAAAGGAAGATAATGAGATAGGGGAACTATACAATCACCCATTGAAGGTGGAAGAAAAATATACCAATATGTATGAATAGTAGTGTAGGAGTCCACAATAATATGAAGCATGTAAGGAAAAAGAGGAAGTGGCATACAAGGCAGTATGGATAAAACAAATAGAAGTGGTGAAGGAGATGAGAAAAAGGATGTCAAAACACCTACATAAGAAATAAAACATGAAGACAAAGGAAAAATTAAATAATTTTTAGATAAGGTAGGGTGAAATAAACCTTCAAAGCATGCTCAAGACAACAAGACCTATGTTTTCTTTAACCCCATTATGTTATGTTCAGGTATTTCCTTCAAGAAGTTGAGCAAGTGGAGGCCTAAATGTGGGGCCCAAGTGCATGTACAAATATATGAGAGACAAGTGGAGGTAGACTAATAAAGAGCCTCAACTAAGTACACCTACAAGAGCATATGGGAAATATTCTCCATCTTGGTAGTATGATGTAAGTTCATCATTTAGGGATGTCATCATGATGACATTTTTAGTTTAAAATAGGTTTAGAAGGGTTCTAGCGTTATTTTTGGTCTTTAAGAGTCTTTACTAGTTGTTTAGGGTTTTCAAAATTCAAATCTTGTGTTTCCTACCAAAAGCACTTATTCAAAATTTGAACTTATTTTGATCCCTTTTAAGGGAATATAACATATGATTGATGATGAATAAATTATAAGGTTATGTGTCTAGGAGTTTTATGAGTAGAGATGGGTTCTTTTGTCATACAAGTCTCATGGTATGACATCATGTGATTAATAAGGCCTTAATTAGTTGTTTATCCAAGATTCCTACATGGAAGGAGGTTCAGTAATCAGTTATTATTTTAGAGAGAGATATAAATATTTTAATATTTATTATTTAGGGGAGGTCCTCAAGACATATAAGAGGAAAATGAGATAAATAAAGTTCAATTTTTTTCCATGACTGTCTCACCTTATAGATTTTAGTGCATACTAGTTTTTGGTAATGAGAATCAATCTAAAGACTTTGGTAAGGGTGTTATGGTGAGTATTTCTTATTCCTCTAGAAAATTCATTACATGTATCAATATATTATATTTTCATCTACTTATAGAAGTATGTATTTAAATTGAAAACTAATTGTTCCCTTTTTAGTTTTTGAAACAAGATAGACTTTCAGGTTCTATGTATAGTTGACAGTAATGAGACTTTGTGTAAGTCATAATCTAAGGAGAGAGGAATAGACCATGGTGAAAATATCTAAATAATGTTTAAAAATGATCAAGAATCTTTATATGTTTAACTGAGATTTTTTTGTAATCTTGTGATTGTGTATAACCAGGAATATAGGGCAGAACCCTATTTATAGGGATGTGTTTTGCAATTGTAATGAAAATTTCATATTTATTTCTTATGTAATGAATTAATATCAATGAGTGAATTTTGAGGAAGGTATAAAAACTCATTGTGCCTCTATAAAGGTCATTGGGGACCCTGAATTATTTGTATTATAGGTTTACCAATTTTGGGATGAACCTAATTCTCTGAGTTTTTCAGCTATCAAAGTTATGGAGTGTAATTAGGTTATGTAAGTCATTGGAGAAGGTCCCAAATGTTTTTTAAGACCCTAAATTTTTTTATAAGGATCCAGTTCTTATGAAAGTTATTTTATGAATTTTTTTAACCTCTTGGGTCTGTATAGAGACCTAAAAACCCTAGATTAGGGTTTTGCCTGTAGAAAAAGATTGCACTAGCCAAGAAGGCCCAAACTTGGTCATCAAGATTATTTTATCAGTATTTAAGAGATTTTTGTGTTTTTAGGTTTACACCTTCATTATTCCATATGTTTTGGTACTGTAGGTCTATCATAAGGCTAAATAGACCTAATTGAGGATTGAGATAGTGCAAAAATAGGGTATGCATATGGAGTATGATTAAATGGAGAATAGAGGAGATAAAAACCCAAATGGGTCCTAGGAAATGGTCTCAGTATGTTTTGAAAACTTGTATATTTCCCAAACCAAGGAGGTTTACCCCTAAACAGGGTTAGTAGACGTTTAAAGCTAGAAAGGAGCCTATGAAAAGAAAGTGAGCAGAGAGATTGAATTATTTACATAATCAAGGTTATAAAAGAGTATTATAAGGAAGTATAAAGTCTTTATGTGACACAAATAATCATTGTGTCTTAATTCCCCATTCAAATGTCATTTTGGCATTGACAACTAAAGAGAGTACCATGAAGGTTAAAGAGAGAACATGAACAGTGAATGATATAATTGATTGAAGGTTATTGGATGGTTTGATGATAGTGTAAGGATCATGCAAACTAGTGTAACATTGTCCTATATTTTTCATATCACATAAGGTTAATAAAACATTTCTAGGTTGGAAGCCTATACAATGTGGATAAGAACAAGAAAGTGTGAATGAGATATACAACACCTATGATGGAGTTCTGCCAATGACTCTTGTGCCACTGAATGATCCTCCAACTCTAGTAGAACCAATATTAGTACTGCATCCCATAACTCTTGCAATAATAAGTGCACCAAAGATAATAGGCATTAAGGGAGATTAATTAGTTATTGTTGGGACTATAGTCTTCCCACTAGTTAGATTTGGTCCACCAAGCATTCCAAGGTGAGCCATAGGTCTTTATTATAATATAAAAATATAAATTAATGGTAAATTATTATGTTGATTTTATACTTTCAAATATTCTTCTATGGTTTCAGTTTCATATTCAAATTCTGCACTATCAATATCCCAATTTCTAATAAGAATTCCATCAAACTCAAATGCATGAGCATGCATTGTGGTGGGGTAATTGGATCTATTTGGATTGGGTTCCACTATCACTATTTATCCTACTTTTTCATGTGTACATGTGTCAATTAAGGGCATGAATCCATGGTTATGGAATATTCACCATGTATTTCTTCCCTCCTACATATTCTCATGGCACTTCTAGTATCCTCTTATTTTCCTCTGGGATTACTACCTCTCATAGCCTTATACCTAGATTCATCATAATTATGCTTCAATAGTTCTCATTTTCATAATTCCATGATAAACTACCAATCTTTTATTGATTCATACCCCTCCATTTACCCACCAATCATGTTGCTCATGCATGAGAGAGTTTATTCATCCATGGGGAAGTTCTCAAGTCCAAAAACAACCATAAACTTCTTAATTTATAAAGGAAATTATTTGAGATACCTCCCGTGAGGTTCCCTCATAAATTTGAACTATGATTCCTTTGAACAAGAGTATGTAGAGATAACATATTCTAAAATGTAGATATTGAGCACTTATTTCCACCACATGTGTCCAAGTAGTTTTCAATTGTGTTAAGGTTGTATGTTGCTCTACTTACCAAGGAGCCTACCATCCATAATTTCTTGAATGATCCTGTGCATATGTTGAAATATAAAAATGCAATTGAATGGGTAATTATACAAATAATGTTTCATATAGATAATCATATAAGTATTACTCTACCCATGTGCACATAGAAACTCATGGTTCTATATGTTGAAGCATAAAGTTATTCTCTAAGGTACCAACCCAATGCTCAATGTTTTTGAGACTTCATGGCTCAATAATATTTCTACCATCATTCCAAAAAATGCATTGGGTCCCAATAATGAAAACAAAATGTTGGTTTTTTATATCTTTAGTTCTACGTGACTAAGTACTAGTCACATGCCTAGAGGAAGGGAGAAGCCAATGTGTTAGCATGTTGACATATCATGTGAGTGACCTTATGTGCTCACCTGAGGCACACAACATAGAAAAATTCTCATTGGTTCTATTGAATGATGGTGGATGAAGGATTTTTAGGCACTTGAATTAACATAGTTAATCATTATTTTATAATCATCATCCTAGAGATAGCCATTTAACACATTCACATAATGTAAGTACTCTAGTATCATAAAGAAAAATTAACATCAAATAGATAGATCATATGAATATTAATAAAATATTAGTTCCATTGATTAATTTTATAAGATTACAAAGGTACTTCATTCATTAAATTCTCTCTAAATCTCAATCTTGATAGCAACAACAAATCTGTTTTCAACAACAATTTCTAAACAAAGCCAAAGGGGTATTTATACACAAGTAAACCCCTTCATAGGTTGCATCATTAATATACTAAATATGACAATCCAATGATTATTTAAAATAAATAAGTCATGGGGATATGTTATAATTAATATCCTCTTAAATTGGGCCTGATAGCCCCTATATACTCTCTTTATGCTAGATATTATCATTTTTGTTCCTTCTCCTCTACGATCCAATGCTAGATTCATGTTCCCATTAATCTTTGATACTTTTGATAACTATTATGTAACCACGTCCACTTTTTGTGCCCTTATCTTATTCTTGCACTTATATGAGTCATTTGTCTTGTGCCCCTTATTCTCCATTTCCTTGTCTTTCATAACACTCATCTTCACCAAGGTCTTCTACATTGTTCTCCCCTATTTATCTCTTCTATGCCATTCTCTCCCACATTGCGGTCTTTAGAACTCATCCCAAACCCTTGCATATTTGATCTTATGGATCAAAAATATTTAGAATATATTATAAAATTTGGGTATAATAAACCCCTAATGACTCCTCATATTGATATTTTATAACACCATAAGACAAGATCTCCAAGATAAGGTTATAAACCCTATAACTATCACAAGTACTTCCTTAGGGTAGAAATGTGAGTGCAAGCAAAGTATATAAATGTCATATGATATATTAGTAATTAAATATTATCCATATGTATATGGTTCTAATACCCCAAACCAATCTTAAACTCTAAGTCAAGTGTATCATCCAGTCCCATACAATTAGAATATGTCAACTGGGATAGCATGATATTGGCTAGGCTAATACACTAGAAATCTTAAAAGACATACTCAGAACTGTATCAAGTAGGTTGATATAGTATAGGAATTATAAAGGTATAAAATATATGGTATCGGCTATGGGGTATAGGGAAGCTATCAAATTTGGATAGGAAATAGATGAAAGGGAAGGACAGATAGAAATTTAGAGGAGGTCAGATTAATATTCATGTTGGTATGGTAGGATATAATGCCAACATATATTACAAATTACCAAAAAATGTTCCCACCCCATTCCTAATACACCCTTTAATCCATTCACTTAGTAATATTGATTTATTGACAAGTTATTACAAGAGAAAGTTCTAGTAAATGATAAATGTGAAAAATATTATGTATATAGGAATTTTCAATCATGTTGGATTATATATGTTTCATAGGTTGGTAACAATAGAAAATATTAAAAATTTGGTTATAAATACAAATAAATCCTAAATTCATACTCAGTAGGTAAATTGGTCACTATTTGATAGTCACATTTTAGAATTCAATTAACACTCTCTTGAGACATTATCACAAAAACATACACATTTGAAAATGCCTCAAAGGAGTAGCCCTAGAGCTTAATCTAAATTCAATACAAGTCAGAGTTACATGGTTTCAAGTATCAAAATCCAAGCATTGCATTGCATTATAGATTGATTAGGATGGCGAACACATGAGGCTATTTGTGAGAACTAAATTTTTTTTAGCTCTCTTCATAGAATTAAAATGTAGGCAATGTTTAATCACTCAAAATGTAGTTTTAAGAGACAACTTGTGTCAAAAGTGTGATTAGGATTTCAAAGGAAGGAGAAGAAAACTAGGGATTAGTGTGAAGGATTGAAGGTGAGTGCACATGTAATATATGAATAAAAGTGTAGGCATAATGGTATGAAGTGGCACAGACCTACATAGTCATTTGGGATAAGACCAATAAATCTTGGATAGTACTAGTCACCACAAGGGTCTAAGATTCACTCATAATGTTTGTGTTAGGTTTGGTCTCTTGTTTCCTAATCTAATTAATTATAAATAAAATATTGATCATTTACAAGGACTATGATGAATATAGTGAGAAACAAAAATTAGAAATCAACTAAGTGTATCACTCCTCCATTATTTTTTCAATTCTAAATATAGTAGGTGCAATATCAATCTACACTTTTACATTCAAATTTATATGATTATTACTATATTTTATAGAATTTAAATATTCATAATTTTATCTTATTTAGATCAAATTCATCATAAAATAAGTGAAACACCTTCCTCATTGTGAACTTTTTTGACCCATTTTGGCTGAGGATGTGTCAGTTATGCATGTGTATTCTAGATGACTAGTGGCATTGGTGGTGGAGTGGGTTTTCCTCCTTGTAACTTATCATCTGAATAGTAGTGACTCTTAGAATGGAAGTCATTTAATTTACATTTTTATTCATAAGAAACACCAAAATTTATGTCAGAAATGGTAGAAACTAATGGAAGAGTAGGAGAAGATGTTGGCACGTAAATTTTGGATATTTCATGAAAAAACACATCTCATTGATAAAACATTTTATTGGAATAATAATACAATATAAATTTACATATTCACAATAGATAACAAAAATAAAAGGGTGATCATCAATAATATGCACCCATGCATTACATCCAAAAATCCTAAAGTCAAAAACATTAGGCTTAACACCATTTTTTTTTAGAAGTCATGTCTTTCACTACTAAGTGGGGAGTGCAATTTTGAACATAGTTTTCACAATAGATTTCCTCTACCCTAAACTAAGGAGGTAAGTCTTTAAAATGCACCTTGAAATTAGAAATTTTCATAAGTGTGTGATTTTTATATCTATCTACACCATTATGTTGAGGGGTGTAGGTCATAGTATGTTGAAGTTGAATGTGTGCCTATTCATAAAAATTGATCATTTAATTGTTGACAAACTCTCCTACGTTGTCTATTCTAAGATGTTGATTTTTCCTCTCTATTAGGTTTTTAAAAAGGATTTAAATTTTGTGAAGTGATGAAAGAATTCACTTTTTTTTTCAAATAGTAAATCCATATTCTATGTTAAAAATCATCAATGACTATAATAAATTATTTATGTTTCTAAAAATAAACATGAAAGAATGACATGATATCACTATGAACTAGTTTTAATCTATCACTTGTGCTCCATGATTTGAATTTGGTAAATGGATCCCTATGTTGTTTTCTAAGTGCAAAAATTAAGCAAACTCTATATTTGAAAGAAATTGTCAGCAAACTAAGAACTATGTTATGATTACTAAGGTCTTGCAATGAGAGATAGTTCAAGTGACCAAAAAATTCATGATAAAGTTTACTCAAGTAATTTTAATGCATAATCATGAATTTTTAAGGTTTAGAAAACACAAATTTGTCTAATTTGTACAATTGAGCTTGATGATCAGCCTTACTAATGGCTACAATAACGAACTAGTATTTTTCATTTTTTTAACAACATCAGTAGGTGTAAACTCAATGTTTTGACCTTCAATTGAATGTGTGACATGATATATGGATAGGATGTTCACACACAATTTTGAAATTTGGATAAATTTATTGAATACACCATTCTCCATCTCAATGGAACCTTTTCCCTAAAAACCTATAGGACTAGAGTTGTCCACAAAAAATTTAGTTGTGTGGATTTTATCAAGATTTTGAAATAATGAACCATCATGCACTAGGTGGTGAGAGGCTCCTCAATCCAAAATTCATTTAGACAAGGTGATATGTTTGTTGTTGAAAAAAGTGTTGCACCTATTTTGGAGGGAGGGAGCTACATATTTTTCATCTCTACCTCCAAGTATGACATTTTATTGAAACATTGGTGTTTAACATGACCTAGTTTGCCACAAAATTCATAACTTTATTTGTTGAGATTTTCATTCAGTTTCCCTTTGCCTTTGTTTTGATTGGGGGGAGAATTCTATTGATTTGATTGATTTCCATTCATCTTAGCCATTGCTTTCCCTTTTCTTTTGGCAAAGACCTCACATTTTATAGAGTTGGGTTGTGACATCACATTAGTATCATTTACAACTAATGCATGAGTCTTAGTACCTCCATATTAGATGTCAATAATGAATTTTTTTTTTGTTATCTCTGAAGTTGTTCACAAAAATTATCAAAAATTGTGTCACTTATGCACTACCCAAAAAATTGTTGGGTTTATGATCCAAGGTCTTTTATTTTAATGTTTTAGTTAGTATTTGCTTTAATTTTAGTTTGTTTTTTAAAGAAACTTTGGTTAATTAGTAAATTTGGATTGTCCCCGTAACCACCCATGAAAGCTATATAAGCTTTCACCTCTCTTTATGAATATTATCTTGAATGAATACAATATAATATTTTTGTTTGAAATACTTATTTCATATTTTAAATTTATCATATTATTCATATGCGAGGGGAAATAGTGGTGTCAGAGCCACAACAAAAAATATCATAATTTGAAGGAGGAGAGAAGACACCATTTCTTGAGTAAATACCATTTTTTATTGCTTGAGAGAGAGGAAGATGAAGGGGTGATCTTGAGTTTGTTTATGAAAGGATCACCTGATCTCTACCTTATGTTTTATAATTTCCTTGATCAACAATGATAGTCATTAACTATAATTTGATTAATTTTATAAGTTACTCTAATTTTGGCTTAAAAATTGGATGAATTGAAAGATCCAAAGAGATGGTGCAAATATTTGTTGTGGATATGGTTATTGATGATAGGAAATAATTGAAGCCTCCAAAAAAAAAATTAATGATTAATTTTCTCAATTAGATTAAGGAATATAGATTTATACGACACTATTTTTTTATATATACTACACAAATCTGTATGGTTGGTTTATATACTACAAGAGCGAATAGTGGCTAGTAATTTTTTTTTTTAGAGTTAGATAAAATATATTTGCTTTTTTTTTTTGTGTAGCTATTTTTTGTGAGAATAATATATTTTAAGGAAAAATAAAATATTTATTACCTGTAAAGTGAAATGGCACTTTCATAAACCTATATGGAATCTTCAAAACATAATAATACAGTTGTATGACATCTTCATGGTAGAGCTTTCCTAGGATAATGGCATAGTGAATTATGAAGGTTTGAAGATATTTATTTTCAATTGTGCCCTAGGTCCCATAAGTAAGAAAGGCAATTTATATTTTTTCACATGCAAGTGAAAAGAGGGTAAATTACTTTCACATGCAAAGAGAAAATATTACCATACATGTATTTCTTTTTTATTTTACATTCACAAAACCTAGACTTATGTATTAGTTTCTCTTTATACTCTAAAATAACTCGAAGAGTTGTTGGTTGAACTTATTTTATCACTTACTTGAAATAAGAGAGGTTAAGAGTTCAAAACCTCTAAAGCTAGCTATCTTTTTGATCGCATTTGACATTGTGAGTATTGTATTGTATTGTGATATTTTTTTTCAACTAGATATTATTTTATGCAAAGGTGGTTGTGTGACTAATAAAACTATAGTTTTTCATATGTTCTAAACATAATATAATGGTTTATTTTGGGTTTTAAAACTTACATATATGTTTTCTATGAAAAATGTATTCACTAATGTATAAAGGTTCATTATCAATGGAAATCAACACCTTCCAAATGATAATTTCCATAATGCCACCTCATGTTTGTGTTGTCGATCAACATCTCATCCTTTACAGGTCCATTAGGATCCTTGTAATTGATAAAGTGTAAGTTTCAAACTAGATGTTTGAGGATACATTGGATTATTTAAGACTATTACCCTTCTCTAGTTAGTTATTCACTCAAAGTTTGGGTTCATGTTTGAATAGTAATTTTGGTAGCAATAGTATGAATTTTTTCATTTCCACTTTGGATTTATTCATTTATTGATATTTTATTACATAGATCAAATAGAGTTAGTTATTTTTGTTTCTTTTGATGCATATATTCTCACCTCTCGCCTGATAGGGGAGAATATTTAGCATTGGTTGGCCTTCAATCAGTCATCGGTGATAACATAAGTTGATAGGGGTAGGGATGAATTTAAGAAGGAACCCCTAAAATATTACTATAAAATTTTGGTGAATCCTAGATTTTAGGTATAATTCCATTGGTGAATCTTTGGAAAAATCACCATGCCAATATAAATTGATTGGCAATTTCTATTAGCTCTTTCAAAAAACTTATAAATAGCTAGTGAATCAAGTATCATATTTAAATCAAGAAATAATGGAGAAAAAACTAATGGATAAAGAGGTTAGAGGATGACAAGTCTAAAGTTGAGATATTATTTATGATTCCTTCCTTTTAAAGATTAAATTTGTCATTCTTTTTAAAGATTAAATTTGTCCTTTTTAAGTGCTAAATTTGATGGCCATATGACTAAGTATAAATTGAGTATAGGCCTCCTTAAGTCTCTCAAAAGACCAACCAAATAATATAATAAACTAAGTGTAGAAAAATTGTGACAAAAAATCAAAGTATAGAGTATAAACCAACTATGGGGCCATAGTAAAAGACAACTATGAAAATCAAGGATGGGATAACTGAAAAATATTCAAAAAAAATCATAGTTTTAAAATTGTAAACTATATAATAAGGTCTACAAAATGTCTTAACCACATCTATATTGACCTTTCAAATATTTATTTATTTCAATCAACAAACCATGCAAAACATAATATAATTATTACCTTAAACATTTAAAAACAAAATATAGTATGATCATGAGGCTCTGTTGCATTTGATCAATTTGTTCTTTGTCCATTGTTTTAAAAAAGTATCTTACATGTCATTATTTTTTAGAGGAAATCAATTTCTTATTTGTTTAAAATAAGTATGGGGTAAAGACCAACTAGTAATATAATAAAATAAGAACAGCAAAAATATAATGATAAGTTCCCTAAAAATCACTTCTTTAAAGATATTTGCTCAAAACACTATCTTTCAAATGTCTTAACCATATCCATAATCAATAATGATACAGTCTACCAAAATTTCTTAACCATATCCATAATCAATAATGGCCTTTCAAATATTTTTTATTTCAATTAACAAACCATGCCAAGTAGAATATAATTATTACCTTAAATATTTAAAAACAAAATATAGTATGATCATGAGGCTCTATTTTATTTATTCATTTTGTTCTTTGTGCATTATTTAAAAAAATTATCATGCATGTCATTATTTTTCAAAGAAAATTAGTTTCTTGTTTTTTTTAAATAAGTATGTGGTCAAGACCAACCATATAATATAATAAACTGAGTATAGCAAAAATAGTGACAAAAAATTAGAGTATAGAATATAAACCAATTATGGAGCCATAGGGAAAGACAACTATGAAAAGTGAGGATGACATAACTAAAAAATATATTCCAAACATTTTCATAGTTTTAAAATTATAAAATATATAATAAGGTCTACCAAAATGTCTTAACCACATCCATATTGGCCTTTCAAATATTTTTTATTTCGATTAACAAACCATACCAACTAGAGTATAATTATTACCTTAAACATTTAAAAAAACTTGAGTATGATCATGATGCTCTAGGACTTATTTTATGTATTACATATGGTAAGATCATGTGCAGTACATAATATAAATTGAGTACAGACCACAACTCACACTTTTAACACATTTGATCGATCTAATAGACTCAAAAAAGTTCATGTTACAAGGGATCGATTCCTTAAATTTATATCTTCTATAAGTTATACCTTGAAGGAAATTGTAAAATGTTTCTCTTCAAATATTAGAAATCATTTTTCTCAGGATGAACTACTAGAATCCATGACTATGATGTACCCTCAATATTGTAAAAATATTATCTCATCATATTTTTAAAATAAAAACAAAACCTTAGCCAACACTTCTACAAGAGTGTAGAATTGAATGGTGAACAAATTGAAGGCATTTTAGATTTTCCAAAGCTAAAGGAGTGGTCTATTTTATTTACCACAACAAGTTGTGGACCATGCTTTCAAATATGCCTTAATAACTAAACTATGGACTACCTTAATTTTGAGTGAAATAATATATGATGGCATCTCAAAATATTTTAATCTTGCTAATTTATGCCAAACAATGATTCTAGGCTCAGTGGAATATGAGAATTTTTAGTGCAATCATTTTTAAATTCAAAGTTAAGAAATAAGATTGACAAAAAGTAGATACTTGCTTGAGGCTCTATACAAATAGATACAATGTCTTTGATTTTCTATTTAATAGAGCCTGATAATTTGGTAGTCAACATCTGAAAGAAGAGGATTAACTAATAACTCATTAAACACACTACAGTTCTGCAATACTAAATTTGAGTCTAATAACTTTTGAAGAGAATGCAAACAACAATTATCAATAACAAAATGAATAAAATTGGCATATTGAAATTTGAAATTAGGGCATCTGAAATCCAAATTTGATTGAGAAAGGATAGAAAATTTTGTGATCAATTTTGATATTTATTTTATCAAGGTTTTGAGAAAGCTTGTTGAAGATAATGTAGAGTATATAAATTATTAAGAGTTAATTTGTGTATTTTTGTTTGTGTTTGATTAAGAGAATATGTCTATAATATTTGGAAACTTTATTATATATATGCATAAGTATATTATGGTGTTCCCTTGTTATTTTATATCAAACTTATTTAGATATATATAATTGAACTATAAGTATCTATATTGGACTAGCAGCTTCACTTTTGCCAATAGCTTACATAAATTACTATAAAAAACAAGAAAACCATCACATATGTATTTGATAAACTTCCATTAATCTCATAGTTGATGTGTTGGACCAACACTAAATTTTTCCTTGGTGCCCCTCAATATGTTGGTGCCAATTCACTAAAAAATGGGTCAAAATCTAAACCGTGATCCCTATAGCTTTAATTCCACATGCATCAAATTCAATGCTAAAAATAAAACAAACATTAGGTTTTAAAATTATTTATTATTAATTTTTTTAGTCATTAAAACCATTTATAAGGAAGATCATATTTGTTTTATTCAGTTTTATAAATGTATTAAGGACCACTTGTGACTTAGGGAACAATAATCTTAAGGTAATGGTTATATTTTGGTTGGCATGGTTTGTTAATTGAAATAAAAAAAATGTTTGAAAGGCCATTATTGATTATGGATATGGTTAAGATATATTAGTAGAAATTATCATTATTGATGATAGATATGGTTAAGACATTATCATTATATTTATTCATTTCAAGATAGATGATTGTGCATGCAAACAACTACTCTCAGTCTTCAAAACAAAAGAAACACAAATCCATACCTTATAGTTGAAATCATAAATAAACTAGCTTATAAATTATCTACATCTCATCCCAATCTTTTGACTACTAGAGCTTTGCTTCTACCAATAGCTTGCATCAATGATTATAAAAATTGAGAAACTGTCAGCAAATATCTTTGAATAAATACTTTTCAGGGAAATTATAATTATACTTATTCATTTTAAGATAAATGACTGTGTATTGAAACAACTGCTCTCAATTTTTAGAACAAAAAAAAACACAAATCCATACCTTATAAATGAAATCACAAGGAAACTAGCTTATAAATTGTTTGCACCTTTGTTTCCAACCTCTCATCCCAATCTTTTGACTACCAGAGCTTCACTTCTACCAATATATTGCATCAATGACTAGAAATTTTGAGAAACCATTAGTAAATATATTTAAATAAATGCTTTTTTTAAGGAACATATCATTATATTATAAATCTATTTTAAGATAGATGATTGTGCATTGAAACAACTTTTCTCAATTGTCAGAATAAAAGAAACACAAATCCATACCTTATTGCTGCAATCACAAGGAAACCAACATATAAATTATTTGCACCTTTTTTTCCAACCTCTCATCCCAATATTTCAACTACCATAGCTTCACTTCTACCAATATCTTACATCAATGACTAAAAACATTGAGAAACTATCAGCAAATATCTTTAAAGAAATGATTTTCAAAGAAAATATCATTATATTTATTCATTTCAAGATAGATGACTATATATGAAAACAACTTCTCTCAGTCTTCAGAATAAAAGAAACACAAATACATACCTTGCAGTTGCAATCACAAGGAATTTAGATTAAAAATTGTCTACACCTTCATTTCCAACCTCTCATCCCAATCTTCTGACTACCAGATCTTTGCTTGAGCCAATAGCTTGCATACATGACAAAACAAATTGAGAAAACATCACATATGTATTCAATCAACTTACATTAATTTCATGGGTGACATGTTGGGCCAACATTAAATTTTTTTTTGGGACCCTTAATACACCAGCACCAATTCCCTAAAAAATGGGGTAAGTTCTAAACCTCCATCCCTGTAGCTTTAATACCACCTTCACCACATTCAATGCTAGAAATAAAATAAACATTAGGTTTGAAAATTATTTATTATTAAGTTTTTTAGTTATTAAAACCATATAAAAGGAAGAGCATGTGGTGCCAAATAATATTCAAAACATTTTAATAGTGAAATATAATTATTAATTTAACTTATGGTGTCCTAAGTGGTCCTTATTATTCACACACACGCACACGCACATGTACACACACGCATGCACGTACGCGCGCACGCACACACACACACACACACACACACACACACACCTAATGATTCCAAACTAGCATATACATGTCTTGTGTAATTTTTTGGTGAATTAGACCCATACATGTGTAATAATTTTGGACAATATATGTTTTAAAATAAGATCAAGTTTAATCTATAAGGTGAATCTATGTTCCAAACTATGAAATTGTATAAAATTGAGGATATTTTACCTATGTATGTTTTCATAGAATTGGCCATTTGCAAAATTAAAAAAACCTACTTATAACCTTTTGTCTATAAATAAAAACTAAATTTTTCCCTAGATAGGGGTTGTTAGCACATTCAATGTTGAGCAAAGGTCGTTAACATTTATTGGACATCAGGGAGATGTGCCATACATAGTAAAGGTTTATCACTTGGATGGGTTATTGTGTGGGACCTTATATGGATCAATGTTGTTGGACAGGCCTCAATCATGTTCTACTATACTACGGTATGATGATCACCAATGATGCCATAACTCATAGGGTGGGCTTTTGTATGAGAAACATTGGTTTAAGTTAGTACCAAGATGTATAGTGTGCCAGTTTTAGTTTATTCATAATTTCTTTGATGAATTTAGAGTCATTGCTCCAGTTCTTTCATCTTCTATACCCCTTTGGATCAAGGGAGATTTTTTTGGGTTTATGATCCAAGGTCTTTTATTTTAATATTTTAGTTAGTATTTTATTTAATGTTAGTTTTATTTGTTAAATAAAATTTGGTTAATTATAAAATTTGGTTTGTCCTCATAACCACCCATGAATATCTATAAGCCTTCATCTCTCTTTGTAAATATTATCTTGAATGAAATATAATATAATATTTTTGTGTGAAATACTTAGTTCATGATGTAAATTTCTCATATTCTTTATATTTGATGGGCAACAAAAATATTATTATTTATAGTGATTTGAGACAAATATTGAGTAAGAATGAGCCAATTTTGACAAAATACTCATAATGATTTGGTCATTAGTCTTGGTTACACTTATCTCAACAAGTAGATGTCTCAAATGCTTGCCTTGGTGATGAAATCCTCAATCTAAGGATAGTTGTCTAGACTAAGAGTGTCAAGATTATTTTTTAGTTGATGTGCCTACATCTTTATATGCTTCCCAAAAATATCCTCTAAGATTATCCAAACTTCCCATGGTTTCATAATGCCCTAAAACTGAAACTTTAATTTTGGAGACACTTACTGACTTAGGATAATTTTGGCTTCTTCAAAATAATTTTTCCATTATGTTCATTGGATCATGCCAAGAGGAGTAGATTTTTCACTTATTTCCATATAGTAAAGAAACATACTAAGAAACACATCTATAATGTACCATTTCCATTTGAATTACATGAACTAGTAAGGATTACCTTTTTTCTACCATTTCAAGCCAAGAAACTTTTTATGGTAAAACAATAATAAATTTTTAAAAGGGTTTTGGAGTAATATGTCAAAATGATTGACTCGATGAGGGGATAATAATGGGATAATAACCCAAAATTTGATTTTACCCAAAAAAAATCTCTAGAGATACATGTTAAAATGATTAGCTTGAAGAGAGGATCACATGAGTATAGTTACCCTATGGAAAATAAAATTAGACATTTTTTTTTGGAAGTTTTTTGGTGTTTTTGTTATTTTTTAAACTCTTTCTTAAATCTATGTGGAACTATATTATGGGTTTTTATTGGGACATTTTTCAATCATAACCTTTAAGTTTTGTATATGTTAAAATCTATTTGATAATAACCACTTTTCTACCAAATGTGCACTCTACACTACCCTTTCAATGTATTATTCTAAAACTAAATAGAGAATATTGATATTGTGCGTAGATCTTCCAAATGTTACTAATATTATTTTCAAATTACCAGGTTGGGTGTGTCTGATATATAGCCTCTTTGATATATAAATATTAGGCATAAATAATAAATAAGCTCAAAGGGCACTAACTATGAAGTGTTCTACCATATCTGTAGCCAAACTATCCCATCTCTGAAGTACATAGAGATTAACTTCCTAAGGCTAACCACTTACCTATGCATCACAAAATCAAATGGCCAATGGATTCCTATTGGAAAAAAATAAAAATATCCTAGACACTTCCAATATATCATGAGGTACATGGAAGTTAAAGTATGTATACAATGTTTTATAAGCCCTGAGTATTACAAGATTATCCTCACTTCATCGATAACAATGAGTTATCTTAGGTAATAATGACAATAACCTATGAGTTTTAAAACTACTAGAACATACTTTGTAATGTATGGAAATTCTATGGAAAAAAAAGATAAAACCCTTATCACCCCACCATGTTCATTATATTGATCAATCAAGAACCCCCAAGGGTGAGATAAGAGCATAATATAGGGTATTTATAGTAAACCATTAATATCTAGGCTTGAAACTCAATAATTAGGAAATAAAAACTACAAATTTAAAAACATAATTGAATGGATATGCAAAAAAAATTAAGAGTACATATTTTATCTTTATACCTGTGGTGGACACAAAAGTTGAATATATGTATTCTCCAAAAAATCTTACTACAAGGGTGAAGCTTTAATAACTTTGATACCATATAATATTACTCAAAATCATTATATCTACTATTAAAAAAACATCCATAATAGATGCAATATATATATATATATATAATAAAAGCTTAAAGAAAGATCAAACATATATTTTTTCCAAATAACATTACTACCTATTTAGATTAATAGCTCGTCTAAATTCATCAATATAATAATAGTAAATATCTTCCATAATGTACCACACCCACTAGCCCTATATTCTCTTATATAGATAATAAAGGAGGATAGGGTTAGGTTTAGGGTTTTAGGGGGTAGATACTTATAGAGCAAGTCTTTAATAATTGGTTAGATATAAGACTTATCTATTATTAATGAAAGTCAGTTAAATAAATACTTAATTGAGAATATTCTTTAATAGTGGTTATTAATAAGTGTGCATCAATTAGTGTTTATCAACAAATTATATTATCAGTGCATCTCTAAACCATACAAATAAGCATGTGCTATCAAATACACTAACACTTATCCTTGTGTATGATATTCAAGCAAGTAGTTGATTCTATATGCTTTTGTGAGTCTTTTTATTATAAATATGCAATAATATCTCTTTAATATATATAAATGAACTAAAATGTAGAGGGTAGGAAATCTTTAGACATGATCCTTATAGTTGTGTGAGTATGAAACCAATATTAAATGCATTGGGTGTCTTTGTATATACAAACTTATCAAATTCAATTTAAGGACATATTTATGTGCAATCCAACATCAGATAAAATATATAATATATAATAAGGGGGCCAATATAATAGTAACTTTGACCCAAGTGGTAAAAGGGCCTAAAATCACATTGACTAATTTTGATATAAGTCAATCCAGTATCAAAATGTTTTGATATTGGAAAGCAAAGAAATCAACCACTGAGATATAATTAAAGGGACCCCAATACTTTGAAAACAAAGAGGTGAGAGAAAATGAAATTAATAAGAACAACACTTAGCCACACGAAGAATAATATAAGATCGAAAGCACAATTAGAAATGTCACAAGTATCAATAACATAGAAAAAGTGTCAATAACGGTCTAATTTAAACTAATGATCCATATGCATAGAAAAAACTAACAACATTTCAATTATAAGGCATGTACAACATATGTGTACACACATACACATAAGAATAGATCACTTTGTAGACACCAAATTTTATTTTAGTGGTATTTTTAGATGTTAATTTGCATTGATATGCAGTACTTGAGTGTTTATCAACTTTAATATCATATTAGGCCCTTATTGACATGTGTTTATTATGTTATTAACCTCATTTTCCTCCCTTGATTTTTGTTTTCTATATGTTCCTTGTTTTCCATGTTTTCCACCTTTGTTATGTTATTCTATAAGTTTTTCCAGGAGCATAGCAATACACTCCTAATTTGAATTAGAGTGTACCACTACATACCTAGTAGTTCTTCTCTTGGGTCCATTTAACATTTTTATCTTGTTTCAATAGGGTTTTTTCTTTTTTGTTAGCTTCCTTACCCTCTATGTGTTGGCATGTGTGATAATAAGGTCTTATTTTAAATGTGATAATTTTATATATACACATGTACATTAGTACATATAGGAGAATGAATGAAAAAGTGGTAAGTATGAATAGAAGTGAGTGATAGTTGAATAAAATCAAATTTTCAAGAAGAGGTCAAGAGTGATAAGTATAAATATAGCATTTGATTGAAAAAAAATCATTTTGAGTCTTCATATTATATAATTTTCAATTATTCATGCAATGAAATTACATATAGGGATTAGGGAATGCATCCCCATGATTATTTGTTAAATTAAATTGAGTATTGGTTTCCAAATTTTCTAAGCATGGGTGTTTGATTGAGATAGGCCCCCCCAATGACTACATATTTTTTAAGTTTTTAAAGTATTTTGTGCATTGATTAAGGTTTTAAGAAAGGCCAAGCATCTATGGGTGATGCACCATGAATTCTATAAAAATGACCAAGGTTTTCAAATCTTAGGAGTAGAGGATTCAAGTCACAATTCTTTTTATGAATAATTATATAGTGATTGGTATCATAGCTTAGTGTTTACCCCTAAAACAGATCTAGGATCCTGAACTTGGGTTAATAGGATTAAGAATATAAAAATGATAATGCACAAGGATGATAATTATGATCAAGGAATCCAAGAAGGGTGGTTAGATCATATTTTATCCTCACAATGAAATCAAAACAAACCTTTCTTACCTTCCTTGAATGCTCCAAGATATTTCTTCATTTGGCTTGCTCAGCTTGTGCTCAAGAAGTCTTTAGAAAATGGATTTGTATGGCTCCTTCTCTCCTTGGCACCATTATTGGCTTTGTCTTGATGTATGCTCAAAGTGTCTTGGCTTGAAATTTTTGAATTATAACTCTATAGATTTCAATATTGTCATAAAACTAGCATTATAACACTATATTACCTAGATCAAATGGAAGAGCATAGTGAATAAAAACAATCGACAAAGCACAACTAAAATACAAGAAAAACAACCTTTATTACCTTCCTTGAATGCTCCAAGAGATTTCTTCATTTTTATTTCTCATCTTGTGCTTAAGATGTCTTTGGAAAATGGAATTGTGTAGCTCCTTCTCTCCTTGGCACAATTTTATTATCTTGATGTATGCTCAAAGTGTCTTGGCTTGGAATTTTGGCATTATAACTCTATAGCTTTCAATATTGTCCTAAAACTAGTATTATAACATTACTATGTTCAAGCTATCCAAATGGAGAGGTAAATGATTGTATTTATAGGTTTAACAAAAGGGCTTTCGAATGGGTTCAAACCTTACCTTAATTCATTAATTAACCCCAGTAGAGTTAAAAGGTGTCCAACCCTCATTATTAACATGGAATAGGCATCAGTGAGTTATTTTGGATTTTGTATAATTCACAAAAGGTAATTATGAATTCCTAATATATTTTTTGGTTTTTTAATTTTATTTTTGATAATTTATTTAATTGCTCAACGATGATTCAATTAGGTTTTACATGTTAATTAATTATGTTTAGGGATTTTAGCATTTTTCAAGATTTAAATTAATTTGATGGGTACATTTGCTCTTTTTAATGGATTAATAGGCTAAATTGCATGTTATGAAGCCAAATTTGAGATGTTTAGTGATTATTAGGTTTGATTTGCAAAGGTTGGTAAGAATTGATCTAAAGTCTAGTATAAAACCATTGGTGGCCAATTTTAGGTGTCTACAATTTGCCCCTATTTGGGAAGGTGTTGGAAGCTATAAGCATAGTAATGTCTTCTCAAAGAGTAAAAAGGTTTTATGTGCTTATGACTTTAATGTAAATGTATTAATTTTAGTTTCCCCCTTTAGGTAGCTATTGGCAAAGGGGGTCAGCAAACGGTCCCTCAAAAGAAGGAAAAGAGTGGATAAAATAAATGGAAACACAATGATTTATCCAAAGGTGGTTAAAATAATTAAGAATGCAAGTGGGATGGTATAAAATGATTTTTTCATAGGTGGTTATAATCATTGGACCTAATTATGTAAAATATGATATGAAATATGCAAGTGCGATGGTGTACAATGGTTTGCCCAAAGGTGGTTATAAGAATTGTACCCTAATTATGAAAAATAATCCCCAGTTGGGTGACAAAAAGTGAATGATTTATCCAAATATGGTTATAATCATTAACTCTAAAATTGGTGGAAATGAAATGATTTACCTGAAGA
Source organism: Torreya grandis (assembly GCA_037957365.1). Taxonomy (NCBI): domain Eukaryota; kingdom Viridiplantae; phylum Streptophyta; class Pinopsida; order Cupressales; family Taxaceae; genus Torreya; species Torreya grandis. The sequence goes on from JARHVA010000307.1 coordinate 2,666,089, forward strand.
TGGCTATAATCACTAAAAATGCAAGTGAGATGATGTGTGATGATTTTCCCATAAGCGGTTATAATCATTGGACTTCAATAGTGGAAAACATCATATGAAATGATGATGGAAAATATGATGATATCAAATTGATACAGTAGATAAAGATGAATTAGGCAACCTGCTAGTAGGTAGATGTTCATCCGAATTGGCAAGGAGGATAATTCTTTCATTATTTAATTAATCTATTTGGGATATGATTTAGATTAGATTGGGAATGTTTTTGGTGCTAGTGCCAAGGAGATATCATTGTTGCATTTACCATGTATATTTATTGAATCTAATTTGTGTTATATCATGTGATGGTAGGAATCATGATATAATACCATGAGGACTTGGCCAAAATATGCATAAGGACTGGCTCTTGATCTAATAGTCAATGTAAAATAATGAGCCAAAACCATGATGATGATGTGGACACATTAATATGGATGGATTCAAGAATAATGTGCAAGGAATCACCCAATAAAATAATTTAGATTGAATCAAGGGAATAGTACTGAAAGCAAAAAAATAGGTGCACAAATAAACAAGAAAATAAATAAATAAACAAACAAACAATAGTTAGTCATAATGTTAGTACAAATAACATAACATAAATAAAATGATGCACACTAACCCTAGAAGATAAGAGAGAATGAAACAAACAAATAAGATGGGGGAATAGAAGAAAATAAAGGGGGTGGCCAAGTTGTCTCTAGATGCACTAGGCAAGTGGACATTGCCTACATGATTCTATGGATGTAATATCTAACAAAAACTTCATGTTGATTATAGTTATCCTAAATGGGATAAAAAAAATTATGATAGAGAAAACATGATGAATTTTATATAATAATATGGGAATGATCTTGAAAAATGGCAAGTGTGTGAGATAAGGCTGAAGCAGATGGGGAAACTAAGTGGCAAGTGATTTCATGTGCCTTAGTAAGGGTTCCCAGAATCCTTAATGTAAAGAAGTGATCAATGTTTTTGGCTTTACTAAATGGTTTTAAAATGTTTTTTGGAATTTTTGGAGCACCTCAACTCAATCAAGAATGACGAGACACTAAACAGTCTAATCTCATAAAGTGGTGAGAGCATTCAAACTTGAAATTGATCATAAAACAATGAGAGTGTATGAATAAGGGGGACTCAATTGACCTCAATGTGAATTTAACATGGCCCATATAGTCCCAAAATAAATCTAAGTCATAGTAGTTCCACCTTATAGTGGAGGAATCTAACTAGTGTAGCAACAAATTCAAACAAAATAGGCATAGTTGGCATAATGGCACATTACGGCATAAAAATAATAAGTTGGTATTACAAGGCACAATAAACAAGTGTTTCCCCTAGTTTTCCCATAGGTGGTTATAACTAGGAAACAATGGTACAAATCAATGATACTAATTTTCCCATAGGAAGTTATAATTACTAGCAAGACCAGTGAGACATTGATTTTCCCAAAGGTGGTTATAATCAGGCCCACACAAACAAAGCATGATAGATAATGAAATAAGAAATGAAGGATGCAACTGTTAAAACTTCTATCATATTGCTCTAAAATATGGCCTCTATCTGAAATACATGAAATAAATATTGAAATTGACATGATTCTTCATGTTGGAAGCTAAACTGATGGATGAACCAAGGTCAAATTGGCTAGGTAAGGAGTGATCAAAACATGTGTTGATACGTATAAATTTACCATAGGGTTCCTTAGTGTTCAAATAACACTTCTCATTTTAAAATTCAATGAATTTAGAGCATGAGTATCAAGTTGTGGCAACTTGATGTCACCTATGGTGAAATAGCGATAGAGATATGTATTGGTGTCCCATGATTTTATAATTAGTGATGGTTGGGAGCCATCATGATCCATTATTTGTGAATTTCATATAATCTATGTTAATACTTAGTGAATTGTGGTCCAGACTTAAGCTACAGACTAATCTACGTGGATATTTATAATGAAGCTAAAATTAAAGTGATCTGGTATAAAAAAAGAGAAAAGAGAAGGGTAAGGAAAAAAATAAATGAGTGATTGCCAATCTTAGTCTCAAACATCATGATAAAGCATCAATTGCAACTAAGTACACATTCAACCAATATATAATGCAACATATCTTAAGCTCAAATTTCACTATATACTAGGTAAACTTCAAAGGATGATGTAAAGAGTCACAAGTAAGAACCAAGTCTACTTTAAGGATCTACTATTGTAATCAAATAGAATTTACACATTTGAATATAGAGTAAAATGAAATGAATAAATACCTAATATCCTCCAACTAATCTAGCATATGCATAAATTAGAAACCCTATGATTAGAGAATGCAACTTAGAATTCAAAGAAACTATTCAAATTCAAGACAAACTAGCAATTGAGAGAAAAGCTATATTAGAAATTGGCATATCAAATATGGAAAATCTTTGTAAAACTCCTTGATTATATTAATTGCTTCAATTATACAAAATTTTCTCAAAATTCTCTCCTTTTATAAATGGTAATACATAGCTTTTATAGAAAGACCAAGCAATGCAATGGTCAGTTACAATATACAGATGCATAAAAGATAAGGACAATTGTCCTTCAAGATGGTTCTAGAATACACATGTTTTCTAAAATTAAACTAAACTAGGGGTAATATGCTAATATAATATCATATGCCTTACAATGGAATATTCTAGTTCAAAAATTTATAAAATTCTACAAAATAGAATATTGTCTAATTTATTGGTGGGGCCTCTACTTATTATTTCTGGAGGATGTTCATGGCTTTAATATGTTGCTCATCAACTATCTTTAGATCCATAGCAGGCTTCAGGATATGCTCCTCCTCTTGATCTACCAATTCCTTGAGTTCTCTATCATTTTTTTAAATGGCTTCTTTAATGCTCCTAGCTTCATTTATCCTCTCTCCAACATTGAATATCATGTCTAAGATCTTACTGTTATCAGCCCTAGATTTGCCTTTGCTCTTTCCTTTGATTTATTGAGTTACCAAAGTAACCCTATGTTTGAATTCCTTATCATTTATGATTCTAAGGGTAGTGGATTGTGCAGGATCTGCAAGCATAATCCTAAGAAGCTATTCAATCCTTGCAATTAGCTCCTTATCATCTTCTAGGAGCCTTTCCACATTATTTTGCCATGCACTCAAACTTTGAATTTGTCAACCATAATTCCCAAAATTATGCTCAAGTGTCCTAAACTGATGGTTTTGAATCCTATGATTTGTCTCCTTGCTTAAATGTTTAGAATTTTGGCTATGTTGTCCTCTAAGGCTTGACATTAGGTGACTAGACCTTGGCTAATGCACCATGTTGTGTTAATGCACTTTACCTCAACTTTATTATTTTGAGTGCCTCAAACATGTCATAAAATGACTCATCAAGCATTTTTGTCATTGCCTCAAGTAATGGTATAATTACCTATATCTCTAGGTTTTCTTTTTCCCTTTCCAAATTATAGATCCTATATTTCATTCCTCTAACCCCTACTTTTGCTTATGTTGACTGGGCTTCAATTAAGCTTTCAACATCTTCTTCATGAATGGTATCTTTACCCAACTATTACCCCCCAATTGGGGTTTATCTTACAAATGGCTCCACCTTTTGTAAGTTCAATTCCTCTACTCCCACCATGGCTATCTTGGTGGTAACCCTCTCCAATCTAGATTTTTCTAGATTAAATTGCATAGTGGTGGATGACTCTATAAATTTTAGAGGTTTAGGGACCTCTACACTTGTGTTATTTGATGCTCTTGGGGCATCCATTCTCTTGATTTTAGATCTTAGAGAGACCAGAATCCTTCTCTCTTCTTATTCTTTCACCATAGCCCTAATCCATGGCTTCATGTCATCATGCACTTCAACATTTGTAACTTTTGTCATGGCCCATGAATGGGAAAGAGAAGGGATCTTTTTAAAAAATTCATAAATGAACCAATCTAGTATAACTGACCCATGAATGGGAAATTCATCACTAAATAGGTTGACCTTACTAGTTGGGTGTGTGAGAGTCAACCTAGGTCTTCTAGGCCCAATAAGGACCAATGCCATTTCTAATTTTCTCTTCTCCCTAGGATCTAATGGGACCATACCAAGATCAATCTCTTTCTCTTTATCCTTTTTATACTTCCCTACTTGGATTTGAGATTCTTCAAATTACTCTTCTTTTTTATCAGTGTCATATGCCTTTGCAAGTTATTTGAGATCACCCTCAAGTGTCTCTTCTGGATCTAAGGCAATCATATCTATGTACTAAAATAGGGAAGGTGGCCTTTTTGGGAGTGTTGAAGATGAGGGCCCCTCTCTGGGTCTCTCTTCAAGTCTCACTTCTCCTAATTTCTCCTTACCATAGCCTTGTTCATCTTAATTTTGCACAACCTACTCTTAAGGATGTGGTTGTGGTTGTTCTACTTAGGTTTGTTCATGGGCTATCCCATTTGGTTTAGGTAGCAAGTGATATTTTAAAGGATGCATTTTGAATGCCTCTCTAGATGGATTATCATTCTTGGTTAATATGTGTTCAAGTTTGATGTTGTGCCCTTGAATCCTAGTGAACACTTCTTCATAATTCTTGGCCTTAATATATATAACATCATGAACACTGAGTTGATACATATACTTAGGCTTGGGTATCTTCTTCTCCTCCAAATGGATACTCACTATGTTCTTAGGATCCCACATCTTGAGTTCATCAAGCTAAAACCCAAATGAATCCTTGTATTTGGCCATGGTATCAACCTATTTTCCAATCTTAAAGTATAGTTCTTCCAATGGTTAGACATAAGGGGTAGATAAGACTGGTAATGCCATTGATGAGCTAGGAGGCAATTTCTTATTTGGCAAGCTTACCTGGAACATATACTGGTAATCCGTAAGGTTGGGACATAATCCTCTCAATCCTGATGACTATGTAGTCAGGGAAGTACCAGATGTCACCCATCATTTCAACATAATTTTTTATTAGTGGGTGGAATTTAGGCATGGGAACACCTATTATAACCTCTACTATGGCTGGGTAGACATAGTCACAAATAAATTTCATATGGTTCCTATATTTAAATATATGTAATTTGGAGTAATGGTGGGAAATGGTGGTTTTTCCCTAAAGAGACCAATTTCTAATACCATGGAAATTGATTTAGGCAAGAAGGGAATCTAATAGGTATGACATCATATAAACTACTTAGATGTCTTTCTTTTGATGGTAGTGAATTGCTTGGCCAAGAAGACACTGATCAAATCTCTAATTGGAGGGGTGATATTTTGTTTCACCATGAAATGTACATAGGGGACTTAGATTTTATTCACATAGGTGGTTGAGGGGGCTCCAAAGGATCAATTTAATAGGGTCATTATAACTTTTATGCCCTCCTTAAATTAGACTATTAGGATTTTTCCTTTAAAGTCCTTGAAGATATGGGGTCCTTAGTGTAGCCAGGGCCTAAGGATAGAGTTTAGGTCATGGTTATTGGTCCATTTATTAATTTTGGACAAGTCAAGATGGGGGAGAGGGAGCTTATAATATCTATCAAAAGTTATAGGAGAAATATAGGCTATCTTTTTGAAATTTCCTTCCCTGATTATCCATTTATTATCTACCCTAAAATCAATAAAGATGGGAGCAAAGATGTCTATACAATGTAGTACCTTGGGTTTTGTAGTAGCGTGGTGAAGGCTAATCATCTGGACAATGACCAAGTCATAATGCCTCTAGCTCACAGTGGCTATTCATTGCTCCTCTTTTGTTATATCTTTTAGTTTGTCCACCATGAAGAAGAATTCAGACCAATTTCTAATGCTTAGGACAATTAGGGCTACAATGTCTAATTTAGTGTCTTTGAAGATTCATCCCTCATTATTTGTAGATAAGTAGAGCTTGGTCTCCTCCTTCAATTGTTGTCTATGAGATACCATGGTCTCTTCTATAAATTGCTTATACCTGATAGCAAATGGTCCTTTTGAAAGCTCTTTTGCACTCAAAAACATAATCAAGATCTCTTTGGATCAAATTATGACCAAATGAATTCAATTAGGTTGCCTTTATGCAGGGTTTAGGGTTTTAGATATTTAATGGGAGGATATATCAAGACTTTAATTCATACATCCTTTGGATTTGATTTAGACCTTTACCTTTATACCTTTGCATTTTCAAGTGTATAAGATCTTTTGTTTTGTCCTTTTATACTTGCATAGTGCCTATGTGGCATTGTTATGGACCTTTCGTGACATTTTTCATGAATGCCTTTGAGCACTAGCCATTGGTATTTAAAATAACTTCTTTTATTTTTCATTATTGGATCAAAATATTGAATTAGCATGAGTTGTTTATCATAATCTAGGCCCTTGCCTATGATTGGATCCTTTCTATTCTAAACCCTATGGTTGTGACACTTGGCCTCTTTGTATGCCTTCCTCATGCTTCGTATCTTATGTCAGTCCTTTATTGAATGAGAATTGGCCACACAATGAGCTCACAAGCCTTTGAAAAGTCATGAGCACCTTCGTGCCATTAGATCATCCTCCAGTGACAAAGCATGAACCATCAAATCATTTTGTTAGGTATACCTCAAATGCAATTTCACCATGCATAAAGCTTATAGGCTCTTGGGGATTTACTAAAAATCCTTTAGGGCTCTCGTGTCATTGGATTAGCATCTAGTGATAAATCATGAATAGTTGATCTACATAGATGTTTGAACTTTAAGCTAGCACATCATTAAATAGGACTTAGGATTGAATTCCTTAGGTTGAGGTTTATTACATGTTTATTGAGCATGAAGTAAACCTTAGGCTAAGGGATTTATATCTAAGTTTTTTGAATTATATAAAGGAGACCATGGCTAAATGTTTCAAGCCAATGTTTACGTTGTGTTTAAATAAACAAAATGCAGGCATTGGTCTAAAACATTTATGCTTAGGCTTATAAAATATACTCAAAAGGATTAACATGACATAATGGTCTAATAAAAAATAGGATTTTATTGTATTAACAAAACACATTAAAACCTTTAGCTAGAAATCACTTTGTCTAAGTCATACATAACAAATGCCTCTCCTTTTAAAATAAGACTTAGTATAAGTCTATAGTTTAAGGTTCATGATGTTTCAATCAAATGTCATGGGGACCTTAAAGTTTAGATTTAGACTAGGTTTATTATGAATATACTTAGACCATAAGACCATTTACATTTTTTTAGATTGAATATTTCTAATGTTTGAGCATTTTTCAAGCACTTCCCTTAGCTTGTAAAGCAATTACCAAGCATTTTAGCAAGGTTTTAGAGTGTATTTTGATCCTGAGCTAGATAATTCATCAGCTTAAATTTAACAGTCTCATGGATGTCAAATACGTCCTTGTGGATGTCAAATGATGATCATGTGAATTTCAATTTTAAGCTCATCAAACTATTGTGACCCAATGCGAGAGTGCCACTAGCACCTCCATGGGAATTTCAAAGATCCTTGACTTAATTTTCTCCATCAAATCACAATCAATAATGATACAACAATTGTAGATCATGATCTGAGAACTTGTTCATGATTGGTTACTTTGGTCAGGTAGGCCTCTTTGCTTTTAATCCTCAAATTTAAGGGTGTTACATGTTGATCATTTAGGCCTTCTATAATCCTTTGACCTTTCAACTATGCTTCACTCCATCCGATCAGGTCCTCATGATGAAGTGAGAACCTTTTATCATGATCCAAGATATTAAATGTGATTGGCTAGAGGGCTATGTGCAAGATTATATTGATCTTCCCTCATACCATTTTATTAGAAGGTTTTGAAAAAGCAAAAATCATTAGATCATCTAATATACATTTTTTTAAAGTCAAATCTTGGGCTTTTCTCACTCTATTGGATCAAATGCCATGATAAAGTGAGGGTCATTGGATCCTACTAGATGCAAAGAAGTTAAGTTAGGACCACTGTGATATAAAAGGCTTAGGCTAAGGTGTTAAGACTAAGGTCTTGATTGTATTTATAAATACACCAGGGCTTTAGGGTCAAAACCTTAGGCTAACACATAGATTAAAGGATCAATCTAACATAAAAGTGGACTCGAGAAACCAAAACTTAGGCTAATGTGTTAAGAAAAAGGTCCCATTTGTATTAATAAATACAATGGGGCCTTAAGGTTAAAACATTAGGCTAAGTTCAAAAATATTAAAAAGACCTTACAAAAATAATATTAGTCCTAGCTAGGAACTTAAAAAGGGGTAAAAAATAAAGGGGACCAAGTATTATAGACCAAGCTCTAGTCGTGTTAAAAAACATGATTAAGCTTGGGACATGAACTTTATACTTAGGTCCAAAATAGATTTTTAAAAGGTTCCCACCAATGTTCAAATTTGAACTGAGGGTTTTTTTAGGGTTTTGAAACATGAATTTCCTAGGAGAAAACACCATGGAACCTAAAACTAAAAGTCATAAAGACCTTTTATTAGCTCTATTAGTCATAATTAAAACAAACACAAGTAAGCTTGCTTTTGATAAAGTGGATGACCCCCAAATTCTATAAATGACCTTAACATGCTAAATCTCCATGTTTAATCTTCAGGGTTTCTCAAGGGTCCCAATTTTCAAGAATGGGGGTATGTTGTTCCCAATAACATGTTAGGTTGATAGAGCAGAATGGTAGAATGGAAAAGTGATAGGCAAAGTGATTAGATTGTAAAATGGTAGAATAGTAGGATGGTAGGGTACAAAGAATAATGTTGATAATATGGTATAACTTGAAACAATCCTCATAGACAATACATCTAGTCACTCAAGCGAAGCACCACTTAAGGTGTATAATGTTCATTGGATCATCAAGTTCATCCCCATATGATGTGGTGAGACTATATACTCCTATGCCATAGTTTGCAACAATGATAAAAGGACCAACTCAATTGGGTTTGAACTTGCCTTTATGCTTCTTCTCAACCATGGGATTATTTTGGTTTTCTTTAAGGATAAGATCACCAAGTTCAAATTATTTGTGTTTCATGTGCCAATTGTAGTGGCCATAGAGTCTATTATGATATTCTTGAATGTTATTTATTGCATCCATGTATTTCTCATTAAGTAACTCTAGTTCTTGTAGGCAAGCTACTCGGTAATCTTCATTATCCATGACATGATTCAAAGAGATATGTAATGAAGGTAACTCAACCTCAATGGGAAGAATACCTTTAGTACTATAAAAAAGTGAGTATGGAGTGGTACCTATGGGAGTGAATTTATTGGTATGATATGTCTAGAGAGAATAGAATATCTGAAGGTGCCAATCATGGTCGGTATCATCAATAATCTTCTTAAGGATGTTGATAATGGTTATGTTTAATGATTTGGCCTGGTCGTTACCTTAAGGGTAATATGCTATGGAAAAATATTGGTTGATCTTATATTTGATGCATAGATTTTCATTAACTTTATTATTTATTGATCAACTATTATCAGATATAATTCCAGAAAGGATATTATAGTGGCAAATGAGAAGGTTAAAGATGAATTTGGAAATTTGCTTTCCAGTCATGTAAGTGAGGGATATAGCTTCAACCCACTTAGTGAAATATTTTTTGGTTATAAGGATATGTTTATGCTCATTAGATGAGGTGGGTTTTATCTTCCCAATGAGATTGAGGCCAAATATAGCAAATGGCCATGGTGTCAGCATTAGTTTCAGAGTCTTGGTCAGGGCATGAACCAGATTAGCATGTCATTGGCATTTATCACATATGGAGTTGTATTTGCATCCAATGTTGGAAAATAATACCCAATAAAAAGGAGTTTTTTGTATAGGATAGCCCTACTAGTGTGGACTCCATATATTCCTTTGTGAACTTCCCATAACTCTAGTATAAATTTTGTCTAAGGTAAATAATGAAGTAAAGTTCCATCAAAACTATAGTAGATAGGGTTAGTCTAAGTAAATTATGATGTTGGGCATTATGGATGAAGGATTTGGATTGTTTTTGGGATAATTTTAGTGTTAAAACATGGTCATGAAGATAGGTATATAGTTATAAATACCAAGTAGATCTGGAACTAACAATATCACAGATCATTGTGATAGTTGATGGTTCATGAGTTAGTGCTAGTAAATTTTTAATGAGAAACTGGTATTCTTTAGCCATATTTATTTGTCAAATAAATGACCCAATGGTGGCCATGGAATATTTTATTCTATTATTGGCCCTTGGTATATGTTCAAATTGAACTTCAATAATATACTACTTGAGAGTGTCGATCATGGCCTTATAAGGAACTAGTTTGTCATCTTTGGTCTAAAAATGCTCTATAACTTAATTGATGATTAACTAAGAATCAACATAAACCCTTAAATGATGTGTGTTCCATTATAATACATATCAAATCCCTAAAAAAAGTGCTTCATATTCATCCATATTATTGGTACAAGGAAAGTTGATTCTAAGTGACTTAGGGATTAAATCCCCTTGTGGAGTGATAAACAAATGGCCTGCCTCTATTCCATGTGATGTGAATGATCCATATAGCTTCTATTGTTGCATCTCAAGATGTGTTTAAATGATGGTCATGATAGATTCATCATGAAATTGGAATTTCAATGGCTCTATATCTATAATAGGATCTTCAGTAAGCTGGTCTGCAACAACTTGCCCCTTGATGGCTTTCTAGTTTATATATTATATATCAAACTCAATGAGAAGCATGATCTATTTTGCCATAAAACCTTGTAAATTTATCTTAGATAATATATACTTGAGTGGATCCAATTTTGAAATGACCATGGTCTTATTATTCAACGTGTAATGTCATAATTTGTGAATTGTGAAGACCATAGCTAAATAGGATTTTTTGATGGGCATATAATTATGTTTATATGCTCCTAGTGTATGATTTAGATAGTACATAGCATGTTCCTTTCCATCATCATCATGTTGAGCTACAAGTACCCCTAGGGCTTTGTCTATGGCTGATAGATATAGTAAGAATGATTTTCCTTTCATAGGAGGCAATGGTGGATTTGCAAGATAGTCCTTTAGTTGTTGAAAATATTTTTGAAAATCATTATCCCAAAGAAATGTCACACCTTTCTTCAAAAGATGTGTAAAAAACATTTATGGTCCAATTGATATATGAAGTTTTGAATAGATTATATCTTGCCCACCAAACTATAGATCTACTTCAAATTGGTTGGTGGTGGCATACATGTTATGACTCGTACTTGGGTTGGATCAGCTTCTATCCCTCTGCAAGACATAACGAATCCAAGAAATTTGCCTGAAGTAACTCCAAAAACACATTTCTTAGGGTTGATCTTGAATTTGTATTCATGTGGTCACTTGATTATCCTTCTCAATGCTATTAGATGATCAGCTCTAGTCTTTGATTTAGCTAGTATGTTATTGACGTAGTCTTCAACAATGTCATGCATCATATCATGAAATATGATTGTCATGAATTTTTGATAAGTGACACTTGCATTTTTAAGACCAAATGGTATAACCTAATAATAGAATGTTTCCCACATAGTGGTGAACATCATTTTATGTTGGTCTTTTAGTGTGATTCAATTATAATTGTAGCTTGAGAATCCATCTATCAGTGAAAGCATCTCATAACCTATTATGAAGTCAACAATCATGTCAATGTTTGGTAGAGGAAAGTCATCCTTAGAGAAAGTTTTATTAATGTCCTTGAAATTAGTGTAAATTTTGATTGCTTCTAGATTTTTATTGACTAGCACTACATTAGGAATCCATTTAGAATAGTTAGTTGGCCTAATACATCTCACTTCTAAGATATTTTCCAACTCATTCTTGACTAATATAGCAATACAAGTTTTATGAAACTTTTGTTTCACTAGTTTGGCATTAGGATGTACCACAAGGTGGTGAAAAACCAAGGTGAGGTCCAAACTAGGCACGTCAGATAAGCCCATGTAATTATATCTATAAATTCCATCAATAAGGATGTAAGTACTTGATGTTCCTCCTTAATGAAGGATGCACCTAGTTTAATCCATTTCAAGTCATCTAGAGTCCTGATGTTTACCTCTATTGTATCTTCCACTAGAAGGGTCAAACCATCTTCAAGAATAGTGGGCAAAGTTTTGAACTATTTTGTAATGTTAGAGTCCTCTATTGAGACTTGTTTCTCAAGTTCTCCTAGGCATGATGAATCAAAATCCCCCAAATCTAGAGATGGTGATGTGAAAAATGCATTCAAAAACTCTTAGATGATGCGATCAAAAGCTTGTTGCTCTTCAAGACTACATTTAGACCTGTAGATAAGCTCATCATTGTTTGTATCTTAGATGATATGATCAAAATCCTATTCTTCTTCAAGACTAAACTCAGACCTATAGACAAGTTCATCATTGGTGGTTTCTTGGTCTATATTTAAAGAAGGTTGAACACCCCCATCTATTGGTCCCTAAAATAGGTTTTCACCACTAGATTGGCCTTTATCTTTTTTCCTTGGTCCAACAATGCCTCAAAGATGTTTTTGCTTGAGGACCTCAATGTTTTATTTAATTATTTTTGGCTAAAGGTGTTCACCCACTCTCCAAAATAGGCTTCAGGATCCAACTTGATTGAGAACCATTTTTTGTGGTCTCCCAATAAAACATTGTTCTTAAGGCCTATAAAATCATAGAAGGTCTCATCATTTTAGAACTCATCAATTGACACATTGGATTCTTGTTGGCCTTAGTCTATCAGTTGGGGTTAATATAATGGAATTAGATTGTGATGAATGATAGGTCATTAAGCTGGCTATGATTGGACTCTGCTTCACTATCAACATCATTGTCACTAGTCATTAGTGATGGAAGTTGAATTAAATATGTGGGGTCACCCCTAGGTGGTTTAAATCCAAGTCCATAGGTTCCTTTATACCTAGTCATAGAAATTGGCTCAAGTGTTCCTTTTTAATTTGATCTGACGCCTCCTCCTTCATAGTCTTGGTTCTCTATGATCAGATTAAGAATGGGATATTTCGAATTCTTAAAATAATCAACCAATTTGTCATTAGACAACCATGATTCATCACCTTTGAGATGGTCCTTCTCTTAGCCAGGTGCTGATATGAAAGTGACAGGTATTGGACTATGCATTTGTACTTTGCCCTTTATTTTCCATTACATGAAGGATTTAGATTTTGGTATTCCAAAGGAATTTGGGTTCTATGGAAGATTTGTAATGTAAAAGGTGTCATGGGTCAAGTATTCTCCTGGGATATTATCTATGATGATATAATGATTGGACATTTCAAGAGGTGGCATGTGGGAAAGTGAATCTACGGTATCAGGTTCAATGTAGTTGCCCTCTAGTAAATCAATTAGTATTGCCTTCCCCTTGTCCTTCTTGGTAATTAGATTCATGTTGAAATAATAATTATAGCTTTTAAACTCAACCTCTAGATGTTTGTAATGTTTATATGGATGTAAATCTCCTGAAATAGTAGCCTCCATTCTTGAATGGGAGAACTCGATACACTAGTGCAATGTTGATGGGATGGCATGAATTTCATGTAGCCAAGGTCTACCCATAAGTATATTACATGACAAATCAAGATTTAACAATTGGCATAGTATATCATGGGTCAAAGGCCCAATGATAACTGGTAAGTTGATAGTGCTTTGTGATTCTCATTCTTCATTATAATAGGCTTTTATGGTGATTATTTCTGCTTGGATATCTATTATTGTGTACTTGAGAAGCTTGGATATCTATTATTGTGTACTTGAAAATCTTGATGAGATTTAGAGACATAATATTTAGACCTGATCAATTTTCTATGAGGACACATTTCACTTTATGCCTCATTATGTAAACTTCAATGTATAATGGATTATTATGCAGTAGGCCAAGGGATGACATATCACGTTGTTTGAAGGTTACTTGTTGGTCTGGAACTAGGTGTCCAACCAAAGATTGAAATTTGTTAGGGGATATGTCATTGGGAACTTTAGATTGACCAAGGAACTCTGTCAATATGTTTTTATGGATTGTAGATATATGTAAAAAATCTAAAATGGATATTTATGTTAGCATCTTTTGCAATTATTCCACAATATCAAACATCTTTTATTGAATAGCATGAAATGGCTTGTTCTGAGATAGAATAGTTGGTTGGATGATGGGTGAAGTGGTAGATGGTTGTGATCCTAGTATGGTTATCCTTGATCCAAGACCATTATTGCTAATAAATGATGGTGGAAGGGGACCAGGTAGGATTATTTTTAGTAATCGATGTGCTTATGCATGGCCATAAGCTAACATCAAGTTATCTATACAAGGTCTAAACATGGGAATCCCTACTTGCTAGTTTATTTATATGTGGTCGCAGGTCAAAGAATGATTATCGACATAGGTTACTTAAGTAGGAATGATTAGCAATGATATTTTCTAATTAGAACATGGTCTAGTATTAATGGAAATGGTGTTAATGTGACCTCCTAAAATATGGTCTATAACTACATTATATTCATATGTAATTTCATGATAGGTTTGTTAGTTATTTGTACCAATTTGGCCTTGGTTTTGTCCATTGTTTTTATGTTATTGGTTATGTCTTTAGTTACGATGGTTTTTTTGATTTTGTTGGTTCATCCTTAGTTGTTGATACTATTGTTGTTGTTATTGCACTAGCCATTGTTGTTGTTATTGTTGGTTGTTATGTTGATGAAATGGATTCTGATAAATGCTAAACTTTTGATTAGATGTGGAAGCTCCATGATCCAGTGACATCTCTCCATTTTTAATCATATTCTTGATCACATGTTTAATTTACACACATAAATGTAAATTATGGCCGTTGACTTGATGATATTTGTAGAATTCATTTATCATGTACCAATCAAGAATTTTAGTAGCCTCAAGAATTTGCCCTTTCAGAATAGTCTATCTAATTAAGTTAGCTATAGCAATTTTATGAAACACTGATTCAATGGTTTCTCCAAGGTTTTTAAAGTCATGATGAGTAGGAATATTTATTTTTGGAGAAAGGTTTTGCAAAGGTATTGGTTGTTTCATTTATTACATTTGTTGTGTTGGTCTAGGTTGTGGCACTTGTTATGCATGTTGTGTTTGTTGAAGAGTTTGTTGGTTAGGAATTATATTCATATGTGGCATATGCTCTAAAAATGGTGGATACACCATTTGTACATGTCATGACTCTATTACATCATTACCAACAACATTTTTATTATGATTGAATTGTGTGGGTCAATCAAAATTGTTGATCTGATTTTGTTGTGATGCTTACACTTGGATTGGATTTTGATTATGGACATTATTCTAGTTTTAGTTTTATGTTTGATTTGATGAGGTTAGTTTAATGGTCCCTTTGTTAATTAGGGCTCTTTCAATCACTAAACCTTTGTCAATTATCTTTTTAAATGTGTGTGCATACCATAATTCAAAATTATAAGATATATTTTTAGATTGTGTAGATTTTTTGGTAAACATAGTGGTTAGTTGTTTATCTAGTAGATTGTGGGTAAATTAGCTTGCAAGGGCTCTCCATCATTTTAGATACCTTGTGAAGCTTTCACCAAATTTTTATTTTGCTTGTGTCAAATCGACCAAAGAAATATCATACTTGAGATTATAAGAGAAGTGTTGCATGAACTTGTCTAAAAGATCATTAAAATTAGATATTGAATTCTTGGGCAACTTCGGGAACCATTTAAATGATTTCCCTACTAGGCTTATTGGAGACAACTATAATAGATAAATGTCATTATAGGCTAATGGTTGACATGCAATAAATAATTCTATCAAATGAGCCTTCAGGCCACCTTTCCCCTTGCATTTTTTGAACTTTAGTGGTTCGTACCCTGAAGGAAATTGTATCTGCAAGTAATCCATGTTGAAAGGGTGGGAAAACACATCATCCAACTTAAACTTTTTGGTTTGTTTTCCCACTTGAATGAGGGTAATTACATCCTTCATTTATTATAGTTATTATTTGAGGAAATTAGTGGGAATATTGGCATGAGGTGATGGTTGGGTAGTCAAAATTGGATTACTTTAACTAGGATAGAGTGGAAGTGTTTGATGGGGACTATTAGATTGGCTAGGAAATAGACAAAGAATATGCATGCATGGATTAGGGTGTGATTGTTGAAATTACACATATTATGGTATGATATTCTAGTTTGGATTGGGTATGTAGGTCTGATACTATGGTTGGGATAGAGGAATATAGTCATACTATGGCTACTAAGGTTTAATAGGGACAAGTTTCTGACTAGTCATACCTAGCTGATTGAGAAGGACTTGTGAACCAAGACCTTGTCTTTGAATTTGTGGCATATTATGCATGAAAATTAATTATTTCCTAATGGGTACTTGAGGAACATTGGAACCTCTTTGTTGCATGAATCCCGTTTAAGTAGTTAATGCATGTTGGAGATTTAGCATCTGTCTTCGACCAATATTAATACATTATTGGTTAGAAATCATTTACTTTTAGATCAGCATGTTAGTCTATGATTGAAGAGGTATGTTCACTACTACTTTATGAGGTGGAACATTAGTTTCCCCTTATTAAGGTGGAAATATGTTTGGCCTTTGTTGTGTGGTTATGTTTGACGGTGCCTATTGTTATGGAATATTACTCATCACCTATTGATGTGGAGTAAGATTCATCATATTTTATTGTGGCATGGCACTAGTTGTTGGTTTATTACTTAATCCTTGTTGTTATGTGCTTGAAAAAGTAGTTAGTTGAGGATTAGAGGTAGTTGGTTGAGGTCTGGAATTATAAACTCCTACTCCTTAGGTTTACTAACCACTAATGGTGCTAGTTAAAGGTACATTTTATTTTTGACCATTTGTTTGTGCATTAACACCACTTTGGTTTGCATTGGATGTTACTTGCATATTATCCACTATTTGTTTATCACTATTTTATGTATAATTAGAAGACACTTACTCGATATTTAGAGTGCTAAACATGTTTTCTCCTAAAGTGCTTTGTGTAACTACGTCTAAACCTTGATTTTGTTGGCCTATCAAGTCAAGTATGACTCCCATTGAAGGAAGTGACTGAATAAGAGGTGCATTTGACATAGCAATATTATTAAAGTTATGCACTAGGTTTTATAGGTCTAGTATGATGTCTACATTTGAAAGAATTGGTCCTCTATGAGGCTTATTTGTGTGATAAACATACATGGATCTTGATACAACATCAATACAATGGCATTAGGGTTGTTAGAAGAGGACTATTCATTGTTCTAATAAGACATGTTATAAGGACCTCTTACAATAATTAGCAAATTTTCATGCCCTACCTCTATGGCTCTATTAGGATCATAGGATAATGTCATTATAACATAACATGGTTGTCATTGAAAATTTTTTACAATCAAAGGTACATTATCCAAATATTGGGCCATCTTTTCTTGGTCTCACTCTGTGTATGGAGCAGTGTTAACCAAATAATTTGCCAAAGGATCTTGACTTTGTTCTCCTATTTGATTTTTGTATGGTGGATAAGAATCTATATCCCAAACAACATCATCTCCATAAGGGTCTTGAACAAATTCCTCTAGTGTAATAACATTTCCATATCCTAGATTATACATGGCTCCACTACATGTATAGTGAATCAAATGGCAAATATTTCATGATAAGAGAGGATTAGAGTTATGTAAACTCCGAAAAGCTATGTATAAAAAGACAAAAGGATCAAACTAGGTCAAATTCAATCAAAAGGAGTGGAGTTGTATCTCCAAAAGGTCTATGCAAACATTTGGTTAAAATAATATAACATCAAATGTCTAAAGTTAAATGCTTTAGACAAACTAGGTCAAGTAAAATGAACTAAAAATATGATGTCAAACTCTAGGTCCAAAGATGTTCCAAATAGGTGTAAAATAGGAAAGGGAAAAAAGTCACTGGGACTTTTTTCCCTTTCCTATTTGGCCAAACACAATGTCAAAATCTAGGCTCAAAATAAGGCTGATGCTAGGACTTTTAGCCAAATGATGTGTCAAAATCTATACTTGAAACAAATTAGGGATGACTTTAATCTAACAAACTTGGAACACTTTGGCATAAACAAGGTACTTGATTCTAGACATAAATGTGATCAAATCAATATAAGGCACTGAATGAAAGGTATTTGAAGATAGACTGATTGTCACAAATTAAGGCACAAACACCATGGTTTTTGAATTTTGGGTCAAAAATTAACCTAAGTTATGCAATCCAAAAGAGAAATATATGTGTATCAGCCCCTATGAAATGAGGCCTAAATAAAAATTAATCAATGTTTGAATTTGAACTTGTAAAAGTTAATCAAAGACTCAACTTAATAAAATTAGGGTTTTAATGACCAACAATCTAGGAAAATTTGAACAACATGACTATGTTAAACAAATATCCAACAAGACACAAATGATTGATTTCAAATAATGATAATTTGGACACAAGACAAGACAAGTCTATGAAATAATTTGGGAAGTGTAACGGCATTATCACTCCCAAAATATGTGATAATGGTTTGTTTCAAAGACCTTTTAAGGCACAAGACTTGAAATTATTTGGGCAGCATAACATTACCCATCTCAATCAAGGGCCACACTCAATATTTTTGACACAAAATTTTAAATCAAGGTGTCAAACATATAGCATAACACCTCCTCAAATAATGGATTAATGTGGACAAATAAATTCATTCATGATGTGGTATAAACAAAAAAGTTTTAAATTCAACACAATAAGAAACAAAATAATAAATGACCAAAATACAACTAAGTATAATTGTCTTAGATCCTATCAAGGTGTGGCAAAGTGGGGTTAACTAAAACTTACAAGTTATGACTGTCTAGATTAATCCAAAGTGTGGTTAACATAAGAGAAGCATTATGTTAGTTGATTTAATACCAATCAATATATCATTTAAGGGTCTATTCCTTTGAATTATGATTCCATCCATGGACTTCTCAGTGGAATCCCCTAGTTGACAAGACCTAACTCGAGATTTCATTACTAAAGGAGAGGTTAGTCACTCAACCCCCTAGCTCTAATAATATGTGTACCCTAATTTGTATACCCCATCATGGAGCAAGGTTGAAACATATCAAGAGATGAATCCCCAAGTCAATTCTTTCCTAAATAACTCATGAGAGGTAATTACATCCTCTTCACAAGCCAAATTGCATGAAATGAAAATACTAGTAGAAAGACTTTAGGGTTGTTTTTTAATCACCCAATACCATATGGGTTTTGGGGAGAGCCTAGATAGATTTATTTATATTCCTTGGAATAAGGCATAAATGTGATGAAAATGTACTTTTTATCACTTGAGTTCCTTATAGGGGATGGGGGAGAACATACACACACTATTCCTTTTACAAAAATAAATAATCAATAAACAGTTTGTAAGCAATTGTGAGTAAAGTTTGATTTTAGTCACCAAATTTAAATGTGATGATGTTATTTACTTCACCCCTTTCCTTAAGTGTGAAATATTGAAATAATTTCATAACACAACTTAATCAAAATCATCTATGTTCATTTTAATCCCAAAACCCAAATGTTCAAGATTTAGCCTAAGTTCATTTTAAAAACACCAACAACAAGTGTTCAAGACTTAAGCATTCATTTTAAGCACAAATAATGAAGTGTTTCTAAGAATTTAGCCATTATAATTCTTTTTAAACACCAATGTCCAAATTTTCAAGATCTAACATGTTCATTTAAACACTAAAATGAAGTGTGATTGATTTAGCTAGATTCCTTTTAAAAGCCCAAAACAAAATGTGTATTAAGCAAAACTTGTAAATTTTTTGTTTGAATGACATCCTAGACCTGTATTTGTTAGATAGTATCCCTCTTCTTTGAATCACTTTTGATTATGATCAAATTAACTTTAGAAAAAGAGATCTCAAGTTTTTTTTTTGAACACACAATGACCAAGGTCAATCAGAGATGACTGATGTCAGTTCAAAGCAACCGATGGTGGTCAGTCTCAAAGAGAACCGATACTGGTCATGAATAATTGATGTCAGTCGATCAATACCATCATTAATCACCTATGAACCTAAAGTCAAAACCACAACAAATTAAAAACATTAGGTTAGGCAATGATTAGCTAAAAACTCAATAAAACCTGCAAGGCAAGGATTATATAGAGAGTTTAAAAGCTACTAAGATCAAGAAAAAACCATTAGGAATACTTGAAAACATTCAAAATACAATCTTGGTAAATTATTCTTCTTCCTACATATGGATCAATGATGATCTCATAGAACTAAGCTCGATTGGTCAGAACTACTACTAATTGGGAAGAATTGATATCAATTAGGTCTGATGAATGTCAGTCTCTGTGTAGATCTGAGATAATTCAAGAATTAAAAATGCATCAAAATCAAAGTTAAAACTATAAATTTGAAGGAATTTAAGCATTATTTTGTCAATTTTTGAGTTACATCTTCATTTCCTTGCTATGTGGGTTGCTTACGGTCCCACCAGGCATGCCATTTGTGATCAAGGAATCTAAGGAGGATGGTTAGATCATATGTTAGATTGACAATGAAAATAAATCAAAATGAAAACAAACACACTAACACGCATAACACTATCTTACCTAGATCAAAGGGAGGAGCATAGTGAATAAAAAACAATTGACAAAGCACAACTAAAATGCAATAAAAACAACATTTATTACCTTATTTGAATGCTCTAAGATATTTATTTATTTGTCTTACTCAGCTTGTACTTAATAAGTCTTTGGCAGATGGAGTTGTGTGTCTCTTTATTTTCTTGGCACCATTGTTGGCTTTAGATTGATGTGTGCTCAAAGTGGCTTAGCTTGGAATTTTGTTATTATAACTCTATAGCTTTCAATCTTGTCATAAAACTAGCATTATAACATTACTATGTCTAAGCTCTCTAAAGGGAGAGGTAAATGCTTGTATTTATAGGTTTAGCAAAAGGGCTTTGTAATGGGTTCAAACCTCACCTTAGTTCATTAATTAACCCCATTAGAGTTAAAATGTGTCCAAACCTCATGATTAGCATGGAATAGGCATTGAGATATTTTGGATTTTGAATAACTCACAAAACGTAATTATGAATTCCTAGGATATTCTTTGATTTTTGAATTCCCTTTTTGATAATTCATTTAATTGATAAAGGATGATTCAATTAAGTATTTGATTAGGTTTTTCATGTTAATTAATTTTGCTTAAGGATTTTAGCATTTTTCAAGATTTGAATTAATTTGATGGCTACATTTGCTCTTTTTAATGGATTAATAGGCCAAATTACATGTTATGAAGCCAAATTTGAGATGTTTAATGATTCATAGGTTTGATTTGTAAAGGTTGGTAAGAATTGATATAAAGTCTGGTATGAAGCCATTGGTGGTTAATTTTAGGTGTCTACAATAATCTAATCTATAATAGGCCGATTGGGTGTTAAACTCATATTTAAACATACATTGAATTTTTTATGTTGAAAATAGGCTAAATATATAAATCACAACTAGGATATACATAGAAATGACAAAGAAGTAATATACTAGCTAGTTCTGATGCTAACATGGTGTTGGATCCAGAACAAGAAAAAAGTAGGCTAGAAGGAGATTTTGTAATAGTTTCCAATTCTTGGATCTAACGCTTCTAGAGCTGTAGACACTAGCATCGATATAGGGCAATTACTTTGATGTTGATATCTAGGTTTGACACAAGTGTGCTATATAAAATACTTGTTTTAAAAGGATGTGACCACCTGGATGCTTTTAGGTTAACCTTTGCCTTGGTTCTAATTTATTAAGATCTAGGTCATGGAATATCTCTCCTCGTGAATTTGTAAAACCCTATTTCTTCATCTTCATGGTGACCTTGGAGGAAATGGTTAGTGGTCACATGATGTCAATCTAACCCCAAAGATCACTATGTCAATGAGTGTTGCTTACATAGCCAATAATATGAAGAGGGCTTCAAACTGATGTAGTTCTCCCCTATGTGATGGATTGTGTGTGAATCATGTAATATGTGCAAAGTAAGTATAATAGTGACCTAGCCTATAACTTGGCAAATCAGGCTCTTAGGCTAATCCTTTAGTAATTTAGACTTGTAGATGTTTTGTACCTTTGACTATTATGGAAACAAGGAATTTTTTTTCAATTAAATGCTTGATAAAGTGTTTTGGATAAGTTGCCTTGGTCTCTATTGGTCTTTACTAGGTATTTTTAGGTGAATAATGAATGAGTGTTGATTTTATATTTATATCAATCCCTTTAGATAAGTAACTCACATTAAAGCACTTAGGCTGACCATTAGGATATGTTTCATTTGAAAAATAGATGAATTTTAGGGCACTAGATACTTGTATTAGGTCAAAACATTAATGTTGATGCTAGTGTCTATCATGGATATTATTGTCTATGGAGCAAGAAATTAGGTACATGTTTAGAACTTGTAGAGATGAAAGATAAGTACATTTTAAGCATTTTTGGATAGATATAAGGCTTGGGTCATCAATATAATATTGGTAAAACTAATAAATAGTCTAAGGGGCACAATATAGAGTAATGCAAGACTTATAGAAGCAAAAAAAGGTATAAAACTGAGAAGAATAACTAAAGTCTGAGTTTTCCAAGTATACAAGACTAAGGTGTTATATAATCCATAAATATCATCTACATTTACCCCACTTTAATCTAGTAATGAAATTGCTAGTTTAAAAGAAATGAATGTGTATATGGGTGTGTATAGCACCCATTGTCTTTACGTGTGTCTAACTTAAATGCTTTGATGGTGACTGGCCTGCAACCAAGAGCATGTTATAGTATATAATAAATGCATATTATATTGGATTGAATTTACTTTTAAATATATTAAAATTTAATCTTGACCAAGGTTTAGGAGTACACCTATGTGTTAATGTAACTACCTTCCCTATTGGCTAGTTGATTTAAAGAAGACATATCATTGTAAGGATTTAAAATTGAGATTAGGAAAAATATGGATAAATATTGAAACTACAAAAGAGATAGAGAATTATTGGAAGGCCCATGCACCCAACCTTGGATCAAAAATAAGTTACCACCTAGCAGTTGAGATTAGCTCAACTATGCAACCTAATGATACTTATAACCTAGTGAATTTGAGTGAACCAAGTCATCCACACTATCAAACTAGTGAGGTTGGATGATAATATCAAGTCCAAATTTAAAAATTGGCAAGATTGAGTGATTTAATCACCTCAACCATACCAAAAAGTGAACCAACTATTATAGTATATTAGCTCAATAAAATTTATAAAAGTCCAATTGGGGTATCAGTATCTAAAAGTGTTTTTAGAATATAAAATTGATTTGTATTTTTCAATATCAGGCAAAAAGTGCATAGCCTATGCACCTTATAAATTTCTCATGCTAAAAATTTGTATAACATTGGTACCAATGTACATAATTCTACCACAATCATGAATTTGAATCATATAATAGTGCACTTTGGCCAATTCAAAAAAATAATGTAAGTGTGGAGAACAAGATTCTAAAGCATGCCCCCACTATAAATGGATAAAGATGAAAATTTATATAAGTACCAATATGGAGAACATGTTTCCAAAACATGCCCCCACTATAATCTAGAGATGTTAAATATTAAACAGGTGTGGAGAACACGCTTCTAAAGCATGCCCCCACTAAATCTAATAGCTTTGAATGTGTGGAATCCATGCCCATATTGACATACCCCCACTGAATCTAAAAACTAATATAAATACCACATAATGAATAAGTTTCAGAGAACATGCTTCCAAAGCATGCCCCCACTGAATCTAAAAATTGTGCCAAGTGTGGAAAACATGCCTTTATGACATGCCCCAACTAATATGCCCCCATTTTAGGTGAGGTAAAGATAAAAAATGGTATTTACCTCACCTCAAAAGGAAAATACAACTATATAATATGTGAATGGAACCATGTAACATATATAAGGGCCATGTCTAGGTAGATATATCATTGAAGTGCATAAAATCAATGTGATCACATGAAGGCCTAAGATACATGATAAGGATCATGGAAATGTCTAGATAGTAAGAGTACAAGCTCAACAAGAAAATCAAATTCACACATTAAATAAATCAAAAACAAGTCAAAATGCAATGGTTCAAGGAGACCATAAATAATGAACATGTTTAAATGTCGCACAATCAAAGGGATGTGACTTAGTCAAATGTCCATAAAAGCAAGGATGACATATTCAAATGTCCATACAAAAAATAATGACATATGAAAATGTCAATGAAATCATATATATGCATGGGGCCCACAAACAAATGACCATATTCAAATGCTCAAATAATAATTACAATGGCAAGGTGAGACACTCAAAGAAGTGCATAAAGTGAAGTATAAGTAACCATCATAAACATGTCATAGTAGCCCATAGATCCAAGGTGTTAGGAAAACATGCCAAGTATATAATATATCAAGTACCTTATATAATATATAATCATGGATAAAGGCATGTTTAATTACATATGTAATCTCAAACATGATAATTAAATGTGATCATTAAACCATATAACCTGTATATCAATATAAAAAAAAAGGATGCCCCCAA
The DNA here is from genome assembly GCA_037957365.1 of Torreya grandis. Lineage (NCBI taxonomy): Eukaryota > Viridiplantae > Streptophyta > Pinopsida > Cupressales > Taxaceae > Torreya > Torreya grandis. Next base: position 2,690,691 of record JARHVA010000307.1, read on the forward strand.
TGTCTACATGATATGAGTAGAGGGAAGGTCCAATAGCTAAAATATGAATATATAATTTATTTGTGTATGCATGTATCACACTCAAATCTAAGTGTGACACATATGTGTGTATGTATAATTAACTAAATATGCCATTCATCAACATGGAACTAGCATATAGATGCCACGGAGCCAATAAAACATGTAGGTGTCGAACATATTTTTCAATTTTTTTATTTTTTTGGTATTTTGGGAATATTTGAAAATGAAATATCATCCTATGATTCCATCAAATGGATTATCATAGATATCTCCTCACTGTGAACCTGGTTTAGTAATCTTGTGATGCCTTTGAGGAGCATGTATAGGTTAGATATCTATCATAGTAGTATTGGTGTTGTTATGCATATGTAAAATGGTATTATGTGGTCATGAAGAAGTAGTAAGAGTAATAGAAGTAGGGGTTTCAGGAACCCATCATTGAATTTTATGTGGTTTCTTTGGAATAACCATAATAAGATCATGTGTATGTTTTATAGATATCTAAACATGATGCATAGTAGATGGGGATTATGTTTAATCCATTGTACGTCTCTGATGTAATGGTATATTAAGTATTGGTCACCTAGTAAAAGTTATTGCCTAATTTTTAACCTCTTTCATGAATGGGCCTTAGTAGGCTTGGTAATTGACTATCTGGGTATAAGTTTTTCTTTTCCAATAGGATGCTTATATGGAATCTTGGAAACTATGACTACTCAATCAGCATGAAAGTATTTTACACACCCATACACTATAGAAGGTACTACTCAAAGTGAATTAATCCAAGGTATTCCTGATAATATATTAAATATGCCCATGGTTTATATGACTAAAAATTTATTAACCACATGTGTGGGACTAGCCTATAAATGTAGGTTATTCTCACCAAGAACCATTTGGGAGGTCCCATCGAATGCTCTAACTAATATAGTATAAGGATGTAAATAATTATGAGTATAACCCAAGTGCGTAAGTAATGTCATAGTTCAAACATTATCAATTACTCCATTATCAATCATAACATTGTGTATAAGGTGTTTATCAAGGTATGCTCAAATTAATAGAGAATGAAGATCAGAGTCATCATCCTTAATCTCACTATCATTAAAAGTAATAGAGGGTCTTTGAACCATAAGAGGTATATGTCGTGTGTAAATACCAATAATCCCATCTATTGGGTGGCCATAATTTGATGGAAGAGGGTGTGAATTATATGCCATTTTCACAATAATTTAGAATGGTCTTGCAAAATATTTTTAAATATTTTATATTTGTGGTGATCACCAGGTTGTGAGCCTGATTCCTTTGGAGGATCTTCAAATGTGAGTTTTTATTCATCGATAAGATATTGTATCTTATGTTTCAAGGTAAAGCATATGCTTTTATAATGCCTTAGTCCTTGATGATAATCATAATAAACATTCACATAATATCCTTTGGGTAGAGGATGACTCATATCAACCTCGATGGGATAAGGGAGAGATATAAGCTAACACTCTAGTAACCATGGGAGTAATGAAGATGGTATTTTAGGTAAACAAGACAACTATCTCCTTGGTGCATTGGATAAAATAAGTTGATTAGATTTTTGTGAAGCTGAATTAACCAAGGTGTTTGTTTCCTTTTTAGGATTAGGAGGTTTTACCTTTTAACTTGATTTGATCATAAATTTAGTACTAGATGTAGATATAACTAGTGTGTTTGCTACATACTTGAGCTTATTAAATGAAAAAATCTTCATTTTACAATCCCATAAAACATGGCATAATTCATAAAAATATTTAAACTTATTAAAAATAATAGACTCATGTAAAGGAGAAAGAAAACTTTGATTGAATGTGTCTTGAAAATCCTTATCTACCATAGGATTGGTAATTTTAGATACAATTGTTTTATATCTTAAGACATATTCATTGATAGGTTCATTGGTTTCTTGTTTGATTTTGGTAATTTAAGCATATGGAAAAAAATTGGAAATATTAATGGAAAAGTGTGCTAAAAATTGGTCTATAAGAGGTTTGAACGCTTTCACATATTGGAGAGGTAGATCATAAAACCACCTCAAAGCATAGTCCTTGAGGTTTATTGTAAATAATTTGGTCAAAATTTTATCATTAGAGGCATAATCAAGGTATGCCACATAAAAGGATTGAAGATGTTGTTCAAGATCACCTTTGTCATCATAAAATGGAAAATTAGGCTCAACAAAACCAGTTGGCAAAGTCTGCAAAGAGATCTCAAGTGCAAGAGGGTTATGCAATACATCCTAAAAATATATAACATCAGAGGATTTTAAAACATTTTTTGCAATGTTTGTAACTTGTCCTCCAAGGTATTTATAAATTAAAGTAGTGTTTGAACAATATACCCAATGGGATTTAGATTATCAATTTAATTAATCACCAAAGGAAATGTAAACATGGTTTGAGTAGTAATAGGTATTAAAACTAGTATTTGTGTTGAAATTATTGGTAATTCCATGCTATATGTAGCAATAGTAGGTTAGGGAAACAAAGGTTTAAACACATAATTTGTGCCCCCACTAAATGTGTTTTGTTGTAATGTGTTCAAGGGGAGGGATGTTTCAACTATGATTTTTGAACTTTCTATTTCCTATATAGTTTTTAGTATCTCATTAAGATCTTCAAGGTTTTATCGAATATGCTCATGAAACAATCCAATTAATTGCACTTTATCATGGTCTATTTTCTCAATTCATTTGTTTCATGGTTTTCATTATCAAAATATTCTTCTATGATAACCATATCAGTATGTTTTACATTGTCAACATGGGTATCATCATGATCCAAAGTATGAGATCCCTCATTGGTTTGAGACATCACATATGATGGGAAGGGAAGCTCAATGTGTTCAATAAGCACACCTCCCAATCTAGGGCTATGCCTAGGTTGCATGCAAAATAGTATAAGTATGAAATGAAAAATATAGAAATCTGAACACCTAACTATATTATAACTATAGGAATTAAAAAAAATTCATTCATATGAATCAGGTTCACTAAATGTTTAACCCTAAAATAGATCTAGGATCCTAAAATTGCATTGATAGGGTTAAGAATATATAAATGAAAATGCACAAGGGTGATAATCAAATCTATAGTAGGCCAATTGGGTGGTTAATAACATAGAAATGAAAATACACAAGGGTGATAATCAGACCTATAATAGGCCAATTGGATGCTAAACTCATATATAAACATACATTAAATTACTTATGCTAAGAATAGGCTAAATTTATAAAGTACAACTAATGCAATACATGGAAATTATAAAGAAGTAACATACTTAATTGGATTTGATGCTAACACTGTGATAGATCTATAACAGGCAAAAATTAAGCTGGAAGGAGATTCAAGAATAATCATTAGATCTTAGATCTAATGCTTTTGGAGCTCTAAACACTTGTATCAGTTTGGGATGGTTATGTTAATGCTACTATCTGGGTTCAATCTAAGTGTCATGTATGAAATACTTGCTATAAAATGATGAGACCACCTAGATGTTTTTAGGTTTAGATTTGCCTTTGATCTCATGCATTTAAATCTAGGTCATGGACTACCACTCATGAATTTGCAAAATGCTAGTTCTTCATCTTCATGGTGACCTTAGGTAAAATGGGTTAGTGGGCACACAGTGTTGAGTTGACCCCAAAGACTCCTCTATCAATGCACACTACCTATATATATAATACTCCAAAGAGGGCCTAAGTGTAAGGCCCCTCATGAGAAAACAAGGTGATTATGCAAATCAATGATGATACTTCCATAGTGATTTTGATTGTAAGGTGAGTGGATTAGGAATATGGTAAGAGTTAGATAAGCAATGCTTGAATTATTACCTTGTTACAATTGAAATTATAAATGCATTAGGTTTTACATGAATATCACTTCATGACCTTATGAATTGCTCAGTAAGCTAATTATGTTAGTTTAAATTGAATGATCTAGCATGTTATGATTATAAGCTTTAGCTATTAGGATAGCAAATTTCATGGGTATAATAAGTGTGCAGGACTAGGTCATTGCCAATGAAGGTAAAAAGGACTATGTCAGACATTATTCATCATGGGTGACCCTACATAACCATAACCTTGTCTTATCCTAGTGGGATGCATTATTCACCTTTTGGCCTTCTCTATAGTCTTTAATATTAATCTTTATAGGTTTGTTGAACCAACTTTGAGCTTGTCAAATTTAATGCATAAGATGAAGTAGACCAACATTTACATTGTCTAATAGTCAATTTATAGGTGAGACTTTAATTGGTTACTTCCTTAAACTAAGGGGAATCATTAGGTTGATCTTAGAATCAACCACAATTCTTTGCAAGATCTACCAATGCCCCATTATGGATTGGCAAAGAGATCACCATTAAGAAGATATGGGCTAGCTAAAAGAGTGGTTGGCCAATCTAAGGGAAGAAAAAATACATGTCATGTTCTAATTAGATGGTAAGGAGGAGAGAATGCCTATTTAAGGAAGGTGGATCTTTGATAAAATGTTGTTGATGTTTTGGGTTTTCTAAACTTTGAATTTTAGGATCTTTTGGGGACCAACCTAAATGAGGAATGAAGAACAAGTAGAGAGCCAGGAGAGGGAGAGCCTCAACTAGTAAAAACATGTAAAAAAGATACATGGAAGGACTTAGATCATATGGTAGGTATCTTATTGACTATAATATCCTACTAATTGGCTAAATGAAGTTTGTGTGATTCCTAATTGATTACTATGTCTAGAGGAGTAAGGCTACTTGACTTACTTCTTCTCTTTACTTCTTTTTCTATGGTTGTGCTTAAGTCATCCCATAGTTTGCTACCCATATATGGGAATTTGGAGTTGAGATCTTCCTTCATAATAATTAGAATTATTGTATTAGGCTTACATGGATATTATGATTTCATAGTGTAAGATTTATTATGTGTAGAAGGGTCACATTCTTCATGATGGAATAAGGGTTAGGTCTCTCATGTAGGACATGATGGTAGATTACATAAGCCCTCTCAATATAGCTTCTATAACTTATATTTTTGGTTGTATTCCTATCTATTACTACCCTTGAGTGTGCTCTATGATGCTGATGAAAATAGATCTAAGGTTGGGAACCTCTTAACTATCAAGTTGTGGAGCTAAAAGCTTCACTGTTATGCAAATGTGGAGGATGCTAGAGTTAGACAGTCATCGACATCAGTCAGGACCAACTAACATCGGTTAGGGTCAATCAAAAGCTACCGACATCAGTCAAGCATCAGCCAATGTCGATCATCTCTAGATAGATAGGAACTGACATCGATCGCATGTGCATTTCTAGAATTGTTAGTTAGACGAATAGTTAGTTTGATGAATAGTCAGTTTGCATGTAAAGACTAATTTTAGTCTTGAGTTTTCTTTTCTAATTATTGTTTGTTTTGGGATCTATTTAAGAGACCCATGGGGCTGTATTGTAATGTGTACAAAAAAGAAAAGTCAGTTAATTTAAAAGGTAGCAAGATCAAGGAGATCTGCAAGTGTCCAAGGTTGTAAGCAAGGTCAGTTGATCTTCGGTGTAGCAAGATCAAGGAGATCTATGGGTGTGTGTGTGCAAGGTCAGTTAGATCTGCGGGGTAGCAAGATCAAGGAGATCTAAAACACAACAAGGAGTAAGATCAAGGAGATCAAAAAGGGTTGGGAGGTGATCAAAACAACTGGTTGAGTTGGTTGTCACAAGGACTGGAGGAAACAACAATTTGGTATTGAGTTGATTGTTGGTTGTAATTGAGAGAGAGAGAACTCTTGAGGGAGAATTACTATATGCCCAAGAGGTGTGGGAAGAGTGAGATTTCTTCATTGTATTTCCTTCTAGAAGAGTGTTAATACAAGATTGTATTGTCTCTCATATTCAGTGTTATTTCTGAATTCTAGTTACATATTACTTCTGGTTAAATTCCATGTTTAGTTGCTTATACAAAGTTAATCAATTGTGCTCTTAGGAGAGGATCCTGACATTAACATGAAATGCTTGAATTGTCACCTTATGAGTAGTTATCTCCTTGAACATGCCTAGATCTAGGAGTCCTACTTGAGGGTGCCTAAAGTAGTCACTTGATGATGGAAAAAGGTTGGGAGGTGATCCCACATTTTTTTGGTTGAATTTACACTTGGAGTGAAGAGGATCTTATATATAGCTATCGATTGCTTGTACTTTATTACTATTACATATGGCTTGGATCTAAGCATTAATTTTTCCTATTAAAACTTACTATATTTATGTATTGATGATTTATTGTGGGTTATGTTTAAGCCACTATCTTATTTATTTCACCAATTGAATGTTATGGTTATTACTTTAGTGAACTTCTATAGAATTTTCTTGTTATATCATATTACTAGGCCTCCTTGAGAGGGATCCTTGTTGTAAATAGAATTCAATTGGATGTTTGTATACTCATGATTGAGCTTGGCCAAGTTAATGGCTTTAACATATACAATATATATTCTATTGATTATCCTTTGAATTCTTGTTCCTTGCATCCTGAGTTACTTATAATGGTATTACTTTCAATGAAATGTATGCACATAAATAATCACTCCTATATGAAGGCATGTGATTTAGGCTACCTATGCTTTAAATGATTAAGATATAAGGTGTGTGGCTTTTAAAAGTCTAATTTAATCAACCCATTCATAATATGGATTATGATCAATTAAACTAGATCTAGTTGGCCTTTTATGTATTGAATAATATTTCTTCCTTAGTCATTTTTTGTTTCAAAATCAACTTCTATAGAGAATAACTAGTAATTGAGTTGAGATATTTTGCATAGGATTTAACCATGTAAGGTAATCAGGTGGGTTCAACTGAAGAAGTCCCTAAAAGAATCAATTATTGATTGAATAGGACTTGGGAAGACCAATCCTTGACTCTAAGCTTATATCTTAGAGAATTTATTATTATTATTATTATTATTATTTTATTATTATTATATTAATAGAGATGGTATTTTATTAATACTTGAAGTTTAATATCTAAAGGTATAGACTAGTCAATTCTTAAGGTTAAGCTTATCTTTTGAATCCCTAATAGGTCACCTAATGCAATGTGAGTATTGGTTTAGTCTCACCTTATCAATTAAGACTAGGTTATCTTGTGTGGATCCTTTCTATAAAAAGGGTCTCAAATGGTTATGATTGTTATATGGATATCCTTGGGAAGGAGTCGTCATGTAAAGGAAAGCTTATTTTTCCCTTATGGCTTTACTAATAAAATATAATGGGTCAATTGATTTAATCTTGATGAAATTCATTCCTCATTTACACCTTTATCTCTTCTTATTATTATCATGGTTTATCCATTTGGCTTGATTTTGGGAAAGAAGCAATTGAACATGTGCATTAAAACTTTGGATTGATATCTTAAATGGTAATTAAGTTATATCGCAAATATTTAATGTTGTTGTGGATTGGAAGGGTGTTTGTAAATGGATCCCCTAGGCTCATATAAATGAATTACTACCTATTTCATTTCCTTCCTGAAAACTTGGTCATTTAATTAAATTGATGATTATTATTAAGCATAGGTCATCCTCTATTGAAATAGATGAGTCAACTTCAAGTTTAGCTTTCTTGATGATTTTTGTATAATCAACTAAACCAATAAGAATATTAGTTTAGTTTCAAGATATTATTTAAGCCTCAACACTTGGTTGCTTATTTGATTGAATCATATCTACTTACTAGATTGATTAGCTTCTATTGGCCTTGGTCACTTTAAACTATTCATAGGTTTTAATTTAGTTGAGCAGTGCTTTTGCCTTAGGAATTTGATTTTGAATGATCACAGACTGTAACTTAACCAAATATGGCTTTCAGCCTTAGTCTCCTTTGAAAAAGGCTACAAAATTCTACTTAGTCATTTTCCTCATATTCTTGACTATCATATTGTCCTTATCAGTTGAGTTTATCCACCTAGACTTTACCCTATGCCTTGTATATGGATCTCTTTGGGACTTTTGTCTTAATTATTTATCACCTTGGGATTTTCTTTTGGTTTTTTTGCCTTATTCATTTTCACAAATTTCCTAAGTGAATCAAAGGAATGTGTTATCATCCCACTAACCCAGGGGTGATGTTAGTTTGGTCTACATATGATTAGTGTTAGGATAGTGGGCAAGTAGGATGATGCCACATGGCATCATCCTAGTGACATGTGATCTTGAAGTGAATTGTATAGAGTGTGAAGCCTCCAAGACTAGATGAATAGGATGTTTCCACATAACATCATCTTGATAACCCATAATCTCAAAGATGATTGAATAGGGAGATGTGCCTATGAGCCAATAGAAGAATGGGATGTTACCACATGGCATCATCTTGATGGATCACTATCCCAGATATGTTTATGTAGTTGGTAAAATGTTTGTGTAAGTGATCTTGCATGATGTTTCCATATGGACATCATCTTGATGACACACTAACCCAAAGAGGTTTGTACTGGCCTTGAAGCCTGTGGGCTAGTAGGCTAGTAAGATGCTTTTGTATGGCATAATCCCACTACTCCATAGCCCCATGGAAATTGTGCTAACCTTGCATAGCAATAGGTAATAAGCTCATGACTTAGTGCCCCATAGAGCTTTCACAGGGTTACTTAGGAAGTAACAAGTGGCAAGGATGGCCTCAGGATATAAGAATAAATTGGTGTGGTCTAGTAGCCTATCAAATCAGCCATGTAAATCTTGATTGCATCAATAGTGGCCTGGGTTATATTTTGACAATTTAGGAAAGTTTCTGAAAATGAATTCAAATGTGATGCCAAATTATTTATGGTAAATTACTACCAAATTCATTATGGTAGTTTCATTCTATTATTTGGGAATTCAAATAGATTCTTATTGAGGTTAGATCAAATGTTATCGATCCATGTTTAAGTGCATTTTATTCATGACAGTTATGTGTCATATTTGTCTTTTGGGGAAAAAATGGGCATGACATTTTGGTATTAGAGCACTATATTAAAATTTGGAAGATTTGGGGATGATCTATATGATTTCATTAGCCTTCTAACTCTGGTTGATTATGATTTATGTAAATTAGATATGGTGCATGTTGCTTACTTGCTTATTTAAAATATTATTTTTTAGAAAATATGCCACATGAGAAAGGCATGGATAATGTTACAAATATGCATCACCAATATTTTGAAATAATGTAGCCAATTGAAATCCATGTTCAAATTCTTAAGACCCTATAATGAGTGATGGTTGTGCTAAAAGAAATGTTGGCCCCAGTTTCTATGATAGTTAAAGGATCCTCACCATGCCATAGAAGGGATGGGTAGATTGGATAACATTTAAAGTCTAATCATATAAAGAGGATAAAAAACCATATTTTAAAGGATCATATGAGGTAACATACCTAGACATGAGCTCAACCTATGAAAGCTCTAAATGTAGGATCAGGGCAGGCCTAAAGAAAATGAGTTGTGGATGGACCTTCTTAGTGTGTATGTTTTAGTTATGGAGATATTGGTCACTATGCATGAAATTTTTCTAAGAACACTTGATAAGGGGATACTCATGTCCTAATAGAAACTAGCTATGAGAACCACTTTTTTGTATAATCCCTATGATACTTATTTTATTATTTTTTTAGAGCATGAAATGCTTGGGATAATCCATTGTATTTGAAAGGATAGTGGGCTTTCTTGTTAAGCAACACCTAGTGCTAGATACATATAATAGTTATAGATATATTGCATATAAAATGAGAATGTTACTTGTTTATTATGGAGATTAACCTGAATAATTACACTTATGTGTGCTACTATTACATTATGGATTGAAAAACAAATTGATCTGGGTTGGTAATGTTGGAACTATATCTCATATGTTGTTAATTGAACTGATAGCTATGAAAGGGTTACAATAACCTCTCTTTTAAATTTTTTAAGTTCCCTAGATATGTTGATTGCATATGTTTGAATTGTGTGAATGTTTTTTAGGATGTTTTTTGGTTGTTCAGAGCATTGGAACCACTCTAGAAACTAGGATGTTGTAAAACTCTAGTACTATAGTTATAGCTTGTGTTATGAATAGATTTAATATTGCATTATGTTAATCAATTATGTGGTAATATTGCACCTTGTTAGTGAATTAAGATGAATCACCTTGGAATAGACTAAATTAGGTATGTCTCTACATAATTATTCTTTCATGAAAAGACCATGATATAGTTGGATAGCTTTGGGATATTAACTACCTTATTTATATACATGAGAACATACTCATATTTTTTGTTTATGAGTGAAAGATAAATAGTTATGAGTGAATCTTCCTAGTGGTAAAGCATCTAGAATAGATTGGGTCAACCTTACACATTCTTGATATTATGATGATAAATCGACCAATATATGAGTCTGCATCTATAATAATGCTAATTGGCTGAATGAAATCCTATATGGGATAAAAATCATGATGAATTAATATGAAGTTATGTGGTAGTAAAATTGAATGAATACATCTAGTATTGCTAAATTTTCTCATGATGAGAACTTGTCATTGTAGATATTAGGAACTATTAATTGCCTTGGGCACTTGTATAGAACTATGTGTCTATATGAATAAAAATGTGGTGGTCATGAAGGTGACCTTCTCTTGAAATGGTATCCCTAAATATCTCTTGCCATAACCATTAGGTAGGACCTCATCATAGGTCGCATTAAATCTAAATTCTATTGATAAAGTAGGGAAGACTTGATTTTAATACCAAATCACACCTAGATAGGTGGTGAACATAGATTATCTATAAGTATGACCTCCATAGAGGCATAGGGTACCAACTACTCTTTTATATCATTTTATGTAATGGCAGTGGTGTAGTTCCCCCCTACATGTTATTACTTGTAATCAAATAGAAATGAATTCGACATGATAAATCAGTAATTGACTCCATGAGAAGTTTCATGAGTAATGGTTGGTGGGACTAATGCCCTCTTACTTTATTCCTTCTCCCATTTTAGTTACTCCCTAAGTCACATAGTTATTGTATTGTGATCTAATTTTTTACTAAATGTGCTTGCAAACTTATTTTAATTTGTTCGATATTTAATTTAATTGCTTGGAAACCAACATTGTTTTCTTTTTAACTTTAATATTTTGAGCTAAAGGTTGATCATGAAATTTGTTAACGAATTTTAAGTTAGATTTGATTTCCTTATTAAGACTACTTTGTCTCTTTTTATTTATTTTTCACTTACATGATCATCTCATGTGCATAAATATCACTTTATATGAGTATAAAGGAGAAAAAATAGCTTAATATGATATCTAAGTAGGTCACGATGGGAACCTGTCACACAGGTTCAAGATCACATCCTTCCTCACGCACTAGACATGGTGGTCTTAGACATCAAGGTGTCTCAAGATCACTAAGGTGTCTCTTCACTCTATGCATTGTGTTGGTTTATGGATGTGTCTCTTAGTGGCGCCCTATGTATTGACTATCTTCTACACTTTATGCATTGCATTGGTTAATGGGCAAGTGTCCTAGTGGCACCTTATATATTGATTATATTTTACAGTCTATGTATTGCCTTGGTTGATAGACAAGTGTCTTGATGGCCCCATGTGTGTTGACTATCTTATTCACTCTGTGTATTACTTTGGTTGGTAGACTAGTGTCTTGAGGACCCCTTGTGTATTGATTATATTGCTTGTTGGATTGATGTCTTAAGGGACACATACATATTTATTGGCATATTGGTTCTTAGTTGGTGGACCAGTGTCCTAAGGGATACATATAAAATGAATAACACATAAATCTTATCAAGTTGGTAATGTATCAAATCCCTCTTGTGTGGGTCATAATGGAAGATTATTTGATCCTCCCATGACCAAAGATAGGAATCAGTAGAGGGATGCATCCTCTTTCTAGCCCAATCTCTCAATAGGAATGTTATGATATAATAACTTGCCTACTAATATTTTATTCATGAGTTCTTTACTTCAATCAATTGATCATTTGAATGTTTGCATTTCTAGTATGTGGGATGGAAAGCCCCATGCATATTGAGTTGCATAAGATACCTTGGATAATAGACCAAAATCCTTTTAACCCATATATATATAATGGCATGATAAAAGGTTACTAAAGACTTATGAATGGCATGGTATATGGAAAAAGGGAGACAACCCCATGTTGTTATTCTTCTACAGCAAAATGGATTTGATGGGAGGCAGTTTCCTATGCTGTGCTTATTCATAAGATACCTTGCATTTCAGACATCAATGACTATGGTAATTCAACACTGCCCCTTGTGTTCTTAAAAATTTATATGATCTCATAATGAGTATGACCATGAATGGCTACCTATGATAGTAGTATGGTTTTATTATGATTGGAAATTGTCATCCTTATCTAAGAAGATGTTGAATATTCAAGGAGTGCTTGGTATCCCATGAATATAATAAGGGATCATGAGTCTCATTGGATTGAGACAAAGATGTTTTAAAGAATGATGTGCATCAGAATAAATCACCCCTCTAGGAGTTAATTAAGATTCAACCAACATCTATTGTAATTAGTAACATATGGTATGGTAGTATAACCTTGAGTAAAACAGGTCTTGGGTATAAAATTGGATAATTTCCATCTCTAAATTAGAGAGATTTTGTTGACCAGTAGTTCAAGTGATGATGATCATGAATTAAATCATCCTTATAGATTGGTAACATGAAACTCTCATTATTTTGGAATGCTAATAATAGTCTTGTAGGAAAATTTTGGGAAATGGAGAGGTGGATTCCTCTTTATTTTCATGAAATACTATTGTTCTAGTATGTATGTTAATAGATGTTATTGTGACATTAAGTGATGGTGGTCTGTGATCAACATCTTCATGATGGTTGGTTATTTAACCATATTTTAATCACTACCAAGGAAAATTATGTGAATAAGAATCCTTAAGCAAGTGGAACAAATGCTTGCATCCTGAAAATAAAATTCATGACTTCTATTGCAAGTTTGAAGTGGTTATGTCACACTGTTCTTCAGCCATTAAGAAAATTGATATTGAAAGGTTGATAATCTAGGGTTGTATAAACCTTGAAAATAAAAATATGTCTTAGAATATTATATTTGTGTGGGTTAGACCTTTATATGTGCTTAAATAGACTTACAAATGATGGATGAATAAACTCAAGGGATGTTAAAAATACATAGGAATAACATGATTGGTTCTAGGTAATTCAAGATGGTATTCCATCAATCAAGTAGATTTAGAAGCCTTGTTGATGAATAAAGTAGTCTATCATCAAGGATGATGAATTTTTTAAGGGGGGGAGAATGTAAGGCCCCTCATGAGAAAACAAAGTGATTATTCAAATCAATGACAATACTTATATAGTGATGTTAATTTCAAGGTGAGTGAATCATGCATATGGTAAGATTTAACTAAGAAATGCTTGCATTATTGTCTTATGTTGAAATTAAAATTATTCATGCATTATGTGCTACATCAATATCACTTCATGACCTTGTGAATTTCTTGGTAATATTATTACATTGGTTTAAATTGAATGATCTATCATGTTGTGATTACAAGCTTCAACTATTGGGATAGTAAATTTCATGGGTGCAATAAGTGTGCAAAAATAGGTCATTACCAATAAAGGTTAAAAGGACTATGCCAAACATTATTACATCATGGGTGACCCTACATAACCCTAACCTTGTCTTAACCTTGTCTTAGCCTAGTGGGAAGCATTATTCACTTTTAAACCTTTTATGAAGTCTTTAATAGTAATCTTTGTAAGTTAGTTGAACCACCTTTGAGCTTGTCAAATTTAATGCATGAGATGAAGTAGATCAATGTCTGCATTGTCTAGTGATTGGTTTTTAAATGAGACTTTAATTAGATACTACATTAAACCAAGGGGAATCATTGGGATGATCTTAGAATCAACTACAGATCTCTACAAGATATACAAATGTGCCATTATGGACTATCAAAGAGATCACCATTAAGAAGACATGGGATGGCCAAAATATTGGTTGGTTAGTCCAAGGGAAGAAAAAACACATGTCATGTTTTGATTTTATGGTAAGGAGGAGAGAATGATTATTTAAGTAAAGTATGTCTCTAGTAAAAGGTTGTTGATGTTTTGGGTTCTCTGAACTTCAAATTTTAGGAGATTTTTGGGGACCAACCTAAAGGAGGAAGGAAGAATAAGATGAGAACTAGTAGAAAGAGAACCTCATTTGGTAGAAACTTACAAAAAAGATCCATGGAAGGACCTAGATCATATGTTAGGTATCTTACTGACTAGAATATCCTACTGATTGGCTAAATTAAGTTTGTGTGATTCCTGATTGATTACTATGTTGAGAGGATTAAGGCCACTTGGCTTACTTATTCTCTTTACTTCTTTTTCTATGGTTGTGCTTGAGTTTCCCCATAGTTTATTGCCCTTATATGGGAGTTTGGATTTGAGATATTCCTCCATAAAAGTTCTAACTATTGTATTTTGCTTACAAGTATGCTATGATTTCATAGTGTAAGACTTCTAACGTGTAGAAGGGTCACATTCTTCATGATGGAAGAAGGGCTAGGTATCTCATATAGGACATGATGGTAGACTACCTAAACCCTCTCATGATTGCTTATAGAACTTATCTTTTTGGATATATGCCTATCTATTGCTACCCTTGGGTGTGCTCTATAATGTCTTTATGATTACAAAAATAGATCTGAGGTTGGTAACCTCTTAACTTTAAATACTTGGATTGTCACCTTATGAGTAGATATATCCTTGACCCCAAGACATCTTGATTATTATTTTCCTTTGTTTAATTTACACCATGATGTGAAAATTATTAGATTTGGGTGTCTTGCTCAGGGGAGCCTAGAGGACTCACTTGATGATGGCAAAAGGTTGGGAGTTGAACTCACCTTTTATTGGTAAAAGTTTCACTTGGAGTGAAGAGGAGCTTATTTGTAGCTATTTACTACTCGTTCTTTTTTTTTTGTCTATATCTAGCTTGGAGCCAAGGATTAATTTTTCCCAGTATAACTTACTATATTTATGTATTGAGGATTTATTATGGGTCATGTGTGAGCCACTATCTTATGTATTTCACTAATTGAATATTTTGGTTATTACTTTAGTGAACTTCTATAGAAGTTACTTACTATATCAGATTAACAAGCCTCCTTGAGAGGGATCCTTTTTTTAAATAGAATCCTAGTGGATGCTTGTATACTCAATATTGATCTTGGCCAAGTTAATGGCCTTAATGTATACAATATATATTCTATTGATTATCCTACGAATGCTTGTTCATTGCATCTTGAGTTGTTTGTAATGGTATTACTTTAAATCAAATGTATGCACATAAATAATCAATCCTATATGAAGGCATGTGATTTAGGCTACCTATGATTTAGATGATTAAGATATAAGTTGTATTGATTATAAGATTCTAGTTTGATCGACCCATTCATAATATGGATTGTGCTCAAATAGACTAGTTATGGTTGGTCTTTATTGTATTGAGTAAGCTTGCCTCCTTAGTCATTTCTTATTTCAAAATCAACCTTTATAAAGAATAAATAGTAACCAAGTTGAGCTCTTCATCATAGGACTTAACCATGCAAGGTAATCAGGTGTGTTTAACTGAATAAATCCTTGCAAGAATCAATTATTGATTGAATAGGATTTGGGAAGATCAATCTTTGACTTTATGCTTGTATTTCATAGAATCTCTTATTATTGGATTAACAAAGATGGTCTTTTGTTAATATTTGAAGTTTAATGTCCAAAGGTATATTCAAGTTGATTCTTAAGGACAAGCTTATATTTTGACTCCTAGATAGGTCACCTAAACCAATGTGAGTATTAGTTTAGTCTCACCTTATTGATTAAGACTAGGTTATCTTGTGTGGAGCCTTTATATAAAAAGGGTCTCAACTAGTTATGACTGTTATATGGAGATCCTTGGGAAGGAGTCTCCATGTAAAGGAAATCTTATTTTTTTCTTATGTATTTATAAATAAAAGATAATGGGTCAATTGATTTAATCTTGATGAAATTCATTCCTCATGTATGCCTTTGTATCTCATTAAGATTATCATGGTTTATCCATTTGGATATAGTTTGGGCATAGAGTTGAACATGTGCATTAAAGCTTTGGATTGATATTTTGAATGGTAATTAAGTTGTATCATAAATATTTAGTGTTATTATGGATTGGAATCGTGTTTGTGAATGGATCCCCTAGGTTCCAATAGATGAATTGTTGTCTATTTTATTGCCTTCTTAACAACATTGTCATTTAATAAAATGGATGAGTATTATTAAGCATAGGTCCTCTATTGAAATAGATGAGTTGACTTTAGGTTTAGCTTGCTTAATGACTTTCATATATTCAGCTAAACTAATAATAATATTGGTTTAGTGTTGAGAGATTATTTAAGCCTCGATGCCTAGTTGTTTACTTGCTTGACTCATATCTACTTACTAGATTGATTAGCTTTCGATGGCCTTGCTCACTTTAGACTATTCACAGGTTTTAACTTAGTCAAGCATTAATTTTACCTTAGGCATTTGTTTTTGAATGATCGTAGACTGTGACTTAGCTAAATATGGATTCTAGCCTTAGTCACTTTTGAAAAAGTCTACAAACTTTTACTTAGTCATTTTCATCATCTTCTTGGCTATCAGATTGTCCTTGTCAACTGAGTTTATCTACTTAGACATTACCCTATGCCTTATATATGGGTATCTTCAAGGCTTTTATCTTAGTCATTTATCTCCCCAAGATTTTATTTTGGTTTCTTTGCCTTAGTTGTTTTCATGACTTTCCTAGGTAGCTTGGAGGAAGCCACATGTCATCCTCCCACTAACCCAAGGGTGATGTTAGCTTGGTCTATGTATGATCAATTTTAGGCTAACAATAAATTAATATGATGCCATATGGCATCCTAGCAACCCACAATCCTGGAGAGAATCATACAGATTAATAATCCTCTAGGCTAGTGGGTGAGTAGGATATTACCACATGGCATCAACCTAATGACCTTTGATCCTAGAGATGACCATACAAGGAGATATACCTCTAGGCTGGTGGAGGAATGGAATGTTACCATGTGGCATCATATTGATAGCTCACTATCCCAAAGATGTCCATTTAGTTGGTAAAGTGTCTGGGCAAGCAGGCTTGCAAGATGTTACCACCTGGCATCATCTTGATGACTCACTAACTCAAGGAGGTATGTACTAGGATCAAATCTTATGAGCCATAAGGCTAATAGGATATTGTTGTGTGGCATAATCATGCTACTATGTAGCCTCATGGAAACCATATTAACCCTACAGAGTGATAAGGCAGCGAGATCACAACTTAGAATTATGTGAAGCTTTCATGGGGTCACCTAGGAAGTGACAAGTGGTAAGGATGGCCTTGGTAGCCAAGAAGAAGTTGGTGTGGCCTAGTAGCCTATCAAATTATCCACATAAATCCTAATTATGTAATTAGTGGCCTAGGTCAAATTTGACATCTGTTTCAACATCAATTATGCAAAAAATGTTGGGGTAAGTTTTGTGAATGAATTTAAATGCGATGTCAAATGATTTGGATACATTATTGTTTAATGCATTCTTATTGAGTTTGGATATCATACCTATCTTTTTTTCTTTTTTTTTTGTTGGGGGCAGGGGGGCGGGGCTAACACTCAAAATTTCTCCCCTACATGTTGTCTTGTGTGTGAATCATGCAATATGTGTAAAGTAAAATAGTGACTTAACTTGTAATTTATAATGTTGATCTCTTGGGCTTCTCCTTTAGTTATTTATATTTGTAGATGTGATGTACCTATGATCGGTATGGACATAAGGAAGCTTTGTTTAATTGAATGCTTGATAGAGTGATTTTTATAAGTTGCCTTGGTCTCTCTTGGTTTTTAATAAGTCTTTATAGGTGAATAATTAATTAGGGTTGATATTGAATTTAGATAATTAACTCACATTAAATCACTTAGGCTGACCGTTAAGATACATTTCATTTTCAAAATAGTTGACTTTAGGGCACTAGACACTTGCGTCAGGTCAAGACACTATTGTCGATGTTAATATCTATCTCGACCATTAGTGTCCATGGAAAAAAAATTAGGTAAAGGTTAAGAACATGTAGAGATGGAAGATAAGTACATTTTAAGCATTTTGGGCAAGATAAAAGGCCTATTCATCATCATAAGACTAGTCAGACTAAGAGATAGGCCAAGGGGCACAAGATAGAGCAGATGTGAGACTTATAAAAGTAGAAAAGGGTCCAAAATTGAGATGAATAGCCAACGTCTAAGTTTTCCAAGTGTAAAATATTTAGGTTCTATATAATAAATAAATATCATTTACAATTAGATCTAATTTATGCACCTATAAATAACCAAAAGTGTAGCCCTTTAATCCTAGTCAATTTTTGAAAGTTGTTGATTTGCTCTAAAATCTATAGGTTATATTTTTTAGAATATTTAATTATCCATACACTATTGTGTGGTAAAAAATACACTTTTAATATTCAATTTTAATTCATGGGTAGGCACTAATTGGTGCATACTTATCCATAACTCATAATAATAATAATAATAATAATAATAATAATAATAATAATAATAATAATAATAATAATAATAATAATAGATTATCAATTAAGTAAATAATTCATTGACTTTGACTAATAATAAGTGTGTCTTATTATATGTGTAACTACGCTTAAAAACCTTAAGCCTAACCCTAGCCTCAACTATTATCTATATAATAACATATAGGCTATGGGGTAAGGCACATTATGGATGAGAGTTATTGTTATTCTATCATATTTAGGCCACTACTCTTATATAAATAGGTAGCTATGCTACTTGGATAATTATGTGGATCTTGTTTATAAGCTTCCATAAATTTATTTATGCATGTATTATGGGTCTTTATCATATGGTAGTTAACATAAATATAGACCCTATCAAAATATTTTAATATGGTATGAGAGTTATAGAAACTTCACCTCTCTCTGTAAATGTAGGTTTAAGGATCAAATCTACAATTTTCCTTTTTTATGACATTTGACATTCTTTTCAATTTTTCAAATCTATAGTTTCATTTTTTTTGCATTTCAAGTTTTAAGATTAGATTTAGTGGCTTACTAAAAATAACCAATATTATGTTCTCACCTCTCCCTTTATGGGATCTTGGTTGATCAGAAACTAGTGAACATAGTGGGTTACTAAGGGTTGAAGCAAATTTATTTTATATAAATACCCTATGTTAGAAATATGTTCAGTCTATTTTAAAACTCACAGGAGGTGTCATTCTAGACATAATATTTATCAGTTTTACCTGATTTATGGTGTCATGTGTACATCCCCAATATTCAAGCCATCTGACAACATTATACAAATTTTAGCTTCCACATACCTTACAGTGCACCTAGGTTTTTTTTGTTTTCCAATAGGAAGCCTTTTGGTTATTTGATTATGTGGTGCACTGGTAAGTGATTAGCCTTGGGAAGATACTCTCTACATACCTCAAAAATGGAATAGTTCACTATTTATGACTATGAATTAATATATCAAATATCATACAAATCAAACACACCTTATCCTAATATGTCAAATAATTACTCTAGTTACATTTGGTAAATTTCCACCACTATAGTATTCTATGTTCAAATTAAGTCATAGTATTCCCTGTTTAGACTCATTTGCAGTATTCCTTCTTTAGATTTAGTTTTAGTATCCCTAATTGGGGTTCTATTAATTAGAAAGTATAAATGGGTTTCTATTTTAAAAATTACAAAGGAATTTTTGTTCCTAAAAGTACATATCAAACCAATTTAAAAAAATCACAATGAAAGGGTAGAGCAAACGGTATTTTTTTATAGAAAACCAATTTCTCATTTTTTTATTCATGTGGAAAGGCTGCAGACTAATGTTTTTATGTGATTTTAAAAAATAACACTATAATTATTTTTTTATGGCCCATAAGGTGACTGTACCATTGTGATTTATCATCAAGATGATCATTTTCATATGTATTTCACTTTTTCATAAAAAACTTATGCATAGTAAAAAAGTTCACCTATAGTCCCACAAACACTTTTTCAGATTTTTTTACCCATTAGGAAATTACACCATTATGATTTTCTCATCAAGACGATCATTTTAACATGGATTTTCAAGAACACTTTTTAATATTTTTTTGCATATAAACAAAAATATGGTTTTTTTTTTTGCAATCAAGTTTATGTGTCAAAAATGGTAAAAAATAAGGTAATCCTCTCAAGTTCTAACTACTTCAACTAGAAAGGATACATTATCAATGTGCTCCTTTGCAAGGGAATTTATCACATTTTAATGGATGAAGAACATGAAACTTTTGACATTCTAAAATAATAAAAATTAAAAAACCATTCTAACAAAGCAATAGGCATCCTTGGTTAGTCAATATCCCCTCAATTGAAGTTTCATTTTTAGGTCATCATGGAACATTATAAATTTTGGAATACCTTGGAGGAACATTTTATAAATCATGGTAATATTATGGCATGTCAACTAGAAAAAGTGCTCACTTCTCTGAGTCCAGATAAATATCCTTGCATTGAGGACTTTATCACTCAAGTCAAGTGCTTAAGGCTTTTACCTATTGAGACTGGATAAACCAAGACTAATGAAAAATGTATTATGACTATTTTGTCTAAATTGGGTCATCCTTACTCATTTTTCGTTTCAAACTAATACACAATTTTATGGGATTTACATATGTGGCTCTAAATTTTTACAAGTTTAATGAGCAACTTTGGATAGAATGGGAAAAACTATTTTTTATTGGGGAAATCTAACCTAAAAGTACTAAGCAACATGGAATGAGTAGAATTAAACTTGGCATAGTCAATGCTCACGTATAATGTTACCGATCAAAAATGTGATAAGGTAACCACTTATTTTATCAATCCTGATACTTTCACTAATTGTCAATGCAAGGATGTATAACCTTCCAAAAAGTTTGCATTGTATATGCAACACTAAACCATATGGAATACTGAGAGGACTAATTTACACTTGCTACAAGTAAGTGATAAGAAATAAATTGTAGGAATTGAAAGCATAGTATAATAGATAATATGAAATGAAATAGAAATATATATTGGAAGATTCCCACATAGCATAAAAATTACACACATTGAAATGAAGGTAAATTCTTATAGGAATGGAATAAAATGAAATACACACACAACATAAATGATTTAGCTAACATATGGGAAAATAGACTATGAATTCCATGCGAGTGGGCCCTAAATTGATTGAACTAGAGCTTGACTTTCCCCCTTGCTTAAATCATGATCAAAATCAATCAACTTATGTATTCATCCAAATGAAACTGGTACATAAACATTATAATCTAATCTAAGACAAAACTTTACTTCTTCTCCTCTAATTACTTATTATTTCATTTCTAACTTGTAACCTATAACTTCTATCTTATATAGAGAAGACATGGAATTATTGGAATATTTAAAAAATCTATAGGTTAAACTCATATCTCATGGTTATTCCCAATGTACAATAATATACACAACAATACTAAAATAACATAAAGAATATATGATGTTACAACTAATAATGAGCAATATAAAATAGAAATAAGTTTGTTTTATTATTGCAACAGCTTGGAATCACATCCAATGGAGGAAAAATGATAATGAGGTGTCCCAAACATTGACCTATTTTATTCTAGATTATAGGAACTTTAATATCCCTCAAATCATCAACAAAAACTTATTAAAACCATAAACAAGTTATCACAATTGCTACATTATGTCAATAGTAGATGCTATGGGTTAGCTAACAGTTGCTATGTGTTGGATAATAGTTTTGACGTGTTGAATAGTAGTTGTTATAAGCTGAAAAACAACTGCTACAAGTCGTAGCCCATTTTATACAGGTTAAAAAATAGCTATTACATATTACATAATAACATATATAAGTTATATAACAATGGTTATAGGTTAAATTAAAATAGATACATGTTACATGATAACATCTATACATTATGGAATAATAGTTATAGGTTGTCGCCTAGTTACTACATGTTATTCTAGTTACTATGGGTTGCACCCAATAACTGCTACAACATTCTAAAAAAATAATGGATCTTTATACCTCATAGTTATGGGTGATAACATCTATCATGAAGTGTATTATGCATCCTTCATTTTCCATTAGTAATACATAAACGTTAAATCCATTAAATTGTACTAATTTATGTAAAATATAACTAGTTTTAATCAAATCAATGTACATCTATGTTACTCATATAATATTTGCATATATCAACATAGTATAGTCCAAAGGAGTGTGAATAACAACATAGGAAGGTATTTTTGAAAGGATTAAGAAGCAAGATGAGGGAAATTTTGGACCTCATTATGCCCCCAAACATAAATATTTGCACATACTTGTGCAAAAGATATGAATTTGGTTATGATCAAAATAGGGAATGAAATGAAAAATGCACCTAAATTTTTCTAATTGGTAGGTGGCATCTTCATCAATATATCTATAAAATCATCCTTCTCAATTTTTCTTCCATATTTTTAATTCCTCTAAATCATCAATATGCTTTGATGTTTTCAGCCATAACTTTATAAATAATCCATGTTTTACATATGAACAGTATGCTTACTTCAATTAGCCACTCATTCTTTTTAGCCATTGATATTATGATCTGCAATCTAGTATTTTTAGATTTCTTTGCATTTGTATAATTCAGTAACTCATGATAATAAATTCTTAATGAAATATCTCAATCAATTTCATTAGAAAACATGACTACATACCCATACAAAAACTTCTATCTCCACAAAACTAAAAACATAAGCTTTGACAAAAATAACATGTAATAATTTTTCTTATGTAATTCCTTTCATCTTTGAAGAGCAGATGGATATTTTTTATAAAAAAAGAATAATTCATTTCACATATGATAAAAAAATTTAATGCTTTGATCTAGAGATGCAATAAATAAAAAGTACCATATGAGAAATATAAATGTTTAAAATAATTATACTTGTAATATTGGTATGAAACTAAGATATCTTTGAGATTTACCTTCAGCAACATGTGTATATTTATTATTTAAAAATTATTCTTGTTGTTAATCAAGGTGAATAAGAATTCTTTCCAATCACAACTAAGTAAAGAGAGCAAATAAAATAATTTTTAAAGCATCTTTAGTTGGCAATGCCATTATCACAGCAGAAAACTCTATGTTTTTTCATCATGACATGAAGTAGATTCTTTAACCATATATAAAAAATAGAAAGTTATAGACTTTGATACATGTACGAAACCTCATGTGTTTGCAATAGTGGTTGTAAGTATCTATAGAACTATTGAAAATATAAAACCTTGTACATAAAGGTTTATGTTCGGTGAATACTTACACTCTTAATTGATTGTATCTAGAGTTTCATATGTCTTAGTTGTCAATGGTGAATACTCTTTATCACAATTTTCCTATAATTATTTACATCCCTCTTTTAACATTACTAAAAATGACATAAATCTCTAGCATACCTCCCAACTTAATGTTTGAAGGCCAATCCAAATGAGATAAATGAAATTTATATCTTTATTCTCCCCTAAACTTAAGGTAGACATTTGTCATCAAGTGAACTACATGGTTGGATTGTGTTAAGGTAGTTAATAAATGGTGTATACATAAGTGTGATAAGAAATGCCAAAATTTGTGGAAAAAGACAATCAACTAACATCATTCGAGTTGTTTAAGTAAATGTGGAAAAAGTGGTGTGACTATGCATGAGGTTAATTAAAAAGGGCATATGAAATGGATATGATAAATAACATGGTTAAATCAATATTGGTAAAGATTGCAACAAATAGTGGGAAATAACACATAAAATACCAAAAACTATACTTACCTATTGAAAATGGAAAAAAAACATAATTATCTTAAATAAAGAGTATAATTCCCTGACTTTATGTAAAGTATTACCAATAAAATAATGATGTTGTATAATTTTTTAGTAGTCATTTGGTTGGAGTAGCAACACTTGGTCCTCCAAATAGTGTAACCAAGTTATAAATTTAGTAACCCAACATCTTGAGTAATGGGTGACAATGTAGAATAGTTGAAATATTGAAGAGAAGGTTGTTAGAGTCTCTGAGATGAATAGCTTATGGAATTTTGATAGGACCCTTGTAAAAAAAAAAAAAATTGAAATATGTTTCCCTTGATCAGCTAACAAGCTTTTTTTTCTAACAAATGTCTTTATTCAGTACCTAGTCAACCAACAAATCCAGTTTTCTAATCAAGATCATCAACAACGCTCGATGATTTTTTTTTACTTTTTGAGTTTTTGATAAAATGAAAACATAATGAAAAATTAGGAAGAGGTTGTACCATAGCCTCTATAGCTTCCAAATTAATATGAGGATTCAGTGTACATATGCATTTATCTATAGTTTGAGCTTGTTTCCCAACATCAACATTGAGCAATCTTAAGTGAAGTTTAACTTGGTATATGTGAAACCATGAAGAAATTATTAGTCTTCAAGTGGAAATATCTTAATTTGAGTGAACCCATCATGCCACAGGATCCTTGGTTGGTGAGTAACCTTTAAGTGATATGAATTTATTTGATAAAGTTCATTAGAGCATGTGGATTTATCTAGACATTAACATTTATCATAGTTTTGGGTATGTTATTTTAGATCTCTTAACAATGAGAAATTATGGAAATATTTTTATTCAACCAAGTCTGTTAACAAAACTAGGAGCTTTCATAGAAAGCAAAAATATATTCACCTATAGATTTTGTGCATCAAATGTTAGTTGTAAAAATAAATAATCAAATTTTAGATGATATTTTATGATTATATAACACCTCATTATTATACACTTGGAAAACTTAGACCTTGGTTATTCCTCTTAGTTATTTACTTTTATCACTTCCACAAGTCTCACATCTACTCTATCTTGTGCCCCTTGGCCTATATCTCTTAGTCTAACCAGTCTTATGTTGATGACCCAAGTCTTTTATCTTGCCTAAAATGATTAAAATTTGCTTATATTTCATCTATATAAGTTTTTAACCTATACCTACTCTCCTAAATCCTATAGAATAACGTTTGGGATGAACCGTAGAGTCAATATTACTATCCTGACATAATTGTCCAGTGCCCTAAAGTCATCTAGTTTTTAAATGAAACATATCATAATGGTTGATCTAAGTGTTTTAATGTGATTTATCACTCCAAAGGGATTGATATAAAGACAAAATCAACCCTCATTCATTCATCACCTAGATATACCTAGAAAAAGACCAAAAATACCAAGGCACTTATCAAAAGCACACTATCAAGCATTCAATTGAAAAAATCTTCCCTATTTCCATGTCAATTATAGGTATAACACATATATAGGTCTGAAGTACTAAAGGAGATTCCCAAGAGCTTGATTTAACAGTTACAAGCTAGGTCACTATTGAACTTAATTTGTACATATTGTATGATTCACACAAAATCCAACACATAGAGGAGAATTACATGAGTCTAAGTCTCTCTTCTAGATTATTAGCTATGTAGGTAGCATCCTTTGATAGTAGGGCCATTGGGATTAGCTCGACACCATGTGCCCACGAACCCATTTTTACCCAAGGTCACATTGAAGATGAAAATCTAGGATTTTTCCATTTCACAAAGAGTGACTATCCATTACCTAGATTTGAATGCACTAAAGCAAAGGTGAAGCAAAACCTAAAAGCATCCAGGTGCTTGTATCCTATTTCAATAAATATTTTGTATAGGACACTAGCATCTAACCCAAATAATAACATTGATATAATCATCTTAGGCTGATGTTATTATCCAGAGAGCTAGAGGTGTCAAATATAGAATCTGATGATTGTGTTAGAATCTCCTTCCTTACTGTTTTCAACTTGTTCCATATCCATAACTGCATTAGAATTAGAATGAAATAAGTACTTCATTTCTTTATCATTTACATATTTAGCATATTTATACTTTCCATATTTAGACTATATCAGCATAATAAATTTAGTGTATGTTTATATTTGAGTTTAACATCTAATTGGAATGTTATAACTCTGATTATCACCCTTATGCCATTTCATTTATATATACCCATTTAATATCTAGATAACCCCAATCTAGATCCATTTTAGGGTTAAACATTTGGTGAACCCAATCTATATGAATGATTTTTTCTTATTCTTAGGGTTTTAAACCAGTTAGGGTTTAATATTACCATACTTTTAAATTTCCCACTTTTACTATTTTGCATGCAACCTAGGCATAGCCCTAGATTGGGAGGTGTGCCTATTAAACATATTGAGCTTCCCCTCCACATATCCAAGATGTCTCGAACCAATGTGGGATATCATACCTTAGATCATGATGATACCCATGTTAACAATGCATAAAATGTTGATAGGGTTATCATAGAATAAGATTCTAATAATGAAAACCCTGAAACAAATGAAAATGAACAAATAGACCATGATCAACTACATGCAATTTCATTATTTTATGAATGCATTCGACAAAACCCTAAATATCTTAATGAGATATTAAAAACTATACTTGAAGCCAAAAATTCTAAAACTATATTGGAAACATCCCTCCCCTTTAACACATTACAGCTAAATACATCTAATGGGGGCATAGATTATGTGTTTAAACATTTGTTCCCTAAAACTACTATTGATGCATATATTATGGAATTACTCATTATTTCATCACAAATACCAGTTTCAATGCCTATTACTACTCAAAACATGTTTTCATCCCTTTTGGTGACTACTCAACTTGATAATATAAATCCAACCAGGCCTATAGTTAAATCATTCCTTCAAATTATAAACACCTTGGAAGACAAAATTATAAACATTGAATAAAAATATTTAAAATCTCCTCATGCTATAGATTTTCAAGATATGTTGCATAACCCTCTTGTACTTGAAATATTTTTGTACCCTTATCCAACTGGATTTGTTGCACCTAAGTTCACATTTTATGATGGCAAGAGTGATCCTGAATAACATCTTTGAATGTTTTATGTGGCATGCCTTGACTATGCTTCCAATGATAAAATTTTGACCAAATTATTTCAAAGAATTCTCAATAACTATGAATTGAGGTGGTTATATGTTTTACCTTTCCAATCCATAAAAGCATTCAAAACTCTTATCGACCAGTTCTTAGCATAATTTTCCATTAAATTTTTTGAAAATGTTTCCTATGCTCAAATTGCCAAAATAAAATAGGGAACCAATGAACCTATCAATGAATATGTCTTGAGATATAAGATAACGCTAGCTAAAATGACAATCTTATGGTAGACAAAGACTTGCAAGACATATTCAAGAAAAATTTGTTTACTCTTTTACATCCATTTTTTTAAGAAGCTCAAATATTTTGATGACTTATGCCATGTTGTATGGGACTGTGAAATGAAGCTTATGTCATTGAATAAGTTCAAGTATGTAGTAAACACACCAGTCACATCTACATCTAGTACTAAATTTAGAATTAAACCAAGTTATAACGTAAAGATTTTTGAGCCTAAAAAGGAAACAACCACCACTATTAACATAGTTTTGCAATAGCCTAATCGGCTTATCTTATCTAATTCACCAAGGAGATAATTTACACAATTACCTAAGTCCCTAGCTTCATTACTCCCACAGTTACTAAAGTGTTGGATTATATCTCTCCCTCATCCTTTTGAGGTTGATATGAGTCAAAATCTACCCAAAGGATATGATGTGAATATTTATTGTAATTATCAACAAGGACCAGGACATTCTACAAGCATATGTTTTACCTTGAATCACAAGATCAAAGATCTTATTGATGACCAAGAACTTATATTTAAGTATCCTCCAAAGGAATCAAGTTAACAACCTAGTGATCACCATAAATAGAAAATATATAACAATCTTTTGCAATACCATTATAAGAAGGAATCAGAAGTCTAAATGGTAAATAATACACATCTTCCATCACATTATGGGCACCTACTAGATGGGGTTATAGGTACTTACACCTGACATATGCCTCCTATTGTTTAGAGACCCTTTATTACTTTTAATGAAAACTAAATTAAGGATGTTGAATCTGATCTTCATTCTCTATCAATTAAAGTATAACTTTATAAACACCCCATACATAGTTATATGATTGATAATGGTGTGAGCAAAAATGTTTTCACTATGATATTACTTACACACTTGGGTTATACCCATAATGATTTACATCCTTATATTAGATTAGTTAGATCATTTGATGGGACCTCCCAAAAGGTTCTTGATGAGATATATCTACCATTATAGGTTGGTCCCACACATGTGGTTATTAATTTCTTAGTTATCCCTTTTATAAGCATCTTTGATATGTTATTATAAAGACCTTAGATACACACTCTTTGAGTAATAGCTTCTATAGTGTATGGGTGTGTAAAATACATTCATACCAATTAGGTAATTACAATTTTTAGAATTCCATATGAGTATGAGTATCCTAGTTATGAATCCTACTAAGGATAATTTAACATAAAAGGGTAAGCAATAGGCAATCCCCTTTACTAGGTAGCCAGTACTTGAGAGACAATTACATCAAAGACATATAGTGGATTCTATGTAATCCCCATATTCTACTATACACCATGTTAAGATATCTAGAGTAACTCAAAATGTACATATTGATGTTATAGCAAAGAAACAAATAAGCACTCCATGTTGGGTTCCAAGAAACCCCACTCTTGTTACTCCTACTATTTATACATGACCACATAGTCCTATTTTACATATGTAAAACACCATTGATACCAAAGTGATAGATATTACACCTATACATGCTCTTTGGTAGCATAACTAGGGTATTACACTAGATTCACACTGGGGAGATATCTATGACCATCCATTAGATGGCATCATAGGATGAGTTTTCCTCTTTAAAAATTCCAAAAAATTGAAAAACATACAAAACTCGAAAAACACTTTTTGGCACCTACATATTCTATTGGCTCCTTGAAACCCATGTGTTACTTCCATATTGATAGATGACATACTCAGTTACTCCTATATACACATATGTGTCACACTACTATTTGAGTATCATACAAGCATACATAGCTACATGATATATTCTTATTTTAGATGTTGGTATTTCCTTTTTCTCATGTCATATGGACATTGGAGGAATCCTCTTCTTTGATATTGATACACATAGGTTATATGATTTTATGATCACTTTAAATTATCATGTTTGATTTCACATATGTACTAACACATACCTTTATCTATGTTTATATCTTACACAGGGTACTTAATATGTTATACAGTTGACATAATTTTCTTAACACATTGGTTCCTATATTTTCTGTCCCTTTAATTATGTGGTATTTGAACATCACCTCAAATGGGGGGCATATTAGTGGGGTCATGTCATAGAGACATGTTCTCCACACTTGGCACAATTTTTAGATTATATTGGGGGCATGATTTGGAAACATGTTCTCCATACTCATTCATTGTGTGGTACTTATATTAGTTTTTAGATTCAATGGGGTCAGGGCTTCCACACATTCATAATTCTTAGATTCAGTGGGCGCATGTCATATGGACATGGCTTCTACACATTCACAATTCTTAGATTTAGTGAGGGCATGCTTTGGAAACATGTTATCCACACCTTTTCAGTATCCTGCATGTTATTTATAATGGTTCCATGTTTTGTAAACATGCCCTCTACATTAGTACTTATATCAGTTTTTAGATTTCTCCATATATAGTGGGGGCATGCTTTAAAAGTATGTCCTCTACACTTACATAGTTATATGATTCAAATTCATAGTTGTGGAAAAATTCTATACATTACTACTATTGTTATGCATAATTTTAATATGAGACATATCTAAGGTGCATATTCTATGTAAAATGTGCCTTATATTAAAAAATCCAAACTATTTTTAGATTCTAAAATTTTTTTATGTACTATTACCATATCATGGACTTTTTCATATTGATACCTTATAGACTTTTAAAAACTTTTATGGTTCACCTTTTGGTATGGTTAAGGTGATCATATCACTTAATTTTGCTAAGTTTTCAAGTTGGAATTGATCATCCAACCTCACCATGTTATAAGTATCATTGGGTTACATGGTTGATCTAATCTTAACTACCAAGTGGTAACTCACTTTTACTCCAAATTTAGGGGCATGTGCCTTCTAATATCTCTATCTCTATCTCCTTGGATGTATGCACTTTAAAGATTTATCTATATTTATCGTAATCTGATTTTTACATCCTTATAATGATACATATTTTTCAAAACAACTATGCCAATAACAAGGTGGTTACATCGACAAACAGGTGTACTCCTAAACATTGCTCTTTCAATGTCAATATATTTCAAGTAATTTCAACCTAGATTATATGAACTAATTTTATACTGTAAAATTCTCTTGGTTAAAGGTTAGTCATAAGCAAAACACTCAAGTTGGGCACACATAAAGACAAGGTATGCATACACACCCAAGTATGTGTTCCTTTCCTTTAAACTAGTAATTTCATTACTAGATTAAATGGGGGGGGGGGGGGAATGTAGATGATATTTTATGATTATATATCACCTTAGTCTTGTACACTTGTCAAACATAGACCTTGATTGTTCCTCTCAATTGTTTACCTTTCTCACTTTGACAAGTCTTGTATCTACTTTATCTTTGTGTCCCTTGGCCTATATCTCTTATTCTGACTAGTATTATATTGATGACCTAGGTCTTATATCTTTCCCAAAATGCTTAAAATATACTTATCTTCCATTTATGTGAGTCTTGAACCTATACCTACTCTCTTATTCCTTGGACACTAACGTCTAGAATGGATAGTAGTGTAGACATTACTATCTTATACTGATGTAAGTATCTAGTGCCATGAATTCATCTAATTTACAAATGAAATATATCCTAATGGTTAGAATAAGTGATTTAATATTATTTATTACTCCAAAATGATTGATATAAATATAAGATTAACCCTCATTTTCATTCCTCACCTAGTTACACCTAGAAAAGGACCAAAGAGACCAAGGAACTTGTCAAAATCACTATATCAAGCATTAAATTAAACAAAGCTCCCTTATTTTCATACCAATTATAGGTAAAACACATCTAGAGGTCTGAAGTACTAAAAGAGTATCCCAAGAGCTTGATTTGCCAAGTTACAAGCTAGGTCATTATTTTACTTACTTTACACATTTTGTATGATTCACACACAATCCAACATGTAGGGGAGAACTACACGAGTTTGAGGCCCTCTTATGGAGTATTAGATATGTAGGAAACATTATTTGATAGTGGGGTCATTAGGGTTAGTTTGACACTATGTGCCCACTAACGCATTTCCCCCCAAGGTCACATAGAAGATAGAAAACTAGGGTTTTATCATTTTAAAAGGAGTGACTATCCATTACCAAAATATAAATGGACCAAATCAAAGGTGAAGCAAAAAATATAAGCATCCAAGTGTATCACATCCTATTTTATTAAATATTTTGTACATGACACCAGTATCAAACCTAGATAGTAGTGTCAACATAACCATCCCAGGCTAATGTTACTATCCAAATAGCTAGATGTGTCAAATTCAGAATCCAATGATTATTCTAAAATATCCTTCCCCCCTAGTTTCATCATGTTCTATATCTATAACTACATTAACATCAAAATAAAATAAGTACTTCACTTCTTTATCATTTTTATATTTATCATAATTGTACTTTCCATATAGACTATCTCAACATAATAAATTTAGTATACGCTTATATCTGAGTTTAACATCTAATTGGCCTACTATAGATCTGATTATCACCCTTGTGCCATTTCATTTATATATAGCCCTTTAATATCTAGATAACCCCAATCTAGATCCATTTTAGGGTTAAACATAAACTGTCTATTAAAAGCTTATCTAGGATGGTAATATTCAGTTGTTCAAGTAATAACAATTATGTATTAGTGGAATCATTAAGCTTTTGTTTGTGTATTCAATATCAGGTGATTAGATAATCAAAATATAGAAGAACATATAATATAATAATGTAAAAACTAATTAACAACATATATAACTATAAGGAATTAATTCATAGTTACAATACAATTGAGTTTTTTTCCAAAAAAGTATGTTCTAATATCATTTAAGGGATGTTAAACTATCCATCTATCAAGTCAAGGACAACCCATGGTCCTTTGTCAGAGGTTGAGCAAAGATATTAAGGAATTATGTTATCTAATATTCATATAGCATGTATAAACATGAGATTCTCTTGTAAAACCTAAATTTTTGCTTAACATGCATATTCTAATCAAAATAAAGATGATTAGAAACTAAAGAATATTGTTACAATTTTGGTAAGATATGTCATTAACTACAAGCATGCTCAAGGAAAATCCTAACATTATTTTATTTATAAGGTATGTATAAATGTCTGATCATATCTACCCTAAGTGATTTTACTTAGAGTCTTGTGGATTATGTTAATCATTGCTCTTGTTAAGGCTCCAAATAGAATAACTTTAAAGGATGTAAACAAGATTGGTTAGTGCAGAAATGGAGTGAATTTTTCTAAAATATATCCACGATGATATTTATGTGGCTAGAGGTGATTAAGAGTAATAGCATCCAAATTATGATTTGAGGGTCCTTTAGGTGCAATGATATTGTAATGAGGATAATCAACATGTTGGATAAAATTATTAAAAATGGATTGATTTCATGTATGTATGTTATGTAGAAAATAAAATGATAAACTTGTCTATGTTTAGTGTTTAATAATTTAACCTTTAGTCAACAATCAAAATTCATTAAAATTAAGGGTGGTTGTTTCCTATGAATTCCATCTATGGGGGTGGTTTTTCCTCTAGTGGGTGGGTACAAATGTAATTTTTGATTGGTTTTTTTTTCATGTAATGACCAAGTTACTCATTATATGGATCATTTATGTATTAGTTGTGGCTAATATATCTTATTATATTTTTAGCATCACCTTATCTTAATTCTAGTAACCTTGAAAAATAGTTTAAATCAACCTATAACAATTTCTACTTGCTAGCAGCAGTTTCTATAGGATAATTGTAGTTGTTATAGGATAGTTGTAGTTACAAAAAAATAGTAATAGTTGATACAAGATAGCTTCAGTTCTTACAAGATGGCAACACTAGTTGATTATCAAATTAAACGTGAGTAATACCAAATAACCATTAATTTAAAATCATAATATAATGTTTAAATCACAATAATATTTTAACACAATGTATATACCATGTGCTAGAATGGATATGGATATAAATGAACACAATAATATCATAATTGCATAAATTATTACTAAGAGAAAAAAATTGACTATCTATATGATAAGTTGGTGGAAAATTTAGGTCTCTAAAAGATTAATGGTTACTTCCCAAATCAGATATTATTTTTAGTTTCATACAATACACATGTTATTCCTATAAATCCATTGCAGTGGTAAGATAATTTATAACCCACTCCCCCCACCTTGCCACCTAATTATTTAATTGGTTTATCTACCATTTGAAGGATAAAAGGGTTATGGTAAATATCTTGGAGATTTTATTATTCCATTATTTTATTGCTTGAGTCATCTATTAAATATGTACTTGATGAACAAGTTAATTATGTGTATATCCAAAAAGAGGATGAGTGGTTTAGAGTGCTTGAGAGAAAACACGTAAGCAAAATATCAATAAGCTATCCAAGTACTATTTGAAAATCCTATATCTTATGTTTACTCTTTCCCAACAATAGCTCTTGGATTGCCTTCATATAGTTGGATACATAATAATGGAATATAGACACTAACATGTTATAATTTATGCACAAATTCAAATGGTTACTAAGGCTATTTTCTTGCATGATTCAAACATTTATGAAAATTAATATGTTTTAAAATGGTAAAATCTTACTTGTGAATGGATGGGGATCAAGGATTGACTCGTTTATTGTAATGGAATGTTTATTATGTGTTTTAGAAACCTCTTCAGATGGGTTCTATTATTATGAGTGATGTGGATGTGGATCTACTACAATTTTTAGGTATAGGTGGAGTTTAGTGGGTGGGAATGCCATCATTTCATTATTTAAAACTAGTTAAGCTAGTTTATTTATAATTTTATGTGCAAGTTAAGAAAAAGTAGGTGATTGAATTAAATGAACCATCAACTCTTTGTCAACACAATTGATTCAATAGATTATGATAGCCCACACATTGAAAAAATTATAATGTTCCTTCATCATGAAGGTTGGGTTGGGTTATTGGGTGTTTTGGACTAGTAAACTAATGGTGGTTTTTGTTGAAACCCAACCATTTTTTGTGGTTGTTAGTTTTGTTTTGGTGGTTGCCATGACTAGACTCAATACCATGACCAATGGGTATGTGATTGTCGGTAATGGTTTGTCAAATGTTGGGATACATGTGGTATGGATTTCCAAACACAAAGTGCATAATAATTATAAGAATGAAAAACATAATAATTAAATAATAATGGGTCACTAGGCATACCTAGTTTTGTTTGCATAGGTGGCTAAGGTCCCATTTGAGATGTACATAAGTCTCAATATCCTCCATCTTAAATTTTGAAAGCTTGCATCTTGTCCTTTTGTGGCCAAATATATTGGCATATACACTCATGTTTAGATCAAAATTAGTTAAAGAAAAAATCAGTCAATACTTCCTCTACCCATTACTTTTGAAAATATGTTATCCTTTTAAGAATTCTTAAATTTTATTCTCATGCTTAACTATCATAATAACATCCATTGGTGACCTTAGTATTGTATATAGTAGAACATATTAACTACATCTCATAGGTAGGAGAATCATAAAAATACTACTTTTTTATCAATGTGGTTCTTCCACCACTTTTTATTTGCCATGGAATCTAGAAGTGAAGGACAAGGGGGACAAACCCTAGTGGGTTCAATAGGAAGAGTTCCTTGGGGTTAGAGATAGCACACTAGGCACATGGATGGGGTGAAGGGAAGATCCCATAAAGATATACATTTTTTTTCTTTTCTAACCATCATATTCTTCATTAAAAAATAAATTTTGTTCAATATGGGTCATATCTGAACTGCCCTAAAAATGAATTGATTGAGTTAATTTTCATTGATTTCCTCTACCAAAAGGATATATGGGTTATTCATGTGTCCTATAAATATCTATATATCATGTTTTCTCATACATAAAAGTATGATCATATTCTACATACCTATGTTCCTTATCAATATGAACATAATCTATTATAATTATAATCACTATGTAATATGTTATAAGCATTGTCACTGCACATTGATTCTCACTAATAGTTGTCTGATCTATTCCATGAGAAATTGATGCATGAAATTTTTCTTCATTCATGGATGTAAATCTAAGTGTTGTATATTTATCTTCCTTATTAATAGGCACAGGCTCAATTCCCACTAATTTATTGTCTTTCCCAATAGATGCAAGGGTAATTATTGTAGGCATAACTACACATGCAATTGTTATGGGTTGGGTATCACAAACAATAGCATATGTAATTGTTATAGTTTGGGTATCACTAATGATAACATAGGTAATTTTTATGGGTTAGGTATCACCAATAATAACATAGGTAGTTTCTATAGTTTGAGTATCACCAATAGTAACATAGGTAATTGTTATAGGTTGGGTATCACCAATAGTAACATAGGATATTATTCTAAGCATGGGGGTTGTTATCCAAATTAGTCACCATAGGTCACTACATTTAAAAACTTATTATCCATTCCTCCTTAACTTTGTTGATAGCCTTTTGAAGGATCTTGTCTTGGCATGGATTGTCTTATAATGGTGAAGTGTGATGTTGTTCATAGTGGTTGTCAAGGTATCCTAGGGTGGTTTAACCAAGAGGGTAAGTTATAATACCTATCCTTATCATCTATCTCCTCAATATGATCATTCATGAAGTGTTTTGACAAATTAAGGTAAGTTTTATTAGTTTAAGGTAGTATATTAGGGGTTATGGTCACTTTGAGAGATAAATATCTTGAAATTTCCATACTAATTATAAGGATCAAGTGAATTTTGCATGTCCAACATGTTTTCAAGATTTTTAAGGTTGATTTTAAGGTCAAAAATATGACATGTAAGTTTCTCTCAAACTTTTCAACCTTTGTGAGTCATTTTCAATATAAGAATGGTAGGTACAAGTCAAAGAGCAATGATTACAACTTGTAAGTAGTTACAAATGTAGATCATGAGCTATTAAAGAGAAGTGAAAGTGAATTTTAATCTATTCTAGATGAATTAAATGCTTATTCCATTCCCTAAGGTCTAAATCTTTTTGAAACAATCTTGTAAAAGTTAAAACAAATTAAAAAATGTATCAAGAATTCCATCGGGCTCCTGGAAGCCAAATTAATGTCAACTTCTAATGCTCAATTCATGGAGGAGAGAGAAAGTAAAGATTAGATATATTATGGGAATAAGGTATGATAATGGAATTCCAAATTATTTAATTGGTTATTATATTAATTCCCCCTCTTTTATGAACAATCACTAGGAAGATAAGCTATTCTAAAACCCCTATAAAACCCTACTACTTTGGTTTTTTTCTCCTAACAATAGGTTTGAGTCTAATGAATGCAGTATGATCTTTACATATAACCTTATATAGGTATCTTAATCTCTAAAACATATATCTAAGGCATTTTTCAAGGATCATAGTTGTACTAGCAATAAATATCATTACTTTGAAGTTTTTTGATCTAACAGGCAGATTTTAGAAGTTATGAGGTGTGTTCTCAAGAAAGAAGGTGATTGAGATTGGTTGTTCACAAAATATTAAACCTCATTAACCTCCCTTATATGTTTTTAAGGCACAAAAATGAAAAAAAAATCTAATATAATGGTATAATCATGCATTTCAAGTGGACTGTATCAGGATTGTGTTGAGGTTGCAGGCAAGATTGCATGGTGTTGAGATTTATCCAAATAAGAGAATGATTGAAATAAAGTGTATAAATGTACCCAAACTTAAATCATATTATAAATACCTCCAAAAAAATCTATAATAAATACTTTAATGATTGAATGGATCAAGTGAAGAGACAGGTCTGACTAATTTTAAACTCTGTTAAAACCCTGTTGAAGGCTAGTTGAGAGGTTGTCATTTATTTTTGAGGACTCTAAATGTTTAAAAATATTTTTATAGACAAATAACCTATTATAAACACTAATAGGGTAAAAATTTATATATTATTTCTTATTTTAATAATAAAATAGGTATAAATTGTGTGTATTTAGTCATCTAAGAAGAACACCTACAGCAAGGTACAATTTTGTGCAAAACATGAAGAGAAATGACAGAGTTTGAGTTGAGTTCCAAATAGGAGGTTGAAACTCAAGTGTGAATAAAATGAAGTAATATTATATAATGTATATACATATTTCAATGAGAATAAACCATCTAATTTTAGCCAAAACTTTATGGAGAGGATATTAGGCCCATAAAGACCTAGAGGAACAATATTGTTTTTGAATCCAATCTTGAAGAAAAAAATAAATGAGATTGGTTTATTATCAGTATAAATGATCTATGATCCCTTATCATAACACCCCATAGGTTTTAAAACCCTCTATATTCATCATTGATAAATATTTTTTGGTAGCAAGCTTCATGCTATTGAGTTAGTACTCTTGAACAGGATCTCAAGTGTGGGAAAGAAACTACAGACCTGAAAATCAAAAGTGAGATATATGATATATCCTTGGTATTTTTATGCTGAAAAAATATACCTCAAGTATGTCCTTATATAAATTTCAATAATGGTCAAAGTGATAAAATAACCAAGACATTCATGCATATACTAGTATACAGTGCAGGTTTGCAAGTCTGAGAAAAGAGGTTCTTAATAAGACTGTGTAGTTTATCATTATAAAAATACTTAACACAAGATAAATAGAATATTAATTTTTATCACAATCATTTGAAGTCATATGAGGAAGGAGAGATCAACCCAATTGTGAGTCTACAATGAGTTTTAGACATGGAATGCATACCTACATACCTGTACATTAGAATTGATCAAGAAGACGCATTGGACATGAGATTTGAAATTTATTTTTTGAGTATATATAACATTAATTAAGGTGTATAAGATGATTATATACCTTTAAATGAGGATAAATTACCAATATATGACAACTAGGGTCAAAACCCCTAAATAGTCAAGAAACCCCAGCCATGGTCAAATCAAGGTTTAAAACCATTAAATGAGATCAGAAGCTTGTAGAAGTGTTTAGAGACCATATAGGGGATTAATGAAATGTTAAGATGAAATTTATACCAATAAAAATCATGGATAATTCTTCTTACTTAAATAATCATCTTAACTATTCATCTACAGGCTTGTGTAGTCAAGAAGGTCATCTTGTTTACGTTGGAAGTTTACTAAGGAAATGAATGGGTTAAAATGGACTTAGGAAAGGTTTATAGGTCCTATTACCTCCATTTTCTTATCATTTTTAATTAAATCAAGGCCTTAAATTTTATGAACAATCGTTAAGGAAATGAACACCTAAAAATTTCCTTACAAACC
Organism: Torreya grandis; assembly: GCA_037957365.1. Taxonomy (NCBI): domain Eukaryota; kingdom Viridiplantae; phylum Streptophyta; class Pinopsida; order Cupressales; family Taxaceae; genus Torreya; species Torreya grandis. The sequence goes on from JARHVA010000307.1 coordinate 2,729,440, forward strand.
CTCAAACAACTCAATGGGAGAGAAAATATATCTAAGTGACTCAAATGGACCTAAAATGTTTATTAAACACCTGAATGTATCTAAAAACTTCATAATCACTGTTATAGCCTCATTTTGGCACATGTGAAAGGAAATCATAGAAAAAGGGCCTAAAATTGCATTTTTTTTTACTATTTACATGGTGGTTGACTATGTTTGAATTCCCTAATCAGATGAAGAAGTCTTATAGGCCTAGGTATAGATCCCATGACCTCCCATAATCCATTATAAGAGGTTTCCATAGTTTTATAATATTTTTCAATCAATTATACCAAGCCTTTGTGAAGATTATTTTTTATTTTGCATAGATAGGTGAGTTTGCAAACTTTCTCAAGGTCATCAAGAGTGTAAAAACTTTTAAAACATCTTTGTAAACATATAGTATCATCATTTAATGATTATATAGATTGTAATTAATTCAAATTCACAAGATATAGGTAGTTTTAGAATCTCATGTATAGGTAGTCCATTATTTTCATAAGTGTTGAGAGTCTTCAAAGGCAACTATAGGTCTTTGTCAACTTTTCAAGCTTATCACAAGGTGAATATACTCTTGAAAACTATAATAAGGACTTAAGACACCTAAAATTTTAGTGTTTAAATAATTAACCATGGATAATACTTTAATACAATTCTCAATCCTATTTGGAGTTTATATTGCATGCATTGCTTGCAACCTTCTTCAAAATCCTTCCTAGTAAGCATGAACTCATTTGTAGATGATAAATAAGCTAAATAGAGAGAATATGACCTCCTATAGGACCTACATAGAGTGAATAAGCTATTTTTGTAGTCTTAAATTAAGAGACATCAGTTATTGAAGATGTCTAGGCATGAGTCAAGTGTCAAAATGATCAAGGGGGATGGAATCCAATCGAGAACATGAGTTAAGTAGAAAAATAATTAAAATAAATTATGAGATATGGAGGTAGTGAAATAATGTAATGATAATAAAGGTAAAGAGATTAATTTATAATTTCCCTCAATAGATTAATTGTAACTCCTCATTCAGTAACTATGCCACCCTTTCATAAAAACTATGGTCCCACCAAGCCAATGCATGGAGAAAAGGAGTTATGAGACCATTTTCTTGCTTTCATGAATATTGTAACTGATGGATAATAGTTAGAATATTGTAACTGATGGATAATAGTTATCATGGGCATATACTCTCTCTCTCTCTCTCTCTCTCTCTCTCTCTCTATATATATGTATATATATATATATATATATATATATATATATATATATATATATATATATATATATATATATATATATATATATATATATATATATATGTATGTATGTATGTATGTATGTATGTATATGTATGTATATGTATAAGATGAATGGTTTTTAAATGAATCCTCAATCTTAGTATGGCAAAGCCCTACTCAAGTTATCACTTTTTCTTGCCTTTTGAGATGAATAATAAGATGGTTTTGTCTTTATTAAAGCTTTATTTTAGTGTATGCTTATGATTATTCATGATTGATAGTGGTAGTGCCCTAACTCCTTCTCTCTTATCCTCTCAACTTTACCTTATTGTAATTAGGTTCACTCTTTGTAGGTTACATGAAGTGTTGTAGTTGGTTGTGTATGGAATTAGATGTGGAAGTATGCCATTAGTGTTGATCTAGTTCACCTCTAGGTTGTTACTCCTAATTCATGCTTCTCCCCAAGACCTCCATGTTAAAACATTAATGTAAGGAGAACCTCAAGTTGGAATTATGTCATTTGAAAAATAGTGCTTTACTTCATAAATGCATAGACAAGTGGAGGTCAATATTTTGGTGTATCACCCTTTTTATTTTCATGTTTTTCTCCCTCCCTTTTCTTTGCCAAATTAGTAGGTTGGTGTTAGTTTTATGTGTTGTATCAAGGGATCCAACCCTATCTAGAGGTTCTCTCTAGTCATAGGTCACCCATAACCTTAGAGAGATCTCATTGTGTCAATTGGGTGAAGAGGTCCTGAAACAAGACTCTTCAAGGGTACAATCCAAATTTGACAATAGTCTTTAGTACACCTGATGGGATAAGTATAGCAAATATTTCATCTATCAAATAATTTTTGGTGTGTTATTTAATATATAATCCTTTGGATACATTCTTATGAAACATCAATCAACTTGTTCAAGTAGCCCAGTCACCTTTTTCAAGGAATTATTGATAGTTTATCTTGATTTTATTTGCCCTATGAAGTTTGATGGCTAGATATAGAGGGATTTTTTGTTTTAAACCTCCTTATTATTAGTATAATTATCCATACCAACCTTTTTTTGATCCATATTAGTCATAAAATGACTCTATTTTCCTCCCATATGTATCTAGTTATCATTACGAGTAACCTTGTTATCAATAATACTATCCTTCTTTCCCTCTCCAACCACCTAATCAAACTAGCCCTTATAATGAACTCTTAGACATAAATAACCTTTATCAAGACCTTAAGAATGATTTGGATATCATTGGATGGCAACAATTCCAATTCTACCAGCCTATCTAACATTTTCAAGTTACCCCTAGTTCATCTAATGAGTGGTATGAAATAAAAGGCATAATTCAAACCATTGGTAGTGGGTTATTGGATTTGAAGGAGTAGTACGTTCAATAATCAGTCCTATGAACCTCCTTCTACCCCATGTCAACCTTCTTATACCACTCCTCCCATGCCAAATCAAAACCAAGTAAAGAGTAAGGCTGAAGAGGATAAACCAAAAAAATTCCCAAGCTTCCAAAGACCCTCACCTCTTCTTCAAGCTAAAATTATCCATCAATGTCAAGTTATGAAAAGGGAGAAAGAGGTTTTGAGCACCAAGTAAAGAAATATTCCAAGTTTTTTGAACCCTTAGACCACCCCTCTACTAAATTTGTTCATGAAGATTATGGTATATCAAAAGTTGATAGGTTGATTGTTGATTGGAAAGAGAAGAATGGAGCCTCTCTAGCACAATTTTCTTTTCCTATTTTCCAATAATCATTGAATGAAACTATCATTTATAAATATTAAAGTCTTCTTAACACCTCTTCCACCTCAAAATCAACTCAAGAGTAGGCCATAATTCCCTATGTTCATGTTCCACTAGTTGGAGATTTTTACCCCCCATAATCTCCCTTCGTGAAGGAATACTGGTTGAATGGAAATCAAGTGAAGAGCATCCAGGTGAAGAGGAGAACTTGTAAAAAGAGTAGGATGAATACATGGCCACATGGAAACCTTCTTGGACCAAGTACCCTAGTTATAAGATGCCAATCTTTGTGCTACTGAAATGGAAGGAGATTAAATTGTAATCATTGAGAAACTTGATGAAGTTGCAATGCATACCAAATAAAATTAGGCTGAATATATGTTATCACAAGAGTTTATTGCATAATAATATGGCATTCCACCAATACATATGTATTTTTAAGATGAACATGAAAATAAGCCTTACGAAGTTATAGTCCCTGAGGAGTATCCAACTGAAGAAAATAAACATGAAACTGCAACTACAAATGAGCTTCAAGAAATCCATTATGAATATTTTTAGGTAATGACAGTTGTATAGGTGTAGTTTGAAAAACCTAAATGGGTCTCAAGTTTCCAATAAGAGATAAATTTTGGTCTTGAACTTCCTTGTTTCATTTAAAATATTGAACCCACTTCTTGATGCAAATAAGAACTTGATGAGAAGTAGTGTTTTCACAAGATGATAGCCCCCAACTTGAGTTAAGTGAGGACACAAATTAATTTTATATAGTTTAGGTAAAAAAATACATGGTAGCATTGGTTGAGGTGACATCAAAACATGAGAAATATCTTCATGAATATGTAGAGGTCCCTATTAAACTTCTAAAAGATTAAAGTGGGGATCAAGAAAGATTTGATCATTTATGGAAATAGTGTTATGGGTAAAATCACTTAGATGGGGCATGAATAATTGAATGAATATATTTAAAAACTTCAATCTAAATCATTTAAACCCTTAGTAATACACCATATGCATTTAAGAAGCAAATAACCCACTCATAGCAATGAACATGAAAGATAAGCAAGATAACATAAGATCTATGTGGGAAACGCTATCAGGGGAGAAAACCCAGTCTTAAACCTATAAACACATGGACTAATTGTCCTATAATATGATTACAAAAATGAGACTTTAGTGAAGTACCCACTTCACAAGGAGCACCAACGTCTGAAGATGACAAGCACCAACTTACCTAAGATGTTGAGCACCAACACAACATCTATGAAATAAAAAACTCAAAAACTCTTGATTGATTCTCAATCTGATTTATAAACCCTAAAAAACAAACTCCTTCAATCCTCTTCACTCATTTAAACCTTCACACACAAGCAAGGCATCCATAACCATGTTTTGGATCAAACTACACACCTTTGCTTGTTCTCATGCATCAAACCTATAAATTCAATATTAGAATTATAACCACAAGGTCATACATGCAATCCATACTATAATATACCTCTTAATACATCCACATATCTCTCATAACCTTCACAAATCTTTTTCTCATCACACACACTTACTACATCGTAAGCAGACCAAATATGCCTTGTACTTATACCACTTACTTGCTCTAAGCCATCTTGGTCAACCAAGATGCTTACTGTACTTGTCTTAAAATTTAAATAGGTATCCACACATTTTACATGGGTGAAACACTCCATTCCATAGGTTTTTTATAGTCCTTAAGACTCAAATCCTCCATTATGCCTTAATGAGACCCAAAATGATTAGGCCTTCACATCCACACATTACTCTTGCAACCTCTTGGACCACCTTTAGATTTTACCAATGCTTAAAAAATATAAAACCTATCTCCAATATCCCTTTTATCATTATCATATGGATCCATGTGACTTGGAACATCAACTCAATACTTGAACCTACCAATTAGGCCTTCTTGTTCTTCAGGTCTTCATGCATAGAAAACATAGTCTCAAACTTCTGAAGAAAACACACAAACCTTTCACATAGTTATATGATTATATCACATGGGTAATACCTTCATGACCTAATTCAACACCTCCATGTGATTTAGACACTTCAACACAATCTATAAGCATTAAAAATATCTCTCTCAAAATGACCACTCAGGCTAGTCATACATAGTTAAAATACAGTAATGTTATTTTGACTCTCCATATCTGATCAAGGGCATATAATGACATATAATAATTTATCATAATCCTTATAGTCTTATATAACTTATCCATACTCATTTTCCTCTTCAATTCTACTTATAACACCTTCAACTCACTCCTACAACATGTTCACTCAATATGCCAATGCATTCAACAAACATAGTCAACTTATAAGCATTTATTCACACTAAATATGGATTGGTCAAACCTCCATAATCCACACAAATATTACTCATGGAATATAAAACACTTTTTAATATTTATTTCATCTTGAAACATCAAAATACTATCAAGAACTCTTTAATTATCCTTCTTAGGTCACTTGCAGAACATGGTCAAACACATAGTCAAATTTAAAGCTCAATATCTAGAGCTTTACAAATAATCAGACCTTCTAATAAATTTTTTTGGATGCACTTGAAGTCCTCTTAAAATTTTATTTTTACTCCATCAAAAAATTCTAGCATATGCTCAAAATATAGATCAAAAACCTATCACTGGTTTTCTTTCACAAATTTGAATATTTAAATTCCAACAGTCACCATGAAAATATTAAACATCAGACACTTTGTCATCATCTCATGTTCCCTATAAAATATGAAAAAATACACACTATTTATTTCCCTATGATATTTTTATCTTTAAATTTTTAACACTCACCATTGATCATTAATCTGTGCTTCCATGATCGTGCCTCTTCAAAACTTTACATTCCTTCTATGCACATTGACTATTTGACTCGATGTGCTCCATCGATTTCCATCTATATGATCACCTACATGTTATTTATATTCTATCACATCATCAAGATTGGGACACATATCATTAGTAAATGTAATCTCAAGACCCTTCGACAAATTAACTTCACATGCATCATTGATCTTAATTTGACAAGATCACGCACTTCATTAGATCCTTATCTAGTTATATTAAACACTCAATTTCAGATTTTTTATTTGATTAAATGCTCATCGTAGATCTTAGATAATGCAAATTTGACTAAGTATGGGAACTTAGTGAACTGTACTTGAGAATCCAACTTTTCACCTTAAAAAATTTTGCTACGCTCAACCTCATGACCTAAAATTTAAACCACATGATCACCTCTCATAGGTTAATCTATACATATACCAAAATTATCCTAAAACATTCACATGTGTGAAATATTGTGTCATTAATATGCTCACTCAACCTTATCTATCAAAATGACTACTTGAACATAGGCCTTCATATAACTATTTTGATGAATTTCATTAACTTACATAATCACTCCCAACACTTATAACACCCCATAAGGTCTCTAAAACATGTCCAAACCATCAATATCATCCATCAATTGCCTATTCAAGTCAAACACTAAAGAACTATGTAATAACACTGAAGCACACTTTGTCATTATCATCTTAGCACACATGTTACCTCATCAACATCCTTGGTAACCTTGGAGACATCATTGACAAACCTCCAAAAATATCCCCTTTTGTTATTGATGTCAAAAACCAATATAAATATTATGCTTAGACTCTATCTCTCTCTTCAAGTACTTTCTCCCCCTTTGACACAATGATAAATTAGGTTCATCTTTTGATCCTGATGAACTAACAATAAAAGACTTCAAGAACCAAAAATATGAAAGTACAACCTATAAGAGATGATACAGATAATTATCATATATAGATAATTATCATATTCTCCCTCATGCATGACAAAAATCAACACTCAAATATTCTTCTACAACATACTTCCTTCACAAACCTACTAGCCAATTAGCCCTCCATTTGCACAAATCCTCCTCCATGAAACTAAAAATGTCATTCCATAAGATTGTGAAAGACTTTTTGAGCACCCATTTGGAAATTTAAACTTATTAACTAGCCTTAGATCTCAAATCATTAGGAAACCCATTTTCCAACATGAGCAAAAACACTAGGTTTACAAGAAAAACTTGATCAACACACCACCTTATGGTCGATGCCCATATCTAAAACTTTACTCACACATGGAGGTCATAAATACACACTTCTATACCAAATTTTGAGATTATAATCCTTTGGGAACCCATACTTATTATACCATGTTTTTTTGACCTGCATACCCTTAAGCACAAACTAAGAAACCTGAGAGCAAACAAAATTCTCCAATTGCACATAAAATACCTTTAAAACTTGAAATCACATGAAACACACTTTAATGAGGTAAACACACCTTTATATCCCACTAATACACATTAACAACTTTCAATTCTTCAAATGACACCTAAAAATCTCCATACCTAGCCTGTAGACCTTGCACATACAACAGTTAACATGTCAAAACACCAGAGACTAATCATGACAACATTTTGAGATCACCAAGCCACCTCATCCACTTTAATAAAAAAACTCAACTAATTTCAACTCTCTTTATTCAATCAAATTCTAATACATAGTCTTTTAATCCTAGGACCTGACCATTTACAAATATCCCTTCTTGTTTATGCATGAAGATTCAATACATTGTCAAAGCACTTGACTTGGTTTGATCAAGTCATCATATCAACATGATTGAGTTTAAAACTATAGCATACATATTCACATCTCCACCATGACTAAAAAATCTCACATATGCTTCCCCTCACATTATGCATACCTCTTCAAGCCTTTCAAACTATCTGAGTTATCTCCCCCTAACTCCATGTTTCACTTGGATCATGACATATTCAATAAGTCTTCTCAAAGAGCTATATATTTCTATGAAATATAGTATTTGGAAAACTCACCATCCTTGATTAGACACATAGATATTTTCATTTCTTGCCTACAGATCTTACACACATAACTTCATTCTTCACCACTTTGACCAACTAGACCATCCTTTAAAGATTTGATCAAAACTTTGACTTCAGGATCACTCTCCCTGAATGTATCTTCTGAATCATTCCATCACAACACTTTGGAGTAGATTCATAAAACACATTTCTCCCCCTTATCCAAGCACATTTTTAAAATATCTTTCTTATCTTGTAACATCAACCAAAGCTCAACTAGCATCCATCATGCTTCTTCTTATTGTCAAGTGTCTCTTTGAAGCTTAGATAGAGACACCCTAACCCATAATGTCTTAGAACAATGTGAAACTAGGAGTTGCCCACAACTCTTCATATTCCTTCTCCTCTTTGGTCATATAATATTGATAGTTCTTCTTCTTCTTCTTCTTAGGCTTAAGAGAAGCAACATGCTCATCCACTACAATATTCTCCTTTTCTTCTAAGATTGGATTGACAACATATGGAGACAATAAATATTCATGACATACCTTTTCAACTGAAGAAATAACCTCACCAATGGGCATTGTCAATTGATGTTCTTTGCATGAAACTTGCTCAACAATAATAAGATGTTCTTTTGGATACATACATACCTCAGAACTAGCCTCAATCAGCACTTTGGTCTTTTCTTTGAGCTTGGTCTCTTCATTCACAACATGAGCAGATAATGAGTATCATTGGCATTCTTCAACCTATTTAGCATCTTATACCATATAAAAAATTCCACTTAGACCTGTAAACTAATCAGGTCACATACTTTCCACTTTTAGTTTCCATATTTTAGCTTGCATTCTATTTTGCTCTCTAGGAGTCTGATTGAACTTCTTTTGACTTGATGGCCTTTTCTTGCAGAACCTAGCAATATGACCAGTCCTCTCGTAATTATAGAAAAACATTCTTCTTTAAGTGAACTCATCTTGCCTTACCTAATTTGGACAAAATTTATCAATGTGTCCCATGTCATGACAATTATAATACTCATTTTGACTCACATCACTTGACTGATGATTCCATTCATAGTTCCAATCAAATTCATTCTTGGAAGGTCTTCTACACTCTCTAGCCTTATGACCAAATTGATTACAAGTGTAGCAGTAACCATTAAATTTTACATACCTTATTGTATTTGGTTGTCTAATTTTATTTGTCTTCCTGTTATTATCAACTTCATTTCTTGATTGATTATTGATCTTCAAAGTCTAAATATTCTCATTCTTAAAAGTCTTCAAGTCATTATGAGTATTATTCTTTTGTTTTTCTATGTATCCAAGACTAGTTCTATCACTTGCACATTTTTGACTACTCAAAATTTTATCTAGATCAATTGATCCCTTTTCAAACTTCATAAATGACTTCACTTGAATTGAAGTCTTTTTCAACTCATCTCTTCAAGAACTAATATCAGTTACATACCTTGAACATTCAACTTCTTTGGCCTTCAAGTTTACATTCATAGTCTAACTAATCATTAAGAAACTTGACTAAATTTTAATACTCTTTAAATTATTCATCTATTATTGCCTCAAACACACTAAATTTCACCTCATAGTCCTTTATTTGAGACTTAAACTTCTTAGTTTTATTATTCTCAATATTTAGATCTTAAAGGGCATTCATCAACTCAGTATCACAGTTTACCTTATCTTCTTCATCATCTGTATCACCTAAACCACCTCCAAACCATATAGATTCTTATTGATATGAGTAGCTACCTTCTTCAACCATGAAGAGAGATTCATCTTTAGTAGTACCATCATCTTCATGATAATTCTTAGAATCACTACCATCATTCTCATCAGATGAGTTATAATATCCCTTGGTATAGAGACTCCTCTTGTCTTTATAAAAATTATTTTAGCCATTATACCTTTTGAAACTATTCTTTCTCTTATCAAACCTAAATTTATTCTTGTTAGTATCATGATATTTTTCATTATAATTTCCCTTATTCTTATGAGGACACTTTCTAGAAAATTGATCTATCTCTCCACAATTGGAACATTTGAAGAGAAGTTAACCCTTAAACTTGCCTGACCTATTTTCAATTTTCTTGTTAACAAAGCTATTTGTTCATCAACATCAATATCATAAATATCATCATCCTTAACCTTATTACCTTGGAACATCTTCTTTATATTATTTTTTACATTGAAAGTTGATTATTTTTTTGGTGGTTTGTCTTCATTAACTCTCATCTCATAGGCAAAAATAATGCCATGTAATTCATCCATCTTCATTTTGGTGAGATCATGACTTTATTCTATAGAAAAAACTTTTGAGTCAAATTTGAAAGTGAGAGACCTTAATACCTTTTGTAATATATTTCCTTCTTCAACAACCTCTCCCATGCCTTTGATCATGTTCACTACCTCATCAACTCTTACAAGATAGGAAGCCACAATATGCTCTTCCTTCATTTTGAGACTTTCAAATTGCCTTCAGTAGGTTTGTAGTTTGGCCAACTTAAATTTTAAATCTCTTTCATAGATGAGCTTCAATTTGTCTCAAATATCCTTAGAAAATTTTTAATGGATTGCCTTGGTGAACTCAGCCTCAAAAATACAATAAATAATAGCATTCATAGCTTTGGAATTGTTCTCACTCAGCTTCTTGTCTACAACACTAGTTGGAGGAGTAGGTAGCATGGAATAACCATCCAAAATATATTTCCAAGTTTCAAACCCCAAGTACATGATGTAGGTCCTAATTATTTCACTCCAAAAATCATAATTAACTCCATTGAATAATGGAGCTTATTTAATAGATAAACCTTATGAACTTGTCATTGTACCTAATTAAACTTGTATAAAAGGTCTTACTCTGATACCAATTATTAGAGGTACAATCACTGAGAGGGGAGGGTGAATCAGTGAATCAATATATTTCAAAACTTCAATCTAAATCCTTCGAACCCTTAGTCATACATCATAAGCAATCAAGAAGTAAATAACCCACTCATAGCAATGAACATGAAAGATAAACAAGATAACACAAGATCTATATGAGAAAACCTCTTAGGGGAGAAAACCCACTCTCAAACCTAAAAACACATGCACTACTTGTCCTATAATATGATTACAAATAAGTGCCTTTAGTGAAACACCCGCTTCACAACGAGCATCAACCCCTAAAGATGACAAGCACCAACTTGCCTAAGATGTTGAGTACCAACACAACATCTATGAAATAAACTCCAAAACTCTTGATTGATTCTAAATATAATGGATAAATCTTGAAAAATAACCTCCTTCAATCTTCTTCACTCATTCAAACCTTCACACACAAGCAAAGCATCCATAACCACCTTTTGGATCAAACTACACACCTTCTCTTGTTCTCATGCATCAAACCTATAAATTCAACATTAGAATTATGACCACAAGGTCATACATGTAATCCACACTTTAATATACCTCTCAATACATCCACACAACTCTCACAACCTTCACAAATATTTTTCTCATCACACACACTCACTAAATTGCAAGCATCTCAAATATACCTTGTACTTATACCACTTACTTGGTCTAACCCATCTTGATCAGCCAAGATGCTTACCATACTTATCTTACACTTTAAATAGGTCTCTAAATATGTCACATGGGTGAAACACTCCATTCCGTAGGTTGGATATAGTCCTTAAGACTCAAATCCTTTATTAGTCCTTAATGAGACCTAAAACAATTAGTCCTTCACATCCACACGTTACTCTCACAACCTCTTAGACCACTTTAAGATTTTACCAATGCTTCAAACATGTCAAACTCATATCCAATATCCACTTTATAATTCTCATATGTTTTCATACCATTTTTAACACCAACTCAATAAATGAACCTACCAATTAGGCCTCCTTGTTCAACAAGTCTTCATGTATAGAAAACATAGTCTCAAACTTTTGAAGTAAACACATAAACCTTTCACATATTCATATGATTACATCACATCAATGAAACTTTCAAGACCTAATTCAACACCTTTATGTGCTTTATACACTTCAATACAAGCTCTAAGCACTAATATCAACTCTCTCAAAATGACCACTCATGCTAGTCATACACAGCTAAAATACAATTATACTATTTTGAATATCCATATATGATAGGGGGAATATCATGACATATAATAATTTATCATAAGCCTTAGAGAATTATATAACATCTCCATACTTATTTTCTTCTTAAATTATTCTCAAAACACCTTCAATTGACTCCTGCAACATGGTCACTCAATTTGCCAGTGCATTCAAAAAACACAGTCAACTTCTAAGCCTTTTTTCACACTGAATATAGATTGGTAAAAACTCCATAATCCACAAAAATATTATTTATGGAGTCTACAACACTTTATAATAGTTATTTCATCTTGAAACATCAAAATACTATTAATAACTCTTCAATTATCCTTCTCAAGTCACTTGTAGAACATGATCAAACATATAGTCAAATTTAAAGATCAATATCTATAGATTTAAAAACAATCAGATCTTCTACTAAATTTTTTTGGATGCACCTTGAATTCCTCTTCAACTTTTCTTTTTACTTCATCAACAAATTCTGACATATGCTCAAAATATAGATCAAAAACCCATCACTAGTTTTCTTTCACAATTTTAAATATTTAAATTCCAATGATCACTGTGAAAATACTAAACATCAAACACTTTGTCATCATCTCGTACTCCCTGGTAACTATGAATAAATATGCACCATTTATTTCCCTATGAGCTTCCTATATTTAATTTTTTAATGGTCACCATTGATCATTAATATGTGCTTCCACGATCATGCCACTTGGTAGCAATACGTGCCTTTTGCACACATTAACTATTTGACTTGATGTTCTCTATCTATATCCATCTATACAAGCACCTAGATTCCATTTATATTCTATCAAATCATCAATATTGAGACACATGTCACTAGCACATGTAATCTCAAGAACTTTTGACAAATTGACTTCACATGCACCATTAATCTTTATCTGACAAGAACACACACTCTGTTAGATACTTATTCAATTAGATTAAACACTCATTTTTATATCTATGATCTGATTAAATTCTCATCATATATCTTTGATAATGCAAATTTGGCTAAGTATGGGAACTTAGTGAACTCTGCCTAAGAAGCCAACTTTGCACCTTAATAACTTTTTCTACGCTCAACCTCATGAGCTAAAATTTGAATCACATGATCACCTCACATATGGGAATCTATCCATATACCAAACTACTCTTGAAACCTTCACATGTGTGAAATATGACATCATCAATATACTTACTTAGTGTTATCTATCAAGATTACTTGAACATATGCCTTCATATGACATCTTTAATAAATTACATTCACTTAGATAAGCACTTAATTCACTCATAACAACCCATAGGGTCTTTGAAACATGTCAATACAATCAATATCATCCATCAATTGCCTATTTAACTCAAACACTGAAGAACTATGAAAGAACACTGAAGAACATTGAATCACAATTTGTCATTATCATCCTCACACACATGATACCTCATCAACATCCTTGGTCACCTTTGAGATATCATTGATAAACCTATAAAAATATCCCCCTTTATCATCGATGTCAAACACCAATACAAAGCTTATGCTCAAAATCTATCTTAATCTTCAGGTACTTTCTCCCCCTTTGACATAATGATAAAGTGGGCTCATCTTCTGATCTTGAGGACATAAAAAGACTTCAAGAACCAAAAATAGGAAAGGACCACCTCTAGGAGATTATACAAACTCCCCTTAACATTATGCATACCTATTATTATCTTGAGCTTCTCAAACATGCTCCATGACTACACTCCTCTTTGATCATACATAGCTTTTGGACCTTGTAGAACCCATAACTTTATATGTACAAACTTGCATGGTTTGAAATTTCATATCTAGATCATTATCATAATCCCCCTCATGCATGTCAAAAATAAACATTCATATCTTCCTTTGCAACATACTTCCTTCACAAACCTACTAGCCAATTAGCCCTTTATTTAAACAAATCCTCCTCCAAGAAACCAACCATGCACTTCCAAAAGACTGTAAAAGACTTTTTGACCACCCATTTATCCATTTCAACTAATTAATTATAATTAGATCTCAAATCATTAGGCAAACCATTTTTCCAACATGAGTAAAAACACACCACCTTCTGATCAATGCCCATCTTTGAAAATTTTCCCACACCTGAAGGTCATCAATACATACTTGTGGACCAAATTTTGAGCTTAGAATCCTTTGGGAACCTATATTTCCTATACCATGGTTTTTTTACCTACATACCCTTAAACACAAACTAGGAAACTCGAGAGCAAACAAAATTCTCCAATTTCACATAAAAGACCTTCAAAACTTGAAATCACATGGAACACACTTGAATGAGGTCAACACACCTTTATATCCCACTAAGACACCTTGATAAATTTTAATTCTTCAAATTACACCTATAAATATCCATACCTAGCCTACAAACCTTACACATATAATAGTCAACATGCCAAAACACCTAGACTGATTATGACAACATTCTTAGATCAACAAGCCACCTCATCTACTTTGACAAATAAAACTCAGCTAATCTCAACTCTCTTTTATCAATTAGATTCTACTATATAGTCCTCTGATCCTAGTACCTAACCATTTTCAAAGCTCCCTTTTTGTTTATGCATGAGGATTTAATACATTATCAAAGTACCTAGCTTGGTTTGATCAAGTCATCATACCAACATGCTTGAGTTCACAATTATGGTAGACATATTCATATGTCCACCATGATTGGAACATCTCACATATGCTCCCCCTCACCTTATTCATAGCTCTTTAATCCTTTTAAACTATCTGAGTTAGCTCCCCCTAACTCCATGCTTCACTTGGATCATGACATCTTCAACAAGTCTTCTCAAAGAGCTAGATATTTTTATGCAATAGAAGATTTTGAAAACTCACCATCCTTGATTAAACAACTAGAGATATTTATTTCTTGCTTGTAGATCATGTACAAATAGCTTCATTCTTCATCACTTTGACCAACTAGACCATCCTTCAAATATTTGATCAAAACATTGACTTTAGGATCATTGTCCCTGAATATATCTTCTGAATCATTCCATCACAACACTTTGGAGCAAATTCATAAAATGCATTACTCCCCCTTAGCCAAACATATTTTCATAAGATATTTCTTGTCCTGCAACATTAACAATAGCTCAACTAGTATCCACCATTCTTCTTCTTTTCAAAACCTCCTAAACCATCTCCAATAAATACTCTAATGAATGAATGGATCAAGTGAAGAGACATGTCTGATTGATTTTAAACCTTGCTAGAACCTTATTGAAGGCTAGTTGAGAAATTGTCATTATTTTTGAGGAATATATAAGTTTCCAAAATATTTTCATAGAACAATCAACTCTTCCAAACTATAAGAGGGTCAAAAATTCTATAGTCTTGCTTGTTTGAATAAGGAAATGTGTATGAAGTGTGCACAATCAATCATATAAGAAGAACACCTATAACAAGGTACATTTTTATGCAAAACATGAAGAGAAAGGATATAAATTGAGTTTATTTATAAATAAGAGGTTGAAATTCAAATGTGAATAACATGAAGGAATATTCAAGAATGTCTATACCTCTTTTAATGAGAAGAAACCATTTGATTTGAGCTAAAACCTTGTAGAGAGGGTATTAGGCCCATAGAGACCTAGAGGAGTAATACTACTTTTAAATCCAATCTTGAAGAAAAAAGTAAAATATATCAGTTTATTATTATTATAAATGATCTATGACACCTTATAATATCACCCCATAGGTTTTTAAATCCTTTACAATCATCCTTAATAAGGAGTTGTAGGTAGAAATCTTAAGGTTATTAAGTTAGTACTCTTGAACAAGATCTCAAGTGTGGGAAAACAAATACAGATGTGTAAATCAAAAATGACATCTATGAGATATCCCTAGAATGTTTATTCTAAAAAATTAGACCACAACTGGGTTCTTAAAAAAAATTCAAGAACGGTTGAAGTGATAAAAGAACCACGATAGTCATGCATATACTAGTATACCATGCAGGCTTATAAGTATAAAAAAAGAGGTTGTTGATAAGTTTGTGTAGTTTCTCATTTGAAAAAATCCTTAAAATAATCCAAATGGAATCCAAATTTATCTCATAATAATTTAGAGTCATGGGAGGTAGGACAGATCAACCTAGTAGCGAGTCTACAATGAATTTTAGACATGGAATGCATACCTACAGACCTAAATATAAGAATTGCTCAAAAAGATGCATTTTTTATGTTTGACATGAGATTTGAAAGGTATTATCGAGTATTTATAACATTTAATAAGGTTTCTAATATGATTACATGCTCTAAATACTCGATATGATAACTAGTATCAAAACCCCTAAATATTCAAGAAACCCCAACCATGGTCAAATCAAGGTTTAAGACCATTAAAGGAGATCCAAATCCTTTATAAGTGTTTAAATACCAAATATTTGATTAATTAAACATTAATAGGACATTTCTAACCAAGAATAAACATGGAGAAGTCTTCTTACTCAAAATAGTCATCTTAACCATTCATCTCCAGGTCTTGTAACCAAGAAGGTCATATTATTTACATTCAAAGTTTATTGATGAAATGCATGGGTTAAAATGGATTTATGGAGAAATAATATGTTCAATTACCTCCATATTATTTTCATTTTTCATTCAATAAAGGCCCTCAACTTTATGAACAATCACCAAGAAAATGAACACCTAAAAATTGCCTTACAAACCATCAAAGAGCTCGATGGGAGAGAAAGTATATATAAGTGACTCAAATGGACACAAAATGATCTATAATAACTTGAATGATATTTAAAATCTTCACAATCACATGTTTGAGCCTTATTTTGGCACGAGTGAAAGGAAAACACAAAAATAGGGCCTAAAATTGCATGTTTTTTTATTGTTTGAATGGTAGTTGACTATTTTTTAATTCCCTAACCATATAGATAAGTCTTATAGGCCTTTTAAAATTTCCATGACCTCCAAAAATTCATTCTAAGATATATCCATGATGGTATAATAGTTTTTAATCAATTAGACCAAGCCTTTGTGAAGACTATTTTCTAGTTTGCATTGAGAGGTTAGTTTGCAAACCTTCTCAAGGTCATCAAAAGTGTAATAACTTTAAAAAAATCTTTTTAAACATATAGTATCATCATTAAATTAATTTATATATCATAATCAAGTCAAATTCATAGGCTAAAATCAGTTTTAGAAGCTCATGTATAGGCAGTCCATTTTTTTTCATGACTGTTGAGAGTCTTCAAAGGCAGCTACATGTCTCTATCAACTTTTCAAGCTTATCAAAAGGTGAATATACTCTTTAAAACTATTATAAGGACTTAATATACCTATAATGTTAGTGTTCAAATCATGAATCATGGATAAGACTTCAATATAGTTCTCAATCCTATTTGGAGTTTCTATTATATAGATTGTTTGCATCCTTCTTCAAAATATTTACTAATAAGCCAAGAAGACTCATTTTCAGATGATATATAAGATAAAAAAATAAATTATGACCTCTTACAGGACCTACATGGAGTGAAAAAGTAATTTTGGTAGTCTTGAATTAAGAGACATCAGTTCTTGAGATGCCTAGGTGTGAGCGGAGTGTCAAAATGATCAAGGGGAGTTGAATCCAATGGAGAGCATGAGCAATATAAAAAAATAATTGAAAACCATGATGAGACATGGAGGTAGTGAAATCATGAAATGGGAATCAAGGTCAAGATATTAGTTTTTAACATACATCAATAAATTAATTGTAACTCTCATTCAATAACTTTCCACCCTTTCATAAAGATTATGGTCCCACCAAGCCAACACATGGATAAAAGGAGTTATGAGACCATTTTATTACTTTCATGAATATTTTAATTGATGGATGATGGTTATAATGGTCTTTCCTCAATCCTCTTCCTCTCTATCTTTCATTTTATTCTATAAATTAGACATTAATGGCTTGTATATGGATCCTCAATCTGAGTATGGTAAAGCCCTACTCAAGTTAACACTTGTTCTTACCTCTTGAGATGAATAACAATCTAGTTTTATCCTTCTTCAATCATGCTTTGAATGTATGCTTGTGATTGTGCATGATTGATAGTGGTAGTTTCCTAACTCCCTCTCTTTTGTCCTCTCACCCTTCTTGAAATTAGGAAGACTCTTTATAGGTCATATGAATTGTTGTAACTATTGTGTAGGGTATTAGATGTGTAAATCTACCATTAGTGTTGATCCAATTTACCTCTTGGTTGTTCCTCCTAATTCATGCATCTCTATAGTACCTCCATGTTGAAACATTGATGTAAGGAGAACCTCAAGTTAGAGTTGTGTGGTTTGATTAGTTTTGCTTCACTTCACAAGTGCATCGGCAAGTAGAGGTCAAGATTTTGGTGCATCACCCCTCTTAATTTCATGTTTCTCTCTTCTTTTTCCTTACTATTTGAGTAGGTTATTGTTAATTTTAGGTGTTATATCAAGGGATCCAACCCTCTCTGGAGGTTCTTTATAGTCATAGGTCACCCATAGCCTTAGAGATGTCCCATTGTGTCAATTAGGTGAAGAGGTCTTAAATCAAGCCTTTTCATGGGTGTAATCCAAATTTGACAATAGTTTTTGGAACACCTGATGGGACAAGTACAACATTAAATCTATGTGAATAGGCCTTGCCTTGGTTACACTGTATTTTTACTCCTCTCCTTTCCTAAGAAAATATAAAATAAAATCACTTTTTAAATCATCCAAATGAAACTACTATATATACATTATAATTTGATCTAAGACTAAACTTTACTTCTCCTCTAATTACATAATTATTTCCTTCCTAACTTTCAACATGCAACTTCTCTCTTAAATAAAGAAGGCACATATTATTGGAAGATCTACAAAATCTATAGGCTATAACATAGTCTATGGTTATTCCTATAGGACAATAAACTAAACAATAGTATTCATATAACATAAGTAATATATGATGTTGTAACTAATAATGAACAATAGAAAATAGAAATTAGATTGTTCATTGTTGTAACAGTCTTGTAAGCATGTCTAATGGAGGAAGAATGATAATGAGTTACATAAAAATTTGAATTGTATTTTTCTAGATTATAGGAACCACCATGTCCCTCAGATCATAGATGAAGTTTGATTCAAACCATCAACAAGCTATTACAATTGCTATAAGATGTCAACAGTAGATGTTATGGGTTAACTCTAGTTGTTATGGTTAGATAACAATTACTATATGTTGGATAACAATTTTGAAATACTAAATAATACTTTCTATGAGTTTTAGTATATATGTTATGGGTTGTAAAATAGTTGTTATGACTTTCAACCTAGTTTCTACATGATGCATCCCAATTGGTATGCATTGCAGAATGACTACTACATATTACAAACTAATAATTACATGTTATAGAACAATAACTATAAATCAAATAACACTAGCTACAAGTTCTAGAATATTAGTTATAGGTTAAAAAATAGAAGCTAAAGGTTATAGTCCAGTTGTTATGGGTTACACCCAATAATTACTACAAATTTCTAACAAGTGAAATGGATCTTTCAACCTCATAATTGAAGGTATACAACACCTTACATGAAGTGTACTATGCATCCTTCACTTTTTTTAGTGACATCATGAACATTAAATCCATTATATCATATTATTTTATGTAAATATAATTGTAGATGATATTTTGTGAATATGTAGAACCTAAGTCTTATACACTTGGTAAACTTAGACTTTGGTTGTTCCTCTTAGTTCTACACTCACCTTGCTTTTAAAAGCCTTGCATCTACTCTATCTTATGCCCCTTGGCCTATTTATTAGTCTGACCAATATTATATTGATGACACAAACATTCTATCTTACCCTGTATGCTTAAAATGTACTTATCTTACACTTCTGCAACTTTTGAGCTTATACTTATTTTGTTACTCCCTAAACACTAACATCCAAGATAGATAGTAGTGTTGACGTTACTTTCATGCCTTGATGAATGTGTCAAGTGCCCTAAAGTCATCCAATTTTTAAATGAAACATGTCCTAATGGTCAGCCTAAATTCTTTAATGCAAGTTATTACTCCAATGGGATTGATATAAATACAAGATCAACCATCATTCATTCTTCACCTACAAATACCTAGAAAAAGACTAAAAAGTATTCATAAAGCATTCAATTAAGCAAATCTTCCCTATTTATTCCTACTTATAAACTATTCATAGGGATTGCATATCTACAGGTTTGAAGTACTAAAGGAGTAACCTAAGATCATCATTTACTAAATTACAAGATAGGTCTCTATTGTACTTATTTTACACACATTACATAATTCACACACAAGACAACATGTATGGGAGAACTACATTAGTCTAAGGACCTCTTTAGATTATTGGATATGCAGGCAACATCTTTTGATAATGGGGTCATTGGGGTTATCTTAACACCATATGCCCACTAACCCATTTTTTCCCAATATCACATTAAAAATGGAAAGCTAGGGTTTTAAAATTTCACAAAGAGTGACAGTCCATGAACCAAATTTAAATGCACTAGAGTGAATTCAAAGAAAAAACTAAAAGCATCTGGGTGGTCACATCCTATTTTATAATATATTTTGTATAGGACACTAACATTAAACTTAGACAGTAGTGTTGATATAACCATCTAAGGCTAACACAACTATCCAAATAGCTAAAGGCATTATATCCAGTATCTGACAACTATTCCAGAACTATCTTCCTACTTGATTTTAGGCTATTCTATATCTAGAATTGAATTAACATCAAAATAATCTAAATACTTCTATTCTTTGTCATATTTTTTCTCACATAGTTGTACTTTCTATATTTAGACTATTTTAACATAATAAATTTAGTATGTGCATATATTTGAGTTTAACATTTAATTAGCCTGCTATAGATCTGATTTTCACCCTTATGTCATTTCATTTCTATATTATTAACCTTAAGTTTAAAATAAAATACATACCATAACATTTCATTTTAGGGTTAAACATTTGGTGAACCTAATCTTTGAACATTAAACCCTAGAATAAATTAGGATTTTTTTATTATTGTACTTTGTTACAAATTTTAAATTATTCATTTGTGAAGAAATGAAAAATGTTAATCTAAAAACTTGATTCCTAATGGAAGGTCAAGAAGCATTGGTTACTCATCTCAATAATAATAAGGGCTTAATAGATGTAGTTTTATATGTCACATGAGATGAAATAAGTAAACAAGATAAAACTAAGGTTGCCTCACCTAATAATGGTGAATCCCTAGAAGGTAATATAAATCATCCCACACTTATCAGTCTACCTACATCTAATGGGGCCAAATATTATGTGTTTAAACCTTTGTTCCTTAAAACTACTATTAATACATCTATTATGGAGTTACCCATTGTTTCAACACAAATACTAGTTTCAAGGCCCATTACTCTTCAAAACATGTTTTTATCCCCTTTGGTGACTACTCAACTTGTTAATATAAATCCCACTGGGCCTATATTTTAATCATTCCTTCAAATTATAAAAACCTTAGAAGACAATATTATAAACATTGAACAAAAATTACCCTCATGTTATAGATTCACAAGATGTGTTGCATAACCCTCTTGCACTTGAAATCTCTTTACACCCTTTGCCAATTGGATTTATTGCACCTAATTTCACATTTTATGATGGCAAGGGTGATCCTAAACAACATCTTTGAACCTTTTATGTGGCATGCCTTGACTAAGCTTCCAATGATAAAATTTTAACCAAATTATTCCTAATAAGTCTTAAGGACTATGCATTGAGGTGGTTTTGTGATCTACCTCTCCAATATGTAAAAGCATTCAAACCTCTTGTAGACCAATTTTTAGCACACTTTTCCATTAACATTTTTTTAAATGTTTCCTATGCCAAAATTACCATAATAAAACAAGGAACCAATGAATATATCAATGACTATCTCTTGATATATAAGAGAATGTTAGCCAAAATGACCAATCCTAGGGTAGACAAAGAGTTACAAGATATATTTAAGCAAAGTTTGCTTGCTCCTTTACATGATTCCATTGTCTTTAAGAAGTTACAATCTTTTGATGACTTATACCATGTTGTATGGGACCATGACATGAAGTTTATATCTTTGAATAACTCAAGTATGTAGCAAACACACTAGCCACATATACATCTAGTAAGAATTTTATAATAAAACCAAGTTATAAGGTAAAACCTCCTGAGCCTAAAAAATAAACAATCACCATGTTTGATACAATTTCACAACAACCCAATCATCTTGTCTTATCTAATGCACCAAGGAGATAACTTACACATGTAGTTGAGTCCCCAGCTTCATTACTCTTGTAGTTACTAGAGTTGCAGCTTATATCTCTCCCCCATCCTATTGAGGTTGATATGAGTCAACCTCTACCCAAATGGTAATGTTATAGAATGATCAAAATACATATTTTTATAATGAACAAGATGAGATGTATAATGTTATTCTAGTTTATATCCCATAGGTTGCCAATGATGAAAATAAATAAGAAACATCCATTTTTGAGACAGAAGCTTCAACCTATGGTTTGGTTGGTTTTTCATACATAAATACTCAAATTTTCAAACCATATATTTAGAAACCATTTATTCAACACCCACTTATTCAAAAGCCACTTATTCAAAAAAAAAAACGTCTTCAAAATAACCTAACTAGTTAAAATTTTGATCCTAATAATGGTACAAATTCACATGTTCCTTCTAAGCCTTGATGTGATCACATTAGTTCAATGTGATTCAATGATACATTTACCTAGACATGTTCCCTCTATATGTTACATGGTTACATTCACAAATTTTACAATTGTCTTACCCTTTTAAGGTGAGGTAACTCCCAGTTTCTATCTTTCCCTCACCTAAAAGGGGGGTATATTAGTGGGGGTATGCTTGGGAAGCATGTTCTCCATACTTGGCACATTTTTCAGATTCAAATGGGGCTTGCTTTAAAAACATTTTCTCCATTTTTATTTAATATTTGGTACTTATATTAGTTTCTAAATTACAGTGGGGATATGATTTGGAAGCATCTTCTCCATAATTCATTCAGGATGTGGTACTTATATCAATTTTTAGATTCAGTGGGGGTATGTCATATAGGCATGACTTTCACATATTTATAGTTCTCATATTTACTGGGGGCATGCTTTGGAAGCATGTTCTCCACACTTACACAGTTATCTAAATTTGCCAAAGCATATAGTTATATGATTCAAATTTATAGTTGTGGTAGAATTCTATACATTAGTACCATTACTATACACAGTTTTAGCATAAGACATATTAAGGTGTACATATTATTCAACATGTGCCTAATATTTTAAAATCCAAATCAATTTCAATTTCTAAAACCATTGCATGTATTGATACCCTACAAACTTTTACAGACCATATTGAGCCAATCTACTAGAGTAGTTGGTTTAACTTTTGGTATGGTTGAGGTGATCAAATTACTCAATATTTCCAAAATTTTAGGTTAAACTTGATCATCCAACTTCACCAGGTTATAATTATCATCAGGTTTTATGATTGACCTAATCTCTACTGCCAGGTGGCAACTCACTTTTGCTCTAAAGTTAGGGGCATGTGCCTTCCAATATGTATCTATCTATCTATCTCCTTGGATATATTCACCTTAAATATTTATCTAAATTTATCTTAATCATAGTTTTATATCCTTATAATGATGCATATTTTGAAAAATAACTTGTAAATAGGCAAGGTAGTTACATCGACACATAAGTGTACTCCTAAACCTTGCTCTTTCAATTTCAATCTATTTGAATTACTTTTAACCCAAATTATATGTACTAATTTTTCACAATAACATGACATTGGTTACAGGGTAGTCACCAGCAAAGCACTCAAATTCAACTCAAGTAAAGATAAGGTATGCATACACACCTAGGTGCTTATTTTTTTCCTTTAAAATAGAAATTTCATTACTAGATTTAAGGGGGAGAATATAGATGATATTTTTTTATTATGTATCACCTAAATATTGTACACTTGGAAAACTTAGAATTTTTTTTCCTCTCAGTTCTACACTCACCTTGCTTATGTAAGCTTGTATTGGCTCTATCTTATGCCCCTTGGCTTATCTCTTAGTTTGATCAATCTTATATTTATGATACAGACATTTTATCTTGCCCAAAATTCTTAAAATATACTTATATTACCCATTTATAAGTTTTGAGACTATACTTGTTTACCTTGAGCTTAAATCACATCTAATCAAGTTTACATTAATTGGGGATAATCTAAATCAAATAAATTCTAATTGATTCCATCTTGCTTTGGGTCAATCCATTTTAACCAAGGCAATTCTACCCTACTTGGAGCCAATTTCAAACCAATCATTCTCATTACATGTATCATTGTTTAATGCAATCTTTTGATCGGTATTCTATTACCTTTCCATTTAATTATACGGTGTTCACACTAGATCAATAATGATACATGTTTGACAAGGATGAACTCCTTTTACAACTTTTAGAAATAGGTGTTTGACTACCTATAAATTTTGATCTAGCAAATTTAGATTCTATCCTAAGTAGGAGTAATCATACTAGCATATGGGACCCTATTTTGTCACCTTTATCTAATGACTATCCAGATTTTAAGCCACAACAATCATGTCAACTACCAAGATCAGGCCCATTTATCAATTAAGATATGATAGTCCTTCAATTTAGCCAAAGTTTTTCAAGTCTCACTTCTAGTTTTGACATTTTATCCACTTATCAACTACCTACTCTGGTATTGGATCCAAAATAAATCTATAGATCTAATCATGTCTTATTATTTCCCCTCCAAAAGCCATTAGCTACTAAAGATCCAATTGCATCCAAGTATGAGAATCACTCACTAGGGATATGCCAAGATCACTTTATTAATCACAAGCATACTCATTCATATTCCTTCATTTTAGCCAAAGTTTGTCAAGTCTCACCTTTGGTTTTGACATGTTATCCACTTATCGACTACCTACTCTGGTCTTGGATCCAAAATAAATCTATAAATCCAATCATGTCTTATTATTTTCCCTCCAAAATCCATCAACTACTGAAGATCCAATTGCATCCAAGTATGATAATCACTCACTAGGGATATGCCAAGATCACCTTCTTGATCATAATCATACTCATTCACTTTCAAGTCAAGATCAAGACAAATCACCCATTTTTGATGTTCTCATTGAATCACCCATATTTAATTAGTCATACTTTGACCATCCTCTTATATTTTATGAGCCTTGCTTTGAATAACCACTCTATCACTATTCACTTGTCTTTGATGAACCATTATTTGATGAGCCCATCTTCAAAGAACACATTAGTTAACTAGTAGTCTATCTTCCATCCTTTGCCAAACATTCCCCATTTTATAAAATTCATTTGCTCTAAATCATTAATTTCCAAGCTAAAGGTGAAAAAAGTACTTGTGGATAATGTAATTTAATTGGCCATTTTTGTAGACACATTAGAAATAGAATCCCCTTTATATCTGACATTATTATCAGCATCAACCTCAAGATCATGTTTTCTATCAGGACCAATATCAAATTTAGGTTCCATTCTAGAACCAATACTAGATTTAATGCCAGAAGTATAACCAACATCAAGTTTCAACATTAGGTTCAAAACCTTAAGTCATAATCAAAATACATTATTGGGTATTATGGCAATGGCTATACACTTCTACCAGATCCCCTTGAGTTTGAATCAACTTTAGAATCAACATACCTTAGTAGATGTTATGGCATCAAATACATAATCCTTACAGATTATATTGAATATTTTTTATCCTTATATGGTTGTTGAGGAAGTTTCCTTAGATATAAACACAATTTATCATAATAACCTCTATGAGGATTGTGTTACCTATTACCTTTCCATTAATGTTACACGTGTCTTTCACATTAACCAACCTAGTCATTATATTAACATCCATCAACCCATAACAATCGATTGAGACTAAAAAAATCACACATTATTGAACTCCTTCTATGGAAAACATCTTAGTGCCAGAATTTATGGGGACCTAAGACAACATTCAAGTATAAAAATAATCTCCTAGTGAAACCTTGTTTGAGGCGTTAGGGGATAATCAAATTCTAAACTTAGCATCTTCTAGTGAAACTTTGTTTGAGGTGTTAGATGAAAATCAAAATAAAAAATTAGAATCGTTTAGTGAAACCATACTTAAGGCACTAAGAAATAATCAAAATGAATTATCAGCATTCCTTAGTGAAACCTTAATCAAGGTGCTATTGGACAATCATAATTATAACAATCAAGAAAATTTTATTGATGAAAACCTCTTCAAAATGTAACTAAGAAATTAGTTCCTCATTACTTGATGAAGACATTGTTGAATTTAATATCAACCTCACCACAACCAAAATCAAGTTGAATCCAGAATCAACAATAATGTGTGTGACTAAAAATCACAATCTTCATTTGTCCTTCAACCACTATACATTCATTATGATCCCATTATTCATTCAAGGCCTATATTCCTTTATCCAATAAGATTATTTATGTCTATCCATTTGTACATTCCTTAACAACACTCTTTTTTTTTAAAACTATGAAGACACCTTATTTAGAGGTTTGGACGAAGTAGAATCAATGGCCAATGAAGATCCCAAAAACACCAGTATAGTGTACATCATTAATAAAATTCTAGTAAATAAGCTATTTATAATCTGTATGGGTTAGAAATCACACATTTAACATTATGAGTCTCATAATCCTCCATTGAGTTGAGATTCCAAATTTAAAAAAATCCAAAGAGAAAGATAAATAATTCATCCAATGGTGAACACCATGTTTGTGGCACCTTGGGCAAGTACCATGATGAAAAAAAAAATTATGACATCATGTGTAAATAATTTGTTGTATATAAGTACCTTCAAACTTGGGTGAATCCTTATCTACATTAAAATTCATTTCATTATTGTCATATTAACCATTTTACCTTATCCTTAATCATCTTTTTACTCATCATTCCCTGGTCTAATTTTTCCTTCCCATTTTGATCTCAATAAGAAAGTGGAAGTTGTTATGAGCCCTATTTTAGAAAATCTCTTGACATATCCTCTTAGTGACACTTTGAAAATTGGACATTTGGTTCCCATGTAACATAGTACTTGGATATTCATTATCTACTTATCATTCATTATTATCCAATCTAATCATTCCAATCCAGTCATTTAATATGCAATCCCATCCCAGTGCTAGAACATGGTTTTCCCTTTGCTAGTGATCCCTTATGGGTATAATGTTTCAAACACTCCTAAACATTCCCATTTATACACTGTCATCATTTTGTGAGCATTTTGAATTCATTGTCTCACTATTTTTCAAGTTAAACCATTAAATCCCAAACATTTATTTCTTGTCCCTATTCATACTTATCATTTTTTGTGCCCATTTTCTATCAAAGCACAATGTCTTGAGGTCTAATTAGACTATATAGGAAGCACTCATTATTTTGAGATTAGTTTGGCCATCCTTTATCACATTCTCTCAACATTTTGTGAGCATTTCTCTTACCATTTTAGAAATCTTATTTCTTGTACACTCTCATCATTTTGCGAGTCCACTTTCTATAATCTATCTTATTAACTTATCTAGCTTTTCTTCTTTTCCAATCCCCTGGAGAAATTTATTTGGCCTGAAGTCCATAGGACTATGTAGGCATAATCCACTTGCATGGGGTATTTAGAGTCAGCTCGACCACCTCTTCCTTATTCATCTGTTCCCCCTTCCTTGGTCATGATTGTTTTGTCATACCCTTGGAATCAAAGAGTAATGCTTTATTGTCACACATACTCTCTGAATTATATGTCTATTTGCCTTTGATTTTGTGTTTGTGTGTTATTTGTTTGGTCACTTGTTTGTATGCTAATCTATGTTACTCGGTTGCATTAATTTAGTACATTATGTTTTTCCCTTAAGTCTTGATTATTCATATCATGATTTTAAGTTTTAAATATGTGTATCTAAATTATAATTGATGTAGGGGCATTATGTTTTAAATTTAAAGCTTGATTTTCCATATCTTATTTTAAGTTGTATACATTCACATTTTGAATTCAAATTCTTACATATTGACAAACAAAATTTATCATGATTATTTCAATATTATGATGAATACTTTCATATGAAATATTAAAAATCAAGTCTCAAGTAGTCTAACAGCAATGTTCAGCTCAAAATTCTCTCTATGTGATCATAAGACTAACAAACATCATGATCATTTGCATCAAGGTCATCAAATCAATTGAAAATAACATCAATCTCATCAAATACTAATAGTAAGAACATTTATAAATCAAATTCATATCAATCACATTTAATCTAAGTACAAGAGACATAAGAAAATGAAATAAGCATCACATGAGATAACAATTAGATTCATGGATCTCTCTATAATTATTTCTTCCTTTCAGGGGTCAACTCATCCAAAAAAATTTCTTGACTCTCCCTTCAGGGGGAATCTAGGGATTATCAATCACCACTTTAGGAAATATTTGAGCCTATTTATTATTACTTTTAGTAAAAAAAATATTAGATTTGGCATCCATTAATTTTCTTCTATGATCATTTTAACAATTTTTTTATTATTTGAAAATTTGTTGCTTCATCTACATCTCGTAATGCCTTCTTAAATAAGGGGAAATATAGAAACTATTTTTATCACTTCCATGTAAAAATTGGATAATAGAATGAATTCCTATAATTTGACACAAATTGATATGAAATCTTCTATTCATCTAAAGTACAAGTTCAAATTCATTTTGGGGTGCCTCTAGGTGGATTAATTCACCATATTAGATTTGTTCAATTATCATTTTGGTCATTTTCTCTAGTCAAATCTTATAATATGATCAATTCACTAATTCCCCTTCCTTGATCAATTAATGCAATAAATTACCCCTTTACCAAATATTTCTTCTAATAAAATTTCCCACATTATATTGATTAAATTTATATTTGATTAATTAAATTAATCAATCTTGTAATTATAGTTATATGCAAATGGAATTATAATTTCCTTTAAATTATTAATTCTTCTTTTTCTCCTTCCAAGAGGCATCTTCATTTAAGAAAATAATCTTGAGATCCTATGTAATATTCTTTTGAGCTCACTAATTACGAAAAGAATTAATACAAATGATTTTTCTCTACCCTTCATCTTGGAGACAAGATGAAGGGTCCACAATGAATCTTGTGATATATTTTAGAGAGTATTCTCAACCCTTTATTTTGGAAACAAGATGAAGGGCCCATATTGATGATCTAAGTAGTTATCCATGTGCTTTCTTGTGAATGATTCTCCACCTTTCATTTTGGAAACAAGATGAAGGGTCCACATTGATCCTCACAAAGATATTTTTAGGGGAATCCTCCACCCTTCATCTTGGAAACAAGATGAAGAGCTCATATTAATGCTTCTTTGATATTTTCAAGAGCCATCCTTTACTCTTCATCTTGAGCAAGATAAAAATCTCACATTAGTGATCTATGTGTTAATCCATGTGCATTTTTTAAGGACTCGTTTACAATCATTCATCTAGGATGTAATATGAAGGGTCTTCACTAATCCTAGTTTGTTATAAATAGATCTCTGCTCTTTGTAATTCAACATTCTCAAGATTCATAGTGAAGCCATGCCATATTATCACACTAATTTATTCATCAAAGGTCATGTTTGTCAACTCAAATTATTAAATCTTCAATGAGAGATGGTCTATTTTTGGACATTAAAATTGATAAAGATTGCTTGAAGATACATACAATCCAAATCATACACAATATGAAGCTTCCAATGAAGGCTTGTTTTGTATTGGTTTAGTCTTAGCATTGTTATCCTAATCTTTGTATGCTAACGAGGTATTAGGTGTAGATCATTAATTATTAATACTTAATTTGATCATTTATAATTATTGAATGAATAGAAATAATGAGATCTAGATTCTAATGATACAATGTCCTCTCTTTTGAGTGTGTGGCATTTGAATATACCCCTTACTTACGATCTCCTTAGACCCATTTTGTGTGACATCAGGTGTTATTTTGTGTGTGATTGATTGTTTTATGATTTTGTGCTTGTTAGATCTAGACATTACCATGATTTATATCATGCATCATAGATCTTGTTATGTTTAGATATTTCAAGCTTCGTTGATACATCTACTTAGACATGATACGGCTATATGTTTGTTAACTACATAATTGATATAGATATAACACAGTTATCTTATCCTTTTTAAATAAGGTGACTATCATGTT
This sequence comes from Torreya grandis, assembly GCA_037957365.1. Taxonomy (NCBI): domain Eukaryota; kingdom Viridiplantae; phylum Streptophyta; class Pinopsida; order Cupressales; family Taxaceae; genus Torreya; species Torreya grandis. The sequence continues at coordinate 2,759,877 of JARHVA010000307.1, forward strand.
TCATTCCCCTCACCTCAAAATGGGGGTATGTATTAGTGGGGGCTTGTCATAGAGACATGAGTCCACATACAATTGCAATAATTAGTAGAATTTGATAGTTACATGATTTAGATATACACTTAGCATCAAAATGTTATGCATTTGGCATTGATTTTACAGATTTGATATATATATTTTCATATTTATGATATATTATATACATAATTTAAAAATTAAAGGTTGCATTTTGACATATACTTCAGCTTGAGAGACATTAGAGGTGCATATAGCATGCAAATGCACCAAGATCACATATACATAATTAGAATATATACACATTTATGTACCAACATTACCAAGATGCATAAATTGAGAATTTATTTGTATGAAATAAATGGAGCCCTTGAGTAGTGTGATAAAGATTCAATGCACTCGATGGCCTTAGCACTACTTCCATTTTATAGGTTGAGATAGTTATACCAATTGACTTGGGTGAGATTAGATAGATTATGTATATACTTGAGTTATACGATTGAGATTTGTGTGATTGAGATTTAGTATCTCAATGGCCTTGCACAACTCACCCATGCACCAAATTAGGGGAATTATCACCCTCAAATTATCCTTTTCACATCTCCAAGGTTTAGTTATGAACATCTCTCTCTAATGCTTTAATGAAAAAGCATTATTTTCAAAAATAAACTATCAAGGGGCAACATGGTTACATCAACACACGTGTAATACTCCTTGTTCTCTTTTATTTTAGGTATTTAAATTATTAACTTTTAGATTATATACATTAATTACATTGAACATGCTCTTAGTTTTAGGCAATACATAAACAACTTTAAATAAGGCTCAAGTCAAATCAAGGTGTTTTATACACATGATGGTACACATTTCTTTCCTTTAAACTTAGTAATTTCATCCTTATGCATTAATAGACTAAAGGGCGGGGGGAGGTGGTGTTGGCGAATGTAGATATTAAATCTAGATTTTATATCATAAACTAGTCTTGTACACTTGACAAATATCACTCATGGCTCATCCCTTAAGTTCATGATTTTTCCCTCTACAAAAATGCTTGTGTTCACCATCTCACCATGCATAAATGCTTATCATATAGTCTGACCCTAATATTAAGATTACCTAGATCACCTATAGCCCACATTCTACTTAAACATTATTGATATATTACCTTGGCAGTTATAAATCTTCAATAACTTCCTATTCTCCTAAACATAATCTAGATTAAGACACTAGCATTGATGTTAGTGTCCCAAGTTTGATGCTAGTGTCTGACTCTTACAAATAATCAAATTTGAAAATATTTCAACATGTATGTGTCAACCTATAGTATTATTTTAACCATCCCATGAGATAATTTCAAAATTTATGGTATAAATACAAGTGAAAAATAATTCATTATGAACAAGTACAAATCAAACCCACATATAAATTATACCAAGTAAAAATATATCTCAAGCTTGAAAAAATGCCATATTCTTCTCTATTTCCACATATGTCATAGGATAAATATTCTTACAAGTCTAAATCATTCAAAGAGTAGCCCATGAGTAACATTTGTCAAGCTACAAGCTAGATTATTACATGTACTCGTATATAACATTTTACATAATTGTTCACACACAAGCCCACATAAGGGGAGAAATACATCAATATGAGGCCCTCTTCAAAGTATTGGCTATGTAGGTAGTTTTCATTAATAGAGGGGTATTTGATATTAATTTGACATCACTTGAGCCCACTAACCCTATTCTTCAAGGTGACATGCCTTAATCGAAGGACATAGGTTTTGAACTACATATAAATATCTAGAATCTATGCATATGATCTAAAAAGAGAATCTATAAGGAGACAATGAACTTTAACTAGCATAGGTTAAATTTTCAAAAAAATACATGTACTTAATTATGGATAGAATCATTAAAATTAGGATAAAAGCATCAATTCTAGTGTCGAGATTCTAACGGTAGTGTTCAAATGACCAATGAGCTAATATTTATAATTTAATGAATCTCTATAGAGAATCAATATGTCTTATTCCACACCTATGTCAGTTAGATCTACCTACACATCAATTAATAAGCTAAGTATTATCTCTCCTTCATGTTTAAGCATTCAAATTATTGTTTGGCATGGTACTTTTTATATTTAGTATATTTCCATAATTCAACATTATATCATAATATTGTGAATATGAATTATTCAATTGGACTGATTTTAGAATAGTATTCTCCTTAGTTGATTAGGCTATTCTCTTTGAACTCTTTCTAAAAAGGGTTAAACAAATAATTTACATGATTTAGGACCCTATCCAAATATTTTAATATGTCTGCCTCAGTTTCCGGACATGTTTCCCCTATTCAACCTTAGTTTTCAAATTTTCAAAAATGTAGTACACTTTGTAGAAACCTAGCCTTGCAAATTTAAATTATTCTAAAATATTCTTTTCTTTTAACTATGTTTTGATTAGTTATTTTGGTGAAAGTATTCTAATCTAAATTTCACATTTTTTATGGTTTTAATATAATGTATTATTTATGTAAACATAGGTAAGGATTAAATTTGATGGTCAAGTCTACTTTTCATGTTAATATTTTATGATGATTATCGGATCCACACTATTGGGATTTATAACTAGGCAAACAAATGACAACCATACGTTAAATATAATGTGTATGGCTCTACAAAGTGAATGCACATAGAGTATTCAAAAAGAACAAACAACACACATTAAATGGAGTGGAAGTATTATTTTTACATAAATACAACTTATATTCAGTGATAAAAGAAAAGAAATGATACAATGAGTTGTAGTGTGTATATGATAGAGTAGAGCATGATATCTATCATTAAGATTGTGTATGTCATTGACACTTAGTCAGATACATATGTTACATCTTTATACAATAAGAATACAAGAATTAGTTACAATTATTTTTAGTTACAAAGAAGATAGTTACGAGATGTTTCATCTTCCTTTATGGGTGACAATTGAGCTTCTATGCTCATGGAGACTAACTAACCAAGTGGATAACTAGTGAATTTCAAACTATAGGGTATAACTTGAAAAACCACATTTTCAGGTTAGGCTGACCCATGGATGTGTTAGAGCTAAGGAAAGTATAGATGCATGATTATAAGATCAAGTGCTAGTGAGGCACGTGGGATTACAAGCTACTAGTTATGTAGGGAGTGTGTAGGTCTAGGATCTGGGGAAATCTAGGTGTGTAAGTTTGTGAGCAAACATGAAAATAGTGCATGAAAGTGAGATGAAGCTCAATATGTAGGACTGTACAGGATTGAAAATCAACTATGAGCATTCCATGCAAAGGTTGAGGAGAGATGTGTATTATGCACAAGTTGCACACATATCATTCACCCCTTCTTGAAGAGCAATGGTTTCCATTGTTTCCTTATGTAGCTATAAGAATTACATGTGAAGTTGTTGAGAGTTACACCACTTTCCCTAATCAACATACTACCTAAATTTAACCACTCTAAAAAATTGATGTGTCATGGCAGGTTTATGTGTCTTTCACTTCAATAATATGATCCTTATTTATATTGTACAAGTGTCCAGGATCAAGATTAAAAGGATGTTATGTCACTATTAGCTCAAAAAGGGGAAGTAAAATAAGATGAAGGAGCTCTATATTGAAGATGGGGTGCATGCCCAAGTACAGAGGTAGATCAAGAGTGAAGGCATTCTCCCTAGTTCCATGCATAAAGGTATAAGGACCATAACACAAAGGCTTGATCTTCCTACATGGAAATTTGAAGTGTTCCTTATGAAGGTACAACTATACTTTATCATAAATTCAAAATGCATGAGGTGTGAAATTTTCATCATGTTTCTCCTTGTACTTTACTTGGGTGTGAGAGAATATGCTAAGTTGATGATGAACATATTGTATATGGCATCAAAACTTCTCAGCTTTATCTACTTCCCATTATTATGTATGTGATTTAGTGTCAGTTAGTACACATTAGGATATGTATAAAAGCATCAAAGGTTAGAAACTAGCACATGTCTAAAATGGATTATACTATGTAGAGTTATGCAAGGCTCTATTATAGGCATGATGAATGTAAAAAATATTATTATCCCAACTATGAGCATGTGTGCAATTATATATTCACAGAAGATAAATAAGTGTGTGATTGAAACCTTATTTTTTTCATTTATCTATGGATGAAATGTTTTTGACTGGTTTGATTATGTTCCCATTTAATCCCATAATGCTTATTATAAATGAATCATAAAATGCTAATCTTGATCAAAGATGATGGATGTTTAGAGTCCAAATTGGACCTAAACATGGTTGAATAAGGATTTTGTAATGTTATTTACATTAATGTCCTTCTTAAAAGTGACCATGATATCCATATTTGAAAATCTATCCACTACAACAAACACATCATCATGTTGGCATCTGATCATAGGCAACTAAATCATGAAATCCATGTTGATAGATTCCCATGGTTTAGATGGACCTAGTATAGGTGTGTAAATTCATAGCTTATTTTTCATCGGCTTGGTGATACAACAAGAAATACAAGACTTAATGTGGTGCTCCACATCTATGTGCATATGTAGCTAATATAAGTGTGGTTATAATACAACTTGATTCTTTGTCACACCAAAGTGTCATGAGGTCTTGGCATAATGTACCTCCCAGATGAGTCGTTAATGAGGTGTGTCACTCAGAAGACATAAATGCTCAAAATTTTAGAGAATTTGGTTAGACAATAAAAACTCCCAAACTTTTTTACCTTGCACAATATTGGCATAAGTGTTTATGAAGTCAGGATCAACCTAGTAGAGAGATACCTAGTCTATAAAGTTATGGCCATGCATGTCTAGCAGTGTGATGAACACTTGAATAGGTGGTCAACTAAGGTAATTTATTTCCTTACTGTCCTTCCTTTTCTTATGCTTGACCATGAGATGATACTATTTCATGTAACTCATCCATTTCATATGGCACATGTTATCTAGCTTGCTTTGTGTCTACAAGAACTAAAGTGGCTTATGATTCATAATGAACAATTATCTCCTTCCCCAAGATGTAGTGACACCATTGCTTGATTTCTTGCACAATAGCATGTAACTCTTTTTCATAGGTGGAGTACCTTTGCATTATATCTTTGAATGTTTTTAAATGATATGCATTTGGATGTCTGTGTTGCATAAGTAATGCATTGAGTGCATAGTCATATGTATCAATGTGAAACTCTAAGGAATGTTTGATGTTAGGAAGGGCAAGTACATGTGTTTCTTGAGTACTTCAAAAGTGTTTTATTGTGCATGAGTCCATTCAAATTTGGATTTTGTAGTGTCATCTGGTTGAGTGACCAAGAAATGTGTGAGAAACTAATGATGAATCTACGGTAAAAGATTACAAGTCCAAGAAAACTTAGTTTTATGAGATTTTGTGGAATTGGATAATCTTATATCACTCTGATCTTCTTTAGGTCTACATGAATTCCTATAAGATCAATGGCATAGCCTAGCAGCTAGATTTGTGCAACACCAAAGGTAAATTTTGTTGAGTGGGCCTACAACTTGTGTTGACATAAGGTGTCTAAGTTGCACATAATATGTTTCATGTGCTCCTCCCAATTATTGATGAATATGATAATCTCATCCAAGTAGATAATGATGAAGGATTTGAAGAAAGGCCTGAGTAGATCATACATCAAGTACATGAAAGTTACTAGTGCATTGGTGAGGCCTAAAGGCATGACTAACCACTCATATAATCCTTCTTATGTCTTGAAGGTATTCTTCCAAACATTTTTAGGATGTATTGGAACCTAATGATAACTTGAATTCAATTTAATCTTGGTGAAGTATTGTGTGTCTTGGAGCTGGTCCAGGAGGTTTTTAATGTGTTGTAATGGATATTCATTCTTAAATATGATTTATTGAGAGTATGATAGTCTATGAAGAGATGTTAAAACCCATATTTCTTAGGTGTGAGGACTATTAGACTCCTGCAAGGAGAATAATTAGGCATAATATTTCCCTAATCAAGGAGCTCTTTTATCTAGTGTCAAACTTCATCATTCTCCCAAATTGATATGCAATCTATAGGGTTATTTGAAAGATGGGATCCATGGACCAAATCAATGTGGTGCTTTAATACATAGAATGTTAGAAGGCCTTTAGGCATTGTGAACACTTCATCATGTGGCTTTAGTAACTTATCAAGCTGATGTTGTTATAACATTGATTATGTTACCATAACTTGCTTTTTCTTGTTCAAAGTGTGTCACGATAAACCATATACAACATGAATTTATATGCATGTCAAATGAATTTAAAATATTTCTTGGCTAAGACCAAGATGACTTTGGTCATGGGTGTTGACTTAAATAGGTTGAATTAGTGATCTTGTGCATGAATAGTCCAACATTATGGTTTGATTGATATGTAGCTTCATGGTCATACAAATATAGTCTTCCTAGCAAGATATTATAGACTTCCAAAGATGTTATGTCTCAAGTGATGAGGTCTTCCATAGGCTTAAATCTATACTAGAAGGTGCATTGTCATTAGACTTGTATATCTTTCACCTACTGAAGCTCCCCAATGAATGTGGTTTAAGATGTGTAATAGTGGAAAGGCAAAGGCATTATGTTATGGATTATGTAATGATGTTCTTCTGATTACCACTATTAATGATGGCATGAAAATGTTGACCCTTCACCTAAAACTTGGTATGGAAGAGAAATTTGTACTCCTCATAGATGCCTATCATAGTGGTGTTGGTACTTAAACAAGTCACATCTAGATCAGTGTCATCTAATGACATGGGACTTGATGTAGATTGGGAAATCAAGGATTACTACTTAGACATTTAGAGTCATCATGGGTATTCAATCGATGGTGATGGCACCACTTGTCATCAAACCTATTCTTACATTTGTTTGAAGTATAAGGCACATAAGCCTTCAAATTTTGTACAATATTCTTGGGATACTCTCCCTTGTGATAAATGTTTTACTTTTTTGTAAAATATTGTAATGAATAATTTTATAAGGGTTGGCCCTTGCCTGTAGTGTTTGATGAAGAAGTGAGACACTAATTCATATTTGCCTTAGATTTGATATTGATGAAATTGTGATAAGCTTGACCAAGAGTGTTTGAAGTCAATAATTCCATCTTTAAATGAATATAAGGTGAGAGTTCATTTAAGTACTTCAACACCTGATGTTGCTCACTCAAGTTCTTTCACAGGAATAAAAAGTAGTCATAGAATATGTTGATGTGGTCTTTCATTGACTAATATTTATGATGGTAAAATTGTTGGAACTTGATGTATTCATCCTCAAAGTGGTAGAGAGGGTAGTATTATTCATTCAGTGCATTGACAAAATGCTTTCAAGACTCAATTAGAATGTACTCATGCACACACTACAAGTTTAAGATCTCCTACCAGTGAACTGCTAGAATGGACATCTTCAACACTTGTAAGGTGATCTTCTTGTTGACGCAGTAGATTGCACCCAGTGTAGGAGGCTAAGCTCCTACCTTCCACACATCAAAATGGAAACTCCCCTCTCACCTATGGGATTGGCAAAGCTAGAGGGGAGAGTCTCTAGGTAAGGGCTAGCTCCCTTTGATGCATCTAAGTTACTCCAATAAGTGCTAATACATATATATATATATATATATATATAATGGGGGGAGGGATGAAAAGGGAGAAGGACTATAGGAAAATAAAACTAATCTAAAAGAGGTGATGCATCAAATGATTTGACCTACTCACACTCACACTTGAAGCCAGACAAACACATACGTACACTTCAAACTGACAGAAGGACCAGGCTACAGGAAGCTTAATAGGGAGACTTTTTCCTATGGACAAAAAGCCTGTGAGAATTGGCCACTTTGACTTGTCCTTAGTTTTCTTCATGCTGGCGGCCTTCCTCCAAATTCCTTCAGACTTTTTGTTCGAAGGAATTCCTTTAGATAAAAGTTCTGAAAGAATTCAAAGCCTTAAGACTTTCTACACACTTTTGAAAACCTTCAGTTGCCTTTGAAGTGCTCCCTACCCTTCGCAAGGGCTTTTGAACCCAGAACTACCCTCCACAAGGGCACCTACCCTTCAGCTTTAGGATGCTCCCTTGAACCAAGCTGTTGAACTAACCGATTGAACCAAAAATGGTTTAACGGTTGAACGGTTCAACACTGCACGCCACTCATTCATTAAACCAAGCCTTCAAACCTACCGCTTGAACCAAAATGCATTGAATCGAAGCGTTGAACTTGCTAATTGAACTAAGGCATTGAACCAAAGTGTTGAACTAGTTCAATGGTTCAAATAATGGTTAAACCAAGGCATCTAAATCATTTGATTAAATCTGCTAATGAATTTATCGATGAATCGACTGAGTGAATCGAATGATTGAACCATCTGATGAACCAAGGCCAATGAACTTGAGCTTTGAACCAAAATGTTAAACTCTACCATTGAACCAAAGTGTTAAACTTTGTTGAAGCATTGAACCAAGTGATTGAACTAAGGTCGATGAACTTGAGCTTTGAACCAAAGCGTTGAACTTGTCGATTGAACCAAGGTGTTGAATTAGTTTAATGGTTCAAAGGTGCTAACTCTTTGAAAGATCATGTCATTGAACCACTTTAAGCTCACTTTCCTTATGAATTTCTTCAAATAAGAGTCTGAAGAAGATTTGTAAAACCTTGCACTCTCTGAACTGGTTCTTCATCTTCCAAAGATTACACCTGCAGAGTTCATAGAAAACCCCACTGCTAAGTAGAAACCCAAGCCCTACAGAGTCCGTAGAAAATCAAGCCCTACAAAGTCCGTAGAAAATCAAGCCCTATAGAGTCTGTAGAAATAGACCTATAGAGTCCATAGAAATAGACCTGTAGAGTCTGTAGAAAAATTCTTGGACTTGTGCAAAATCAAAAATGAATTGGCCTAAAATAGTAGAGGAAGAAGGGGACCGATTTTTGGCCTGTTAAACCAAAAAATGGTCAGCAAATTAGTGACTCCCAAGGGAATCATGCCTGCTATGCGTAGAATCCATTTGTCTCAAAATCCATTAGGTAGGGGGTCAAATTATAACTTAAAGATCAGCAATAGCTCTGATAAATTCTAGAACCAATCACGAAGATTTACCTCAAAAGGAAATGAAAACACACACAAAGCTAAGAAAACTACTAACATGTGTAGAAAGCACTTAGGGAAAATAAGAGAAAAGCAAGGGAAATATATACATGATGGAGAAGGGCCTTAGTGGTAATGCTTAAGATGTATCCCATTAACTGGGACATATAGTTCTTCACCATCCAACTTGGAGAGTTGGAATGCATTATGGTGCTTACACTGAGTGATTCCATATGGGCCACTCCATAGGGCATCGAATGTCTCATGCTTTCCAGGCTTAGCTCGGTCTTCATCCCATTTCAAGATAATGTCTCCTTTAGAGAAACTTTTTGATGAAGATTTTTTGTCGAAGTGTCTCATCACTTGCTGATGGAAGTTGGTCATAGAAGCCATAGCCTAGTCCCTTGTCTCTTGGAGTTCCATCATCTCACATAGCCTAACCTCCATGCTATTTCCTTCTTCTAATTGTAGCTAGTGAGTGAGGTCCAAGGCTAGAAACTTGAGTGAAATGGGGAGCCTAGCTTCCCTTCCATAGATGAGTGTGTATGGAGAGTTACCATTTGCCCTCTTTGAGGTGACCCTATCTGCCCACAGGGCTATTTTCAACTTGGCATGCCAAGTCCTCTGATTTTCCTCCATGGTTCGCTTGATTGTCTTGATCAGGTTCTTATTTGTAAACTCAGCCAATCCATTCCCCTGTGGGTAGTAATTGGATGAAGTACTGAGATATATACCATATCTCAGTGCCCATTCGCTTATTTTGGTTCCCAGAAAAGCTAATGCATTATCTGAGATTATGGTTGCTGGAACCCTAAACCTTACCACCAAGTCTTCATAAAAATCTAGGACCACACTTTCATTTGCCTCCTTTAGAGCAACAGCCTCTACCCATCTTGTGAAATAATTTGTGGCAATTAGGACCCACTTATGTCTAGCACTGGAGGGAGGATTAATCATCCCTATGAAGTCTAGGCCCCATTGCATGAATGAATGCTCCACCTAAATAGGTTGTAAAGGCATGGTAGCCAAGCATTGCTTCCCATCAAAAAGCAAACACTTATGGCACTTTCATACCCAGGTATGGGTGTCCCTAAAAAGAGTAGGCTAAAAATAGCCAGCTCTCATTATTCTTGTTGCAGTAGCCCTAGGAGCAAAATGATCGTTGACTGGTCCATCATGGAACTTAGACAGCACCCTATCGGCCTGACTTGAGTCCAAGCATCTTAAAAATACTCCTGAGAGATCTCTCCTAAATAGTACTCCATCAATCAGGGCATAAGGGAGACACTGGAGTCTGAAATACCTTTTCTTGGTCCTGTCAAGTGAGTGTGAGCACTCACCAGTGAGAAGGAAATGCCTCACGTCTAATGTCCAATCCTTCATGACCGCTAGTTCTTCTATTGTAGCTGCATCAAGGATTAGCAAAATGTCATCCTTTTGCTATGCTTAAAGTCTGTAGTGAGGTGTTCACATAGGCCTTTCCCTCTTACTATTTTGGTGATCTTGATATCTACATCATATTCCATCACCTTAGTGATCCACCCTGCTCTCTTCTCATTTAGGTCTTGGTTGACCAAGAAATATCTGATGCCAGGATTTGGAACCATGAGGTGGATTCTACTATTGGAGAGCATGTTTCTAAATTTCTTCAGACTCTGTATGACTACCAAGACTTGCTTTTCCACATATGTGTATCTGACTTCAAAACCTTCTAGGCCTTGGCTAAAAAATGCAATTGGTTGTTCAAGGTTATCATCACTTGCTTGGGTAAGCATGGTGGAGATTACCTCTTCATTTATGAAGGTGTATAGGTTGAAATATTTGGTGAAGTCAGGGCTAATCAAAGTAGGAGCCCAGGTTATGGCTTGCTTGATTTCCTCAAAACTATCCTTTCTTCATGCTGTCCATGTGAACTCCTCACCCTTCCTCAGCATAGAGGTCAATGGCTTGACCATCTCCACAAAATTTGGGATAAATCTCTGTATGAAATTTATCTTACCAAAGAAGCTTTACAGGCCTTTCTTGTGCTTAGGTAAGGATAGCTCTAGGATGGAGCAAACTCTCTCTAGATCAATAGCCAAACCCTCTAAAGAAACAATGTGACCAAGGAGCTTCCCCTCATGGACAGTGAACACTCATTTCTTAAGATTGAGAGAGATACCAAACTCTCTACACCTCACAAAGATTTTGCCTTAGGTGTTTAATGTGTTGGCTCACTTCCTTGGATAAAATGGTCACATCATTAAGATATACCAGCATAGTCTTATTTATCAGGCCTTGAAAATTCATGTCCATAGCTCTTTGGAAGGTGGCACTAGCATTAGACAGTCTAAAAGGCATTTTCCTATAAGTAAACATTCCCCACTTGGTTGTGAAGGCTGTCTCGTGCTGGTCATAGTCTTGCACCAAAATCTGGTTGTATCCTGAATACCCATCTAGGAGGGAGAAACACTCGCTACTTGTCACCATTTGAAGGATCTGCTCCATGCTTGGGAGAGGATAATGGTCTTTCAAAGAGACTTTGTTGAGGTCTTTGAAATCAATTCACAATCTGATCTCCCCATTCTTTTTTCAAACAGGAACAAGATTGGCTAGCCAAGAAGAGTGTTTGATTGGAAATATTATCTTGGACTCAATCAACTTGGTGAGTTCCTTCCGCATGAGGGGTTTAATCATTGCGTTGATAGGCCTCTGCTTCTACTTGATTGGCTTGGTGCCTTCTTCTATCTCAATGGTATGCTAGGCCAAGTTTGGTTCAAAACCCTTCAAATCAATATACTCCCAAGCAAAGATATCGGCAAATTCTTGGCACAACAAGATGAAAGCCTACCTTTCCTGGTCCATGCACACTTTTTCAAGTGCAAGTAGCTTGTCTTTGAATATTTCCACCTTCTCACAGTGCTCCTCCTTTGTTGCAATGCACACCTTGTCGCTTCTCAATTGGTCATCTCCATTTAAGATACTCTCTAGAGTGACCAAACATTTGGGGAGCTTATTGTTCTTCAGTTGAACAATTCGGCTGCCATATTGATGTTGTAGCTTTGCCTAGTTTTTTGCAGTGAATTATGCTTCTTCTTATAGGAAGAGTGTTATTTGTTAATCACTATTGAAAACCTACTAGTTGGTGATGTTGTCAAGTACAAAAGGCCGGATCACTACTTTCAAGTGATGTGAGTTGTGGTCTCGGTCTATTTCCTGAGGAATATCAAACTGGGCACCAATTATTGCCAGCCTATCTACTTGCTTGTTCTATTCTCTAGGAATGGAGGTAATATTGAAAGCGAAGAAATTTTCCACCAAGTCCCATACCCTATGTTTTTAGGACTTCAGTGGAGAATTCTTCATCAAACTCTGGCCTCTTACCTGGTTGACAATCAGCTCACTGTCACCAAACACTTGCAGCTCTTTGATTCCTCTTTTCCTCGCCCACTCCAAACTATGGATGAGGGATTCAAATTCCACAATATTGCATGTGCAGGAAAATTGGAATTGGAAGGCTAAAAAATACCTCTCTTTTGAAGGAGAGACCACCACTGCTCCACCACCAGCTCCCAACTTACTTTTTAAACCATCGAAGAACAGTTTCCATAGACCTAAGTTTTCCTAGCTGGCTTTCATCAAATTTGGTACAAAAGTACCCTCTTCATGGATTCAATAAATTCCAAGGCCTGCCTCCTCTCTGAATTTGTAAGGATCGTGCTCAAAGTTGTCACTTCCCCATTCATCTAAGAGTAGGTCTGCAACTCCTTCAAGGGCAGAGGATGGAGATTGGTCTACTTAGAACTCTTCCTGGTCAATGATGGTGTAGCTAACATTTACTGCCTTAAGTAAGTAAGGTTCCAGATGATCTCTATGGAGTGGTTTGGATTCAATCTTGACTTTAGTCCCATAACTAGTTCTAAAAACTAGATAAGACCAATTTACTGCTAAGTAGCTGCCTATCTTGGATGTAAAATCCCTGGAAAAGCAAATGGCAAAGTAAGGAGGGACATCCACCACTACCACGTCATGAGGAACTGAGAAATTTGGGCAAGCGTGCAGCATCAAGCTCAAACCTCTTACTACCCCAATTTTATTTGCTAGAGTTCCATCCAGCTGCAGGACTCCCTTGGTCATTTCTTACGTATTTCAAGCCCAGCTTGTCGACTATGCATTTGGGCAACCGAGGTGCTTTCTCTACTATCAATGATGCAATTGTGCACCAAGAAATCTCCTATGACCAAGGACACATAAAAGGGAGGAACCTTTTCTTCTTTTTGGGCCTGACTTGAGGTGGAAGGCTATCCATTCATCATAAAAACATTATTAGCTTTTGCTGGGACAGCTTGTTCATCCATCTCATGCAATTCCTTTTGCAGCATGTCCTTTTGCCCTGGTATTGATAGTGAATCCCACAAGGAGATGTTCATGTGCAGCTTCTTCATCTAGTCAACCACATTGACCTGAGGGTTGCCTTCCTTAAAAATTTCTTTGGAATTATTTACAGCCTGAGGTGCAGGCCGAGGAGTTGAAGGTACAACTGACGGTTTGAAACTTGAGACTTTTTGATTTGTGTGTGATGAAGAACGTATTGTTGATGTTTGGGTAGTAGCATGAGTTTCTTCCATTTCTCTCCTTTTGAATCTTGTGTTGGCTGAAATACAGTCAGCCTGATTATCTGTAGCACCCACATAATTGACTGAATAGAATTCTCCTTCCAGATGATTCATGAGGGTAGAATCAGGCTCGGCCTGATTGCTACTCGTGATGGGTTGCATTGGAGCCTCAAAGACTTGGGAATGGGTGGCTACCTAATTGTCTTATATATTTGGGTAATAACCCATCATTTCATTTGTATAAATAGCCTACTCCTAACCATATCCCATGGTTGAATAACTTATTTGTTCTTGCACCAGATTGTTTTGAACGGGCACCATGACCTTAGATGATGAAGGAGCACCTAGGTTGTAGCCTTGAAAGGGTCTGGTCTGAGTAAGTTGACCCTGTCCTTGATTATAATTTTGGAAAGGGGGTCTAAGAGCTTGACCATACTGCTAGTATCCTTGGTTTGGTCAGTTGCTTTGAGCTTGCTGCCTTTTAAGAGCCACAAGTTCATTTGACATACTTTGCAACAGACTCTTAACTTCATGAAGCTCATTGGATGGAGTAGTAACTAGTTTCTCAATGCTAGGTAGAGGAGCTAATGTGGGAGCAATAGTCTAAATTAGAGGTAGCATTTCAGGGAAAAGTGGCATATGGGGTCTAGGAGCTATTTTTTTAGCTTGCACTAGGCAATTTTTAGCTACTATAGCTATGTCATAGGCAGCAGGCAGCACATGTCCTCCCATGGATTGTATCATAACAGTGATATCACTATTCAATACTCTTAAGTAATATAGGAAAGCATAGCTAGGAGTAGGTTTTACCATAATGGGGATTCTATTCCATGTCTTCTAAAATTGAGCGTTGATATCCTGCATGTATTCATGTGGGGCTCTTTTCATGGTAGTCAGTTGCTCAGCAAGTGAGAGGTGGTCACTCTTTTCTCCAAAATGGTCTATCAAGTGAGTACCCAATTCATTCCAAGAACTGATTGAATTTATAATCAAAGTCCCATACCAGTCAAGAGCTTTTCCCTTGAGAGATAATGCCAGCAGTCTAATTGTAATACTTTCCTCAGTGACATTGTGGATATTGTAGAGTTTAGCAATATTTTTGATGTTTTTGATGACTGTAATGGGCCCCTCTCTATCAAAGGAAGGCACACTTTTGAGGGCTGCTCCTGGAATTGGGTCATAACATTGGAGATTTAATGGAATCTGACCACAAAAAGTCACAAAGGGAAGTACCATAGCTATGACAAGATGTAATTGCAGCCCTGTTGCGTATGTGTTCTTTACAGCAGGTTTGGGAAGGTGGTTTGTTGAATAAGGATGGGTCCTCTCAAACCTCGATCTTTTTTTTGAGTTCAAAGGCAACTCAATGAAGTTGAAAGGAACACCCTTAAAAGCAGACTGTGTGGTGACTTTAGGCATAGGAAGTCAGATTGGTCTTTGATTAGAAAATGAAGTTCTTACTAGTGGAGTCGCCAGATGCTGAAAATAGTTGATTTGTTGTAACAGGACCAACATCAATCCTAAAACTTTACTGAGTGTAAAACTGAGTCCCACCAAGTGTGCCAAAAACTAGTGATGTAGTGGATTGCACTCAGGGCAAGAGGCTGAGCTCCTGCCTTCCACACGTCAAAATGGAAACTCCCCTCTCACCTGTAGGACTGGCAAAGCTGGAGGGGAGAGTCTCTAGGTAAGGGCTAGCTCCCTTTGATGCATCTAAGTTACTCCAATAAGTGCTAATACATATATATAGATATATAATGGGGGGATGAAAAGGGAGAAGGACTACAGGAAAAAAAAACTACTCTAAAAGAGGTGATGCACCAAATTATTTGACCTACTCACACACACACTTAAAGCCAGATAAACACATACGTACACTTCAAATTGGCAGAAGGACCAAGCTGTAGGAAGCTTAACAGGGAGGCTTTAATGGAACATAAAGAAAATAGAGACTCACCATAGGTGTTATGGAAGGGACACACTGTATAGTAGATTATTTCCATCTCTGCGCTTCCAAGTATAGCTCTTCTTGTCACCTGCAGGAATGGCACCTTATAGACACCAGGTGTGTTGGTGTCAAACCTGTGGAAGCATTAAGAAGCAATGACTAAACACAGAACTAACACTCAGACACACATAGAGATATCTAACCAGAATAGAGGTAAAAATGTGTTTATTGATTTCAGGTGAAAATTTGCTAGGGCTTCGCCTTACAAATGTGAAAGATCCTTTTTCAAATGACAAGTCTACAATATATAAAGGAAGGAAGAAGGCCTTTTGGCACCCTTTTTACAAATGGCCCATGTGCACTCTGATCATTAGGAAGATCAAGCTGCTTAAACATCAATGAGAAATTATGAGTCACGTCATTTGTCTATTTGCAAGACTGTTCCCTCAAGGAGATTACGTGGTTTGTTTGCTCATTAATGTGAAATGAAGAAAAATGGGTCACACTATTAGCCATTTACACCTCTTAATAATTAATTCATAGACACTTTAGCACCTACTAGAGTAACTCCTTGAATCAGTGCCTCCCTTTGCCACTTGGGCTATCTGCCTGTTCCTACACTTGGCACTTTTCTCTCTTTGTTCTCTGGGCTCTTTGTCTTCTTCTGGCTCCTTCGGCCCTTGGGGCTTTCTTCTGGTGGGTTGCTGCATTCCTTGGGCTCCTTTCTGATTGGTGCTTAGGAAATTTAAAAGCAAATGGCTATTTCATCACTTTAAATTTGACATCCACACACCCGTTGTCATTTGAAAAACAATGGCTAATCCATCTTCTTAAACTTGATGGCTTCTAGGATGTCACTGTCCTTGGCAAATTCCTTCGGCCCTTTTTTACATCTTTTTCTTTCTTTCAGACCCTCCCAAAGGGGAAGTGTCCCTTCAGCTCTGGAGGGATGCCCTTCATTTGGCTAGTCGAGAGCCCCCTGAAAGGGTACCTGCCCTTCGGTGGCCTTTTGTCTCTTCGGCCTTTTCTGTGAGCCTTTTCTACGGGCTTTTTCTTGCAGACAAAAAGTCCACAAGAATTGGCTGCTTTGACTTGTCCTTAGTTTTCTTCATGCTGGCGGCCTTCCTCCAAATTCCTTCAGACTTTTTGTCTGAAGGAATTCCTTCGAATAAAAGTCTAAAAGAATTCAAAGCCTTAAGACTTTCTACACACTTTTGAAAACCTTCGGCTGCCTTCGAAGTGCTCCCTACCCTTTGCAAGGGCTTTTGAACCCAGAACTGCCCTCTGTAAGGGTACCTACCCTTCAGATTTAGGATGCTCCCTTGAACCAAGCCATTGAACTGACTGATTGAACCAAAAATGGTTCAACAGTTCAACACTGTG
The DNA here is from genome assembly GCA_037957365.1 of Torreya grandis. Classification (NCBI taxonomy): domain Eukaryota; kingdom Viridiplantae; phylum Streptophyta; class Pinopsida; order Cupressales; family Taxaceae; genus Torreya; species Torreya grandis. The sequence continues at coordinate 2,776,949 of JARHVA010000307.1, forward strand.
CGCCACTCATTCATTTAATCGAGCCTTCAAACCTGCCGCTTGAACCAAAACATGTTGAATCGAAGCGTTGAACTTGTGAATTGAACCAAGGCATTGAACCAAGGTGTTAAATTAATTCAATGGTTCAAACAATTATTAAACCAAGGCACTGAACCATTTGATTGAACCTGCCAACGAACTTGTCGATGAACCGAATGATTGAACCATCCGATGAACCAAGTGATGAACCAAGGCTGATGAACTTGAGCTTTGAACCAAAATGTTGAACTCTATCATTGAACCAAAGCGTTGAACTTTGCTAAAGCATTAAACCAAGTGATTAAACCAAGGCCGATGAACTTGAGCTTTGAACCAAAGCGTTGAACTTGTCGATTGAACCAAGGCGTTAAACCGGTTCAATGGTTCAAAGGTGCTAACTCTTTGAAAGATCATGTCATTGAACCACTTTAAGCTCACTTTCCTTATGAATTTCTTCAAACAAGAGTCCGAAGAAGCTTTGTAAAACCTTACACTCTCTAAACTAGTTCTTCATCTGCCAAAATATTATACCTGCAGATTTTGTAGAAAACATCACTGCTAAGTCTGTAGAAACCCAAGCCCTACAGAGTCCATAGAAAATCAAGCCCTGTAGAGTCTGTAGAAAATCAAGCCCTGTAGAGTCCATAGAAATAGACCTGTAGAGTCCGTAGAAATAGACCTGCAGAGTCTGTAGAAAAATTCCTGGACTTGTGCAAAATCAAAAATGAATTGGCCTAAAATAGCAGAGGAAGAAGGGGACCGATTTTTGGCCTGTTAGACCAAAAAATGGGCAACACTTCTCAACATCAATAAAATGATAGACTGAATATTATGTCTTGAGTTATCGAATCTAAGCATCAAAATTCTTTGGTGTCAATTTGTCCATTGAATAAAGGGAGGTTGAGATTGAGTTTTACTTTAAAAGGCGATTACTACTAAAATTATTGTTGAGTAAATTATTGAGGAGGTTCAAAAGGATTCAGGTTGAGCTACATCATCAACTCATGGAATTGACCAAAATGTTTGGTGCATTATGCTTCTAGTGCATCAGGGATGACCCTTTGAACATCTAGGGCTACCTAAGTTACTTTTAGGCATTAGCCATCTTATTTTTACTATGACATTCCTTTGGGTAGTCTAAAATAGAACATATGGAGATACCTTATTTCTCTCATTATGTTCACATATTTATAGGCATAAACAAGATACCAAAGAGCTATCCTCAAATGCCAATGATATATGCTATAAGGGCTAGAATTAGGTGTGAAAAGATGAACTATACATTAGATATGCATATGGTTATGCAAAGTTAATGCACTTAGAGTATTCAGAAAGAACAAACAACACACATCCAATTGAGTGGAAGTATTATGTTTACATAAATGCAACTTCTATTCAATGAAAAAAGAAAAGGAAATGGTAGAATGAGTTATATTACGTGTATGACATAGTAGATACACAAATCACATTATATTTCATTATAAATCTATATGGAATTGACCCTTAGTCAGATGCATATGTTATATCTTTACACAATAAGAATGCCAAAAGTAGTTACAACTATTATCTATTACAAAGAAGACAATTAGGAGACACTTCACCTTCCTTTTTAGGCAATAGTTGAGCTTCCAAGAACGTGGTGAGTAACTAACCAACTAGATAACTAATGGATTCCATGTTTAAGAGTACCACTTGGTGAATCATAAATTTAGGGTATGTTGACACATAGATGTGTTAGAGCTAAGGCAAGCATAGGCATGTAGGCATATGCCAGTGAGGTGCACAAGATTGTGAGCTGCTAGTGTGTACATCTATAATCTGGTGTGATTTGGGCTCATAAGTCTGAGATCAAGCATGAAACTAGTGCATAGGAGTGTGAGCAAGCTCAATGTGTGGGAGTGCAAAAGATGAAACAAGTGAGAGTATACCACAAGAAGGTAGAGGAGAGATATGCATTGTGCAGGAGATGTGCATGAATCATTATCTATTTAAAATTACCCTTTAAATGTTCAAACAAATCATAGTACCATAAGTGAATGTATAATTATAAAAATATTTTTGATTAAGGGTAAAAGTGATTTTTTGAAAGGGCTTAAACCCTTATTAAAAAAAATGAAAAATGTAACAATGAAAATCAAAAGGACAAAGACAAGACAAGGCTACTTAATGGCTCAAACAAAGCACATTTATCAAACAACCAACGAAGGATCCAAACCTTCTAAAAAGAATAAAAAATAGAAAAATGACAAAAGGATTACCCTTTATGTTTCATCTATTTGCTTTTCCTATTGGGATAGAAATACTTTTATTCAAGAGATGCAAGATAAGCAAAATCATTTTTCCATTTCAAGCTCCTAAGATAGTAACTTTGAAATTTAAAAATTTATAAAAATTCTTCTTCTACACTTTTTCTATCCCCAAGAAACTCATAATCTTCCAAAATTGAATGTTGTGTTGAATTGTGGAGCTAAAAGCTTCACCCAAATGAGCAAATTGCAAGGTTGTTGTATTTACACAGTCGCTAACATCGGTCAGGGATCGACTGGAGGCTGTCGACATCGGTTATGGATCGGCTGACGTCGGTCATGTGCAGGCAGACAGGGACCGACGTCAGTCACCTATGCGTTCCAAAAGTCTATTTTTGTGGGATGAACAGAATGTTTGCATGATAAGTTTAACTGTTAGTGTTGAGTCCGCATTTCTATTTTTGGCAGGACTGATTTGAACCTTTGATTAAGAGATGTATCTAACGGTGGAAAATGCATAGCTCATGATCCCTAATTCTATATAATAGGGATAGATCTTCATAGCTTAAAGGTATGAGAAAAAGGGTGAATCAATTCAAGTAGTTGAATTATGTTTGTAATTGTGAGAGAGAGAACTCTTGAGGAAAAGAGATCTGTACATCTGAGAGGTGTGAAAGAAAGATAGATTTCTTTAATTGTATTTCCTTTTGAAAAAGTTTAATACAAGTTTTAATTGTTTTTTGTATCTCTTATTCTTTGTTGATTCTAATTTCTAGTTACATATTTACTTCTGGTTTAATTTTGTGTTTAGTTGCTTACACAACAGTAATCAATTGTTCTTGTTAGATCCTGACAAGTAGTATCAAAACATGGGTTCACTAATAGGTGGTTTCAGATCTGTTTAGTGTGTGTTGATTACAGGGCACTCACATGGGTTTCTGTTTGAGTGGGAGTATAGCAATGGCAGAAGAAAGTAAACTAAGAATGAAGAAGTTTAATGGCAAGAATTATCAATTATGGAGGATACAGATAGAAGATTATTTGTATCAGAAAGATCTGTACTTACCGTTGGGTGGGGTTTCAAGTAAACCAACAGAATGCAAGATGAAGAATGTTCTTGATAGAAATTCTCTGGGATCCATAAGGTTGAGCCTGGCATCTTCTGTGATTTCCAACTTATCACAGGCAAAGACAATGGTAGAGTTAATGGATACTTTGGAAAATTTATATGAAAAGCCCTCAGCTTCAAACAAGGTATATCTTATGAAGCAATTATTTAATTTGTAAATGCAGGAAGGTGGATTTGTATCTAATCATCTTAATGATTTCTATGCAATAGTAAATCAGTTAAATTCAGTCAAAATAGTTTTTGATGATGAAATTAAGGCTCTCTTAATATTATGCTCTTTACTAGAAAGTTGGCATAGTTTGGTAATGGCAGTTAGTAATACTGCATCTGCTACAAATATCTTGAAAGTAGATGATGTTGTTAGTGTAATCTTGAATGAAGAAATTCACAAGAAAATCATAGAGGAAACATTAGGTAATGCTTTAAGTATTGAAAGCAGGGAAAGGCAAAGAAAAAAGGGAAATCAAGGGAGATCAAGGTCTAAGTCAAAGATGAGAAGTAGATCCAAATCTAGAAATGGAAAAAGAAAAATAACCTGCTGGAATTGTGGAAAGAAAGGGCATGCAAAGAAAGATTGTTGGTTGAGAATTAAAGAAGAAAATCAGCATGAAGGTAATGAAGAAGCAAAAGTTGCAGGTATTGTTGCACAAGATGCTTTTACACTTTCTTTGGATAATCGAATAGAATCTTGCGTTGTAGATTTTGGTGCCTCTTTCCATGCAACACTAAATAGAGAATTTTTCAATGATTATGTCCAGGGATATTTTGGAATAGTTTATTTAGGGGATGATGAGCCTTGTAAAATTGTTGGCAAAGGAAAAGTGCAGCTGAAATTACAGAATGGCAACACATGGATGTTGAAGGATGTCATGCATGTACCCATCATAAAGAGGAATCTGATTTTTGCAAGAAAGCTAGGGGATGAGGGTTGCACAGTAACTCTCACAGCTGAATCTTGAAAGGTTTCCAAGGGTGCACTTATATTAGCTAGAGGTAAGAGAGTAGGTACTCTCTATTTATGTAATTGTATTACTGATTATTCTCCTTCTATTCTATCTACTTTAGATGTAGATGCAAAGTTGTGGCACCAGAGGCTTGGCCACATGAGTGAGAAGGGAATGACTATTCTTAAGTCAAAAGGTAAGCTTTCAGATTTGAAAAGCATAGATCTAGATTTCTGTGAGCATTGTATTTTTGGGAAACAGAAGAGAGTGAGATTTCTCAAAACTGGGTCAACAAAGAGGAAGCACAAGTTGGAGCTTGTTCACACATGACGTGTGGGGACCAGCTCAAGTAGCGTGTATTGGAGGATCACAGTATTATGTTTCTTTCATTGATGATGCTACAAGAAAAGTATGGGTTTATTGCATAAGGAAGAAATTTGATGTATTTGACACATTTAAGAAATGGAAAGCTTTAGTTGAGAATGAAATAGGTTTGAGATTGAAGTGCCTTAGATCTGACAATGGTGATAAGTACTATACCAATAAGTTCAAAAGTTACTATTCTATGAGTGGAATACACAGGGAAAGGATTGTTCCAAGGACACCTCAGCAAAATGGAGTTGCTGAAAGGATGAACAGAACAATATTAGAGCGTGCACAGAGTATGAGGTTGCATGTTGGGTTGCCCTTACAGTTTTGGGCAGAAGCTGTAGACACTATAGTTTACCTGATTAACAGAGGACCCTCTACTGGATGGGGGAATTCTAGAAGAGGCTTGGACAGGTAAAAATGTAGATCTTTCATTTCTCAGAGTTTTTGGTTCTGCAACTTTTGTGCACATTTTAGGCAATAGTTGAGCTTCCAAGAATGTGGTGACTAACTAACCAACTAGATAACTAATCGATTCCATGTTTAAGAGTACCACATCAGTCATACAAGAATCAACGTTGGTCAGATAGTGATCAACGTCGGTCAGACAGGAACCAATCATAAAGTCAGGGTATGTTGACACATAGATGTGCTAGAGCTAAGGCAAGCATAGGCATGTAGGCATATGCCAGTGAGGTGTAGAAGATTTTGAGCTGCTAGTGTGTACATCTATAATCTGGTGTGATTTGGGAAATTTTTTCTCCTATAGTAAAAATGACTTCTCATAAGTCTGAGATCAAGCATGAAACTAGTGCATAGGAGTGTGAGCAAGCTCAATGTGTGGGAGTGCGAAAGATGAAGCAAGTGAGAGTATACCACAAGAAGGTAGAGGAGAGATATGCATTGTGCAAGAGATGTGCATGATTTTGTCTCAAGAGGATTATCATTATCTATTTAAAATTACCTTTTAAATGTTCGAACAAATCATAGTACCATAAGTGAATGTATAATTATAAATATTACTCAAGAAGGGGGAGTTGTAAGTAAGTTTATGGCCAATTCAGGGAACGAACACTGGTAAGCACTTCAGTGGATTCTCAGATATCTGAGAGAGACCAACAGTAGGCATTTATGCTATGGAGGGTCAAATACTTCTCTACATGGATATGTAGATGCGAATATGGCAGGTGACTTGGATGGCAGGAGAAGCACCACAGGATATGTCTTCATTGTTGGTGGAACAGTGGTTAGCTAGATTTCAAAGTTGTAGAAGGTTGTTGCCTTGTCTACTACAGAGGCAGAATACATTGCAGTCACAGAGGCTAGCAAAGAGATGATTTGGATGAATCGGTTCATGGAAGAGTTGGGAAAGGAGCAAGAGAGTTTTAGATTGTACAGTGATAGTCAAAATGTAATTCATTTGGCAAAGAATTTAGCCTTTCATTCAAGAACCAAACATATACAGCTTAGGTACCACTTCATTGGAGGATGGTGAGTTGAAGCTGGAAAAGATCCATATAGATAAGAACCCTGTTGATATGTTAACAACACTGGTAACAAAGGAGAAGTTGAATCTTCATTTAACTTTTGTTGGTCTTCAAGATTGAGCTTGAAGATGGAGAAGCAAGCTAGAGGATGATGTTGTACAGGTACAGGTGCAGTTGTTTATCTCCAAGTGGGAGATTGTTGAGTTGTGGTGCTAAAAGCTTCACCCAAATGAGCAAATTGTAAGGTTGTTGTATTTACACAGTCACAGACGTCAGTCAGGGATCGACTAAAGGCTGCCAATGTCAATTATGGATCATCCAATGTCGGTCATGTGCAGGCAGACAGGGACCAACATCGGTCACCTGTGCATTCCAGAAGTCTATTTTCATGGGATGAACAAAATGTTTGCATGATAAGTTCAACTGTTAGTGTTGAGTCCACGTTTCTATTTTTGGCATGACTGATTTGAACCTTTGATGAAGAGGTGTATCTAACGGTGGAGAATGCATAGCTCATGATCCCTAATTCTATATAATAGGGATAGATCTTCATAGCTTAAAGGTATGAGAAAAAGGGTGAATCAATTCAAGTAGCTAAATTATGTTTGTAATTGTGAGAGAGAGAACTCTTGAGGGAAAGAGATCTGTACATCTGAGAGGTGTGGAAGAAAGAGATATTTCTTTAATTGTATTTCCTTATGAAAGAGTTTAATACAAGTTTTCATTGTTTCTTATATCTCTTATTCTTTGCTGATTCTGATTTCTAGTTACATATTTACTTTTGGTTTAATTCCGTGTTTAGTTGCTTACACAACAGTAATGAATTGTTGTGAAAAAATAACCTTTTTTAGAGGGATCCTTAGTTAACCCTCCTAGAAATATGATTTATAGGATTTTAGTCATCATTTTCATCGGTCCTAATTAAAAAGGCCAGCTACAGAGACTGTAGCCAATGGATCCCACTTTTATAATGGAGGGGGACTTTGTCATTATATATGGTAATAGTGTTTTTAATTTTGCACTTACACTATAATTTAGCATATATTATTTCGGTGCTTCTGGTTGTGACATGTGACAGGATGAGGAGCAATTGGAGACATCCATGTGGTGGGTCCTCAGGCCACCATGTGACCTACCACCACATCCTCCATTTTCCAAGTCACTTATAAATGCCAAGTTTTAACTACATAACTTGAGTCATTATTCCAAGTTTACATGTTGAGTTCATGTTATATCAACCCAAGATCCAACTCAAGTTCCAAGACGAGTTGTATTTGCATTAGGATCAAGTTGGGATTGAGTCAAGTTGAATTTACATTAGATCAAGTTATATTGGCTAGTTTGATGAGATGATATGGCCAACTTCGTCCACCAACTTACCACCTCATCCAACTTCCCTTAATGCTAAGCTTACATTCCTTGCTGACCTCTCCAAACTTGGCTATCACAGCTCAATTGAGTCATAATATTCACATGGTCATTCCCACAGATCCATCACCACCTACATGGTAGAAAAACATTGTAATGCATAGCCAAAGCCATGAATTATATTTGGTATACAAAATTATTTAAAGTTATTATGACCTCTTATCCTGGTATATGTGGGATTTTGTTTATTCTCCAAAGAATGTATGCCAAGATAAAAGATTCAAACTTTGTTTAGCATGTCATTGGAAGCTTGTCATTGGGCTAAGTTAAGGTGAGTGCTAATTGTAAAAAAGGAGATTGAGTTTGTACGTCCTAGGGAGAGACCATGAATCATACATTATGCCATGGAAGACATGCCTGTAGAGGGATGCAGGTCGTACACATTTTGAAAGGGCTAGATGAATAGGGACACAGGCCTAATTTTAATTGATGCATTCTTTTAGAGCCTTAGTGAATGCAATCGATTTTAGATAGATTACTTATTTTGATAGAGGTTGTGAGTGGAAAAGGTCAATGTAAATAACATTATACTATTGGAAAATTCATTGAAACTATGGTTGGGTAGAGATCTGTAGGAGATCGACTTGGTAAGGTGATAGGGAATTAGCAAATATGGTGTAATATGAGATGTGAGATATGTCTCTATTATTTTCAAGGTTGTGAAGTCATAGAAGACACAAAATGGGGTTGTGTATTTGGATGAAGATAAAATTAAACCCACATGGAATAGTGTTTATGCTATGAGGCCTTATGGCTATGACTGAAGGGTATAAATGTTATTTTGCACAAGTTCCAAAAAGTAAAGATGCCTCTTATTTGGCACAAAGATCCAAGCATATGTGGATTATATACATACCATATAATCTTTGCTTATATAGGTAGATCATGGAGTGTTGGCTGAGAACTGAGGTATAAGTTCATTGATGTTATCATTGTATTACAAGGTGTTTCTTTGATCGGTATATGTAAGTCCCATAATGGAAGACACAAGAATAGACCCGAACTTGTATTTATGCTTAAAATACAGTCCTTGAATAAAGAATGTAGACCATATGCTTGTTTGAAACACATTCCCAAGAGGTAATACGTCTATGTTATGATGTTGCATGGTATGTGTTTCTTTAAAGACCAAGAGTATATTATTTATTCTATTTTTGTATAGCTTGTGGCTATGGAAGGAATAATTAAGTAATGGTTGTAAGGAGGTAACATACTTATTTTGTAATGCTCTATGGCCAAGGTTAGATGTATTCTTTTCCTTACATGTTATCTAAACATATAGAGACCCATGATAGGCAAGGAAGAAATGTATTTAAGTGATTATATATGGATATAAAGAGAGACCCATGACTGTGTAATTTTTATTGCCTCTATTATTTTATAAGGCCTTTGGCCACAGAGGGATATAAATAGTTATAGGGTTATTATCGAGAGTTACAGGTCTGTAATGACGTAAGGCACTCTTATTTATCATTATTCCCATTTAAGAGTTTATTATATACTTTTAATAGAGAATTATCGAATGCATGAAGAAGGTAACAGGGGATACATAATTTGATAGACGAAGTGCAGAGTCTACAAAGTTGGCTTCAGCACCATTACAGGTTCTCAAAAATCCATTCCTGATGTAAGTTGTTAAATGTATATTTACATCTTTTATAATGGATTAGATTATAGTTAAGCAATCCCAGAGATGTAACCTTAATGGGTGAGCTCCGTTATCACAATTTGTGTCAAGTATTCCATTTCAGTTTATTTTGATTTCATTTAATTCAGTTCGTGAATGAATTAACAAAACAATAGAATGTATTATGAAAAATTAAAAATATGGCACAAAATAGAGTTTTAAATTGGGAAATGAATATTAAAAGTTTTTATAACCACTTTTATTCATTCCTAGAATTCTGCATTCCAATTTTTATTTTCACTTTAATGGGTATTGAGAGTTTCAGCATCCGTTGTCAAAAACTATTTACCTAGTTTACAGAACAAATTTGGTATCAAAGTAAGTGATTATAGGATTAGCTTCAGTTGCTAGATATACTTCAGATTGGAGTTTGTTTTTATATATCATATTCTTGCTGGTATTGTTCTTTTGTTGACTTAGTTATGCATGTGGATAGTGTAAAGTAAAATTAGAAGGTGTTCCAATTCATTGGAAGAATACAAGCTTCTAACAGCCAAGGTTTTGAAACCACTAGACCTACAGGATCAACATGGATGAAGAATAGAACACATGATCACTTGAAGGTTTTAGATGGTGGTGAGAGGATATGTATTTCTATCTTGGTACACATTCAAATAAAATACAAGGCATTTTCATTGATGCAAATCCAAGAGGAATCAGTTGTACTTCGATTACTAGTCTTACACAGAGGGTAGATTGAGGAACAAGTGAAAAGACCAGTTCTATAATAAGATATGGAAATGGAAAATAAGGCATTGTTTAGTATTGTATAGGTTTTTACACTTTGATTTTTGAGTTTGTAATCGGTTGTTAAGTTGGTTTATGTTTTCATAGCTTTGTTGAGAGTTGCAAGAAGATGTTTAAATCCCAACAGTATACCAACCAATACTCAACAGATGTGCACTTCACAATTCTAAAAGAGGTATGAGTTATTTTCAATATAACTATGTGGCAAAAATTTTGGTTTAAATCCTTGATATTAGGATAAGCTTTGTGTGGTTACTTTGTAAATAAAATATACCTTTATATGTAATTGTTTTCAAAAGCATTTTGAATGTTAAATGGATCATTTAACTCTTAGAAGATAGATATGATAAGATGAAACCACTTACTATTCAATTGATTGAAACCATAAAAATGGAGCAGACCTTATGGATTATATGGTTTAATTGGATAGTTTTGATAAGCATAGATATGGTATGGAATAGTATGCCTAGTTACTCTTCAAACATTATTTCAGGGATTTCTTAACTACTTGGATTTAGGAAAGAAAATTGATAACCCTTGTGTTTGGAAGGATGTTATATTCTACTATCTCTGATTTCAGTTTTCTCGCTGTGATAAAAAAAATTGGGAATCTAACTCGGTTGGATGAGTTGTGGAGGTATGAATCTTGGAGCACTCAGATGGTGAAGGAAACCTTGAAACAAGTTTAATTTTCTTGGTTTTCTTCTCACCTTTATATGATATATGGCTTACAGTTACTTATAGAGTTGTGATTTTGTAAAGAACCTCTTATTATATAAATTTTCTAAGTTGACATTGGAGTTTGGCAGGTATAGGAAAAGATTTAATAGTTAGTTTCAAGGACATAATAGTTAACTATGTTGTTTACAGCTCCCTTGATTATGCTTTTAGGTATTATGCATTTTTCACCTTAGGATAGACAAATTCATTGCATGTTTTTATACTTTGCATATACATCTAAGTCCCATAGTAATATGGGCAATGTTTGTATTTCAAACTTTTTGTACTCCCACGTATATTTTTCATTCATGTCATATAGGTGTATTTTTAAAAGACCAATAGATGGGAAATGTTTGTAAGATACAAGTATACAGGGGTGTTTGTAAATCCTACAAGGTATGCAACATAATTTGATTTCCCTTGTGTGATGTTTATAACAAGGAGAATACCTTAGCCTTCATGCAGTGCAGGGGTTGAGAGAATCCACTAGATGTTATGACTATTTTGATAAATAGGTCAAGTGGGTAGAAGAGATACAGAGTTTATTTTACTCTCCATGTTCAGGTTACAGTATCAGATGGATAGTTGACTTCTTTTAAAGAAGTATTATAATGTCTTATTTCATTGATATTTTATAAACATAGTTTTATTGACTTCATAACTCCTTCATATGTTATTTTTGGCTCTTGTATGTTTAGAATCAGTGTAGGAAGATTGTCAATGATAGAGAAGTGAAATTATAGAGATCTTTTGGGTTAGTTGGTTATTGTGACTTTTAGATACCAAAAGTCTCTTTGTGGGGAGGTTTGATCCAAAGGATTTTAGTCACCATTTTCATTAGTCCTAATAAAAAATACCAGCTATAGAGACCATAGCTGATGGAGCCCACTTTTATAATGCAGGGGGACTCTGCCACCGTATATGGTAATCATGTTTTTAGTTTTGCACTTACACTACAATTTACAATATATTATTTTGGCACTTATAGTTGTGACACATGACAGGATGAGGAGCAATTTGAGATGTCCACATGGTGGGTCCTCAGGACACCACATGGTTTGTCACCACATCCTCCATTTCCAAGACACCTAAACATGCCAAGTTTTAACTACACAACTCAAGTTGTTATTCCAAGTTTACATGCCAAGTTCAAGCCATGTCAACCTAAGATCCAACTCAAGTTCCAAGACAAGTTACATTTATATTAGGATGGAGTCGAGTTGCATTTGCATTAGATCAAGTTATATTGGCCAGCTCGATGAGCTGATATGGCCAGCTTAGTCCACTAATTTACCACCTCATCCAACTTCCCTCAATGCTTAGCTTGTATGGTAATAGTGTTTTTAATTTTTTAGTTACACTATAATTTATCATATATTATTTTGGTGCTTCTAGTTGTGACATGTGGTAGGATGATGAGCAATTGCAGAGGTTAACATGGTGGGTCCTCAGGCCACCATGTGGCCTGCCACCACATCCTCCATTTTCTAAGTCACTTATATATGCTAAGTTTTAACTACAAAACTCGAGTCATTATTCCAAGTTTACATGCTAAGTTCAAGTTATGTCAACTTGAGATCCAACTCAAGTTCCAAGATAAGTTGAGTTGTATTTACATTGGGATTGAGTTAGGATCTAGTTGAGTTGTATTTGCATTAGATCAAGTTACATTAACCAGCTTGATGAGCTGATATGGCCAGCTCATTCCACCAACTTACCACCTCATCCAACTTCCCTCAATGTTCATCTTACAATCCTCACTGACCTCTCTAAACTTGGCTATCATAGCTCGATCAAGTCACAATATTCACATGGTCATTCTAATAGATCCACCACCACCTACATGATAGCAAAACACTATAATGCATGGGAAAAACCATGAATTATATTTGGTATCTAAGCCTATTTAAAGGTATTATGGCCTCTTATCCTGATAAATGTGTGATTTTGTTTGTTCTCTAAAGAATGTATGCCAAGATAAAAGATTCAAACTTTGTTTAGCACGCCATTAGAAGCTCATCATTGAGTTGAGCTAGGGTGAGTGCTATTTGTAAAAGAGGGGACCGAGTTTGTAAGTCCTAGGGAGAGACCATGAAAAATGCATACATTATGGCATGGAAGATGTGCATGTAGAGGATGTAGTCCATACATGTTTTAGAGGCCTAGATGGATAGGGATGTAGGCTCGAGTTTAATCGATGCATTCTTTTAGAGCCTCGATTAGGGCAATTAGTTTTAGATAGATTTATTATTTTGATAGGGGCTTTGAGTGGAAAAGGTGAATGTAGATGCCATTATTCTATTGGAAAATCCATTTAAACTACGACTGGGTAGAGATGTACAGGAGATTGATTTGGTAAGGATATAGTTCCTCAAGTAGACACTCAAGAAGAGAAGAAAAACATGTAGTCCTGAAGAAGAGGACATTACATCTAGTCTATGAAAACTATGGCATGACTACCAGATGTTTGTAGATAAAAAGACTTGAGTTGATGGTTTTATCTACATCTATTTTGTGAAAGAACATTGGCAAATATGGTGTAATATGAGACTAAGATATGTCTCTATTATTTGCAAGGTCATGATGCCATAGAAGATATAAAAATGGGATTCATATTTAGATGAAGACAAAATTGAACCCATGTGGAATGGCATTTACGCTATGAGGCCTTATGGCTATGATGTGAATGGTATACATGTTATTCTACATAAGTTTCAAAAATTGAAGGTGCCTTTTATTTATCACAAAGATCCAAGCATGGCTGGATGATATACATACCATGGAATCTTCACCTATATAGGCAAACTATGGAGTGTTGGCTGAGAACCGAGGTATAAATTTGTTGATGTTGTCATTGCATTATAGAATGTTGCTTTGATCGATATATGCAGGTTCTAGAATGGAAGACAAGGAGATAGACCCGAACCTATGTTTATGCTTAAAATACAATCCCTAAATAAAGAATGCAAACCATATGCTTGTTTGAGACACAGTCCCAAAAGGTAATACATCTATGTTGTGATGTTGCATGGTATGTGTTTCTTTACAGACCAAGCCTATATTATTTATTCTATTTATGTATAGCATGTGGCTATGGAAGGAATACTTAGGTAACAATTGTAAGGAGGTAACATACTTATTTTTTAAGGCCCTATGGCCAAGGGAAGATGTATTATTTTCCTTAAAAGGTATTTAAATATATAGAGACCCATGATAGGCAAGGAATAAATCTATTTGTGTGACTGTGTATGGATACACAAAGAGACCCATGACAGTGTAAATTTTATTGCCTCTATTATTTCATAAGGCCTTTGGCCATAGAGGGATATAAATAGTTACTAGGTTATTATCGAGAGTTACAGGTCTGTAATGACCAGAGGCACTCATATTTATAATTATGCCCATTTGAGAGTTTGTTATATATGTTTAATGGAGAATTGTCGAATGTATGGAAAAGGCAATAGGTGTTATAGAATTTGATAGATGAATTACAGAGTTTGTAAAGTCAGTTTCAACACCATTACAAATTCTCAAAAATCCATTCCTGATGTAAGTTGTTAAATGTATATTTACATCTTTTATAATGGATCATATTGTAGTTAAGAAATCTTGGAGATGTAGCCCAATTGGGTGAACTCCATTATCACATTTTGTGTCAAGTATTCTATTTTAGTTTATTTTGGTTTCATTTAATTTAGCTCATGAATGAATTAATGGAACAATAGAACGAATTATGGGAATTTTAAAATATGGCACAAAATAGTGGGTTTAAATTGGGAAATGAATATTAAATTTTTTTATAACCACTTGTATTCATTTTTAGAATTCTACATTCTAATTTCTATTTCCACTTTAAGGGGAATTGAGAGTTTTAGTATCCATTGTCAAAAACTATTTACTCAGTTTATGGATCAAATTTGGTATCAGAGCAGGTGATTTTAGGATTAGCTTCAGTTGCTAGATATACTTCAGATTGGAGTTTATTTTTAGATATCATATTCTTATTGGTATTGTTCTTTTGTTGACTTTGTTATGCAGGTGGCTAGTGTATAGGAAAATTAGAAGGTGTTCCAATTCACAGAAAGAAGACAAGCTTCTAACAGCCAAGGTTTTGGAACCACTAGTCCTACAAGATCAACATGGATGAAGAATACAACACATGATCACTTGAAGGTGTCAGACGGTATTATGAGGATCTACATTTCTATCTTGGTATGCATTCAAATAAAATGCAAGGCATTATCAGTGATGCACATCCAAGAGGAATCAGTTGTAGTTTGATTACCAGTCTTACATAAAGGGTAGATTGAGGAACAAGTGAAAAGCCCAATTCTATGATAAGATATGGAAATGGAAAACAAGGCATTGTTCAATATTGAATAGGTTTTTTCACTTTGAGTTTTGAGTTTGTAATTGGTTGTTAAGTTGGTTTATTTTTTCACAACTTTGTTGAGAGTTACAGGAAGCAAATAAGAAGTTATTTAAACCCCAATAATATACCAACTAATACTCAATAGATGTACACTTCACAGTTCTCAAAGAAGTATGAATTATTTTCAATATAACTATGTGGCATAATTTTTGGTTTGAATCTTTGACGTCAAAATAATATTTGTGTGGTTACTTTATAGGTAAACTATACCTTTATATGAAATTATTTTTGAAAGCCTTTTGAATTTTAAATGGATCATCTAAATCTTAGAATATAGAGTTGATAATATGAAACCACATACCATTCAGTTGATTAAAACCATAAAAAGGGAGCAGCCCTTATGGATTATATGGTTTAATTGGATAGTTCTGATAAGCATAGCTATGGTCTAGAATAGTATGCTCAGTTACTCTTCAAACACTATTTTAGGGATTTCCTAACTACTTGGATTAGGGAATAAAATTGATAATCCTTGTGTTTGGAAGGATGTTATATTCTAATATCTCCTATTTTATTTTTCCCATTGTGATAAAAAGTTTTAAGAATCTAACTCAGTGGGATGAGTTTTGGATGTATAAATTAGGGAGCAGTCAGATGCTGAAGGAAACCTCATGACAGGGTTAAAATTCTTGGTTTTCTTCTCACCTTTATATGATATTTGCCTTATAGTTACTCGTAGAGTTGTGAGTTTGTAAAAAATCTCTTATTATATAAATTATCTAAGTTGACATTGGAGTTTGATAGGTACAATAAAAGAATTAATAATCAATTTTAGGGACACATCAGTTAACTACATTTCCCTTGATTATGCTTTCCAGTATTGTGCATTGGTCACCTTAGGATAGACAAATTCATTTCATGGTTTTATACTTTGCATATACGTATAAATCCCATAGTAATATGGACAATGTTTATATTTCAAAATTTTGTACTCCTATGTATGTTTTTCATTCATGTCATATAGGTGTACTTTTGAAAGACCCATAGATGGGCAATGTTTGTAAGTATATAGGTATGAAATTTGTTTGAAATATTATGAGGTATGCATCACAATTTTATTTCCATTATGTGATGTTTATAACAAGGATAATACCTTAGCCTTCATGTAGTGTAGGGGTTGATGGAATCCCCTAGAGGTTAGACTATTTTGAGAAGCAGGTCAAGTGGATAGAAAAGATACATAGTTTGTTTTACTTTCCATGTTCAGGATGGAGTATCAGATGTGCAGCTAACTTCTTGCATGGAAGTATTATAATGTCTTATTTCATTGATATTTTGCAAATAGATTTTTATTGACTTCATAACTCCTTCATATGTTATTTTTGGTCCTATATATTTAAAATCAGCACAGGAAGATTGTCAACGGTAGAGAAGAGAAATTACAAAGATCTTTTGGGTCAGTTGGTTATTGTGACTTTTGAAAAGGAAAATCATCTTTGTGGGTAGGTTTGATATGGAGGATTCTAGTCACATTTTCATCAGTCCTAATTAAAAAGACCAGTTACAAAGATTGTAGCTGGTGGAGCCTACTTTTATAATAGAGGGGGACTCTGTCACCGTATATGGTAATAGTTTTTTTAATTATTTACTTACACTATAATTTACCATATATTATTTTGGTATTTTTGGTTATGACATGTGGTAGGATAAGGATTGATTAGAGAAGTCCACATGACGGGTCCTCAGGCCATTACGTGGCCTACCACCACATCCTCCATTTTCTAAGTCACTTATACATGCCAAGTTTTAGCTACACAACTTGAATCATTATTCAAATTTTACATGTTGAGTTCAAGTTATGTTAACCTAAGATACAACTCAAGTTCCAATGGGATTAAGTTGGGATTGAGTCGCATTGCATTTACATTAGATCGAGTTATATTGGCTAGCTCGGTGAGTTGATATGACCAGCTCGATCTACCAACTTACCACCTTATCCAACTTCCCTTAATGCTTAACTTATATGGTAATAGTGTTTTTAATTTTTCACTTATACTATAATTTACCATATATTATTTTAGTGCTTCTGGTTATGACACATGGCAGGGTGAGGAGAAATTGGAGAGGTCCATATGGTAGGGTCTCAAGGCACCACATGGCCTACCACCACATCATCCATTTTCTAAGTCACTTATATATGCCATTTATTAACTACACAACTCAAGTCATTATTCTAAGTTTACATACCGAGTCCAAGTTATGTCACCCTAAGATCCAACTCAAGTTCTAAGATGAGTTGCATTTGCATTAGGATCAAGTTAAGTTGCATTTACATTGGATGTAGTTACATTGGCCAGCTCGACAAGCTGATATGGCCGGATCGGTCCCCACCAACTTACCACCTCATCCAATTTCTCTCAATGCTCAGCTCACATTCCTCGCTGACCTCTCCAAACATGGCTATCACAGCTATAAGTTGAGTCATAATATTCACACAGTGATTCCAACAGATCCACTTCCACCTACGTGGTAGTAAAACATTGCAATGTGTGGCCAAAGCCACAAATTATATTTTCTATCCAAGCCTATTTAAAGGTATTATAGCCTCTTATCCTAGTAAATGTGGGATTTTATTTATTCTCCAAATAATGTATGTTGAGATCAAAGATTCAAACTTTGTCTAGCATGCCATTAGAAGCTCGCCATTGGGTCAAGCCAAGGTGAATGCTATTTGTGAAAGAAGAGACTGAGTTTGTAGTTCCTAGGGAGAGACCATGAAGAACACATACATTGCATCATGGAAGACATGCTTGTAGAGGGATGCATGCTATATGCATTTTGAGAGGCCTAGATGGATAGGGATGCAGGCCTGAGTTTAATCGATGTATTCTTTTAGAGCCTCAGTGAAGGTAATCGATTTTAGATAGATTACTTATTTTGATAGAGGCTACGAGTGGAAAAGGTGAATGCATATGCCATTATGCTATTGGAAAAGTCATTGAAACTACAACTAGGTAGAGATGTCCAGGAGATCGATTTGGTAAGGTGATAGTCCCTTGGGTAGACACTCGAGCACAAGAAAAGAACACATAGTATCGAAGGAGAGGAAATTGTGTCTAGTCCATGAAAACTATGGTGTGATTACTGGATGTTTGTAGACACAAAGACTTGGGTCTATGGTTTGCTTTACATCTATTTTGTGAAAGGGCATTAGAAAATATGGTGTAATACAAGACGTGAGATATTTCTCTATTATTTGTAAGGCTATGATGCCATAGAAGATACAAAAAGGGGCTACATATTTGGATGAAGATAGAATTGAACCCACGTGGAATGACGTTTACATTTTGAGGTCTTATGGTTATGATGTGAAGGGTATACATGTTACTCTACACAAGTTATGGAAAGTAAAGGTGCCTTTTATTTGGCACAAAGATCCAAGCATGGGCGAATGATATACATACCATGGAATCTTCACCTATATAGGTAGACCATGGAGTGTTGGTTGAGAACTGAGGTATAAGTTCATTGATGTTTGTTAGGTTGTTAAAAGCTTCAACTTGTTGTAGACAAAGAAAAGGAGGTTGCTGAAGACCCAGAAGCACCGGCGTCGGTACCATGATCGACATCGGTCATGATTAGTGCAGAAGGCAACCGGCGATGGCAGGAAGTCAGCCGATGTCAGCAGCACCAGGCAAGCAGGGACCGGCGTCGATCGCCTGTGTGTTCCAGAACTATTCGTTGCACTAACAGTTAGTTTAGTGAATGGAGTGTTTGCATGTTAAAGGCTATTTCGAGTCTTGATCTGCATGTCTATTATTAGTAAAATAGAAGTCTAAGTGTTTAAGTCTGGGATCTACATAGACCCATTGGCATGTATTGTAAAGTGTGCTAGTGAAGAGAACAAAGTGTGTGTTTCTCCCAGTTCCATTAAGCTGATATACATTACCATGGAAGTCTTCACCTATATAGGTAGACCAATTCTGTGTGTGAGTTGTGTGTTGGGACTTTTTTTTTAGGAGAGTGTTTTGAAGAAGAATTACTGTACACTGAAGGTATGGAAGAATTGTATTCTTTTCTATACAAGTATTAATATATAAGAGTTAATTGTCTCTCATATTCTGTGTTATTGGTGAATTCTAGTTACTTATGTTTCTGGTTATTTTCGCATGTTTAATTGCTTAAGTTTGGTAATCATATTGTGCTCTTTCTGAGGAGCAAGATCCTAACAAGTGGGATCAGAACACTTGGATTTCCCATCAATTGGTACCAGAGCATGTTTGTTGTTCTAGGGGTACCTGACAATGTTATCATTGCATTATAGGGTGTGGCTTTGATCGGTATATGCAGGTCCCAGAATGAAAGACACGAGGATAGACCTGAACTTGCATTTATGCTTAAAATACAGTCCTTGAATAAAGAATGCAAACCATATGCTTGTTTGAGACACTATCTTGAGAGGTAATACGTCTATGTTATGATGTTACATGGTATGTGTTTCTTTACAGACCAAGCCTATATTGTTTCTTCTATTTTTTTATACCCTGTGGCTATGGAAGGAATATTTAAGTAATAGTTGTAAGGAGGTAACATACTTATTTTGTAAGGCTCTATGGCGAAGGGCAAATGTATTCTTTTCCTTACATGTTATTTAAACATATAGAGACCCGTGATAGGTAAGTAAGAAATGTATTTGTGAAAATATGTATGGATACACAGAGAGACCCGTGACTGTGTAAATTTTATTGCCTCTATTATTTTATAAGGCCTTTGGCCATGGAGGGATATAAATAGTTACAGGGTTATTATCAAGAGTTGTAGGGTTATTATCGGGGGTTGTAGGTTTGTAATAACCCAAGACACTCATATTTATCATTATGCCTGTTTAAGAGTTTGTTATATACTTTTAATGGAGAATTGTTGAATGCATGGAGAAGGCAACAAGTGATATAGAATTTGACAGATGAATTGCAGAGTCTACAAAGTCAATTTCAGCACCATTATAGGTTCTCAAAAATCCATACCTGATGTAAGTTGTTAAATGTATATTTACATCTTTTATAATGGATTGGATTATAGTTAAGCAATCTCGGAGATGTAGCCTTAATGGGTGAACTACGTTATCATGTTTTGTGTTAAGTATTCCATTTCATTTTATTTTGATTTCATTTAATTCAGTTCGTGAATGAATTAATGGAACATTAGAATGTATATGAGAAATTAAAAATATGGCACAAAACAGAGTTTTAAATCGGGAAATGAATATTAAAAGTTTTATAACCACTTGTATTCATTCCTAGAATTCTGCATTCCAATTTCTATTTTCACTTTAAGGGGAATTGAGAGTTTTAGTATATGTTGTCAGAAACTCTTTACCTGGTTTACGGATCAAAAGAAGGGTCTTATGCCAATCTGACTGGTAATTTTGTATTGGTTCTTCCTTCTTTTCCATCAGTTTTTCATCAGGAGCACTAGGAATACTTTCATCAAACTACTCATAATCATTTATAAGTGAAAACTTTGAAATAATTGGGCCTTCCTCCATCTTCATAGGAGGGCTCTTCAGTTATTTCTGGCAATGAACCTCCCAAGAGGGAGGGATATAATGTTGCTATGTTGTGTAGCCAAGATTTGAATCATCCTTCTTTAGGTTTGATTTTTATTCAAGTGGCATATCTTCCTTGATCATAAAATAGGGTTCTATCTTCTCAAATTTGAAAATAGAACTTAGCTTTCTGTGCTAATTAGCATTTTGACATTTTATCTTAAAATGCCTAAATTATTAGCATCCATAACATTGAATACATAAGTTATCATAATTTAACGATTGAATCCAAATACCTTCACTTGATTAAAAAGTTATACTCTAAATACCTAAAATAGTCCCATTCCTCAAAACTGTTATTCTAACTTTACTCATATTAAGTTTAGTTTTCAAATTCTCCTTCATTTACACATCCTTATGCATGTAATCACTAATAACATCCCCTATTTTTGTGAATATACGTTCTTCCCAAAACTCTATGGGAAGAGCATAAAGATTACCCAAAATAGGCAAAATGTTTATGTTTTCAATTTCGAGGGTTAAAACCTTTTGTCCATCGTTTAATGAAAACAACCCTGTAACCCATGGACCAACAATATATGTATTCGGAAACATGTCTACGTTCCTCCAACCTATAAAATGTAATAGAAAAGAATCTCTTGGGTAATAAAGTGACCTAGAAATATTTTTCGGTCCAAAGAGACCCGACTTCCTTTCTTACCTCATCCATATTATGTCTTCTACTTATGACCCTGCAAATGACTGTTTGGTCCTTAAAATCGCCCAAATCTAAGTCAAATTCATCATCTGCAGTAGATATCACTGTAGTAGTAGAGTAATCTCCCTTGATCTCATTGATGGTTACATCATTGTCATTCCCAGCAGTTGATTTTCCCTCGCCATTTCTAACGTTGCTCTATTTTCCTCTAAAACTGGGCCTCCTTCCTTCTTTTCTTTTCCTTCCATGGGAATCTTCTACCCAGCCTCGCCACTGACATATCGGTGCTGGTAAGTAGGCTCAGAAATTTTGTTCGTTGCAGAAGATACTCCTTTCTCTGCCATTAATTCAACAAACTTATTGTCAAAACTTTACATGCAGGGTTGGATATCGATGTCCATGCATTTTTTTTTTTTTTTTTTTTCTCATCGCATATTATTATATTCAAATTACTTGTATGTTCGTTTGAAAATGCATTGAAGCCTTTGTTTTGTTTTGTTGTTTACTTTTAATAATGGCAGGATCGAGGGATTGCAGCATGGTTTAAGGCATTTTTTTAATCACCTATCAGTAAGTAATCCACATTGAAGCCAATATCAAGAATGTTTACCATGAATCAGTGATATTGAAACCAGTATATTTGTGGTTGCATTCATTATATTGTCTTATTCTTCACAAACAAATCGTACTTTCGGTGACAACAGGTAGTGCAATATTATATCGCCGTAGGAACTTGATCTTAACCTGGGCTGCTTTTTATTTGTGGCTAGTCTCAGTAGAATATTTGACCATTATCTAACTTGCAGTCTTCTTTGCTGATCCATATGAACGTAAAGTGACATTTGTGCTTCTTAATTTGTTCTTGGACCTTTGTCTCTTCTATGCTCTAGTCAAAACTCTAGGTGCTCAATCCAATTTTCTCTCAAGTTAGTTTTCAACAGACAAATCCGTCTATTTCACTATCACAGATCTCCAATTTTCTTTGTTGTTTCTGGACAAGGTTATTATATTACAAATTTTCTTCTCCAAATGGATGGCCAAAAGGCTTAAGTAAATGTTGTCAATGGGATCAGCTACAACAGTTTTCTTTGTCCATATCTATATCTGTTCGATATTCATAATATAACTAATTCGACCAAGTTTTATAGTTGTATTAAAAATAGAATAATTATAAATGTGTTAACATCTAGAAGAATGCGTACTTAGTTTGGTTGTTGATTCTCCTTGTCTTTCATGTTATGGTATTTGTATATCTAAAAGATGCCCATAAGGAATTTTTTTTAGTCCGTTTTGTTCTAATTGTAAGATGTAAATACAAATAGGAGTTGAAGGATCCAAAATGATTTCGACTTGAAGCACTTAGAATTGAGTGACATTAATAACTTGCATAACTCAAGTCTTGTGAATATTTTGGCGACAATATACCATGCAACATTCTCAGCGTAGTCACCAGGAAATTGTGATGACTATAATAATATAAAATAGTCATACACTTAATCATTTCAAAAATGACATCTCTGGGTTATCCCGTGTCTATGGTTGACCATAATTCTTACTTGCTTTATCAGCTTTAGTGGAAGAAACAATTGCAGTCTATGCTGATAAGAGTGTAATGCTTTTCCAACTTTGTAGAAATATTAATCTATTTTAGTTAGAGTTTGATCTTTTTGTTGTCATATGGGTGACGGGAACAGATTATTGAGACCTTGAGCATTGAAGCTAACTCTTGGAGGAGGTTAGGGACTAACTTATTTGCACCATGACTATTATCTAGAAAAACTCACTTGGTTTTCATGCTCACTAGCATAAGATGGAATAATATCATAAGAGTAGGCAAATATGGAAATAATATAGTGAATAACAATATCGTTCCATCATTTTTGTATTGTTTACCTCTCCTACCTCTTTTATACTTTGTAATAATAATAATGTTTTGTTATACTATTACCAATTACATCACATTGCTTTATCAAGAACTCTAAATTTTCTTTCTCAATAATGTGACATTAATATTAATATTTATGAAGAAATGTGGGGTTTTTCTATCAACTTTTTCCTAGGGCGCTGAAGTGTCTAGTTCCCAACAAGCTAATGTGCTAGGATTTCATGAAAAATTGAACTCTTGTGTGCTCACTCGAAACACGCAGCAAGAAATTAGTTCCCGTGGATTATGTTGTGTAGTAACACACTTGTCATATATCAGTGCTTGTTCATATATCTTAATTACTGATTAAACCAAAAAAAAAATACATAGTTGTGAACCTTGTTTCAATTACATAAACAAACATGATTATGAAGATAACTGCCATGAGATTCAACATATGGATTATGCAAGAGCATATAATGCAGTTTCTATTCATTATAGTCAAATGCAAACTACATGTTTCAACTTAACTAACTGCAGTATAACATCAGAACTAAAGTAACTTCTATGATTTCACTATTACCACAATCAATTGTTACATAATACCAATGTTCAACAGTAATGCAAATATCTATACAGTGGTATTTATAATTACTTTCCCTGACCAAGTTGTTACATTAATTATGACACTTTAGTGAGTAGCCAACGATCTTCAGTAGACTGAGAGTTGTGGTAGTCATTTACTTGTATTTCCCTAAGGACTCGGGCCTTCGCACCCCTATATTCTCATTCAATGTTGGATCCTTGTTGCCAAATGTCCTCCTTCATGTGGGTCGGTGCAAAACTCATGTATGATTAAAGTTTGTTCTATCTTTGAGAATTACTCCTCCATTGTTTCTTGCTTCCTTCACACTCCCCAAGTCTTTCATTGATAGACCAAGTCCTTCGCTCTTGGGTCCTTCATTTGTTATGCCTCTCCTTTGATTGGGTCTTCTCGCATCGTGCTATCTTGTGCCATTGTCTTTCATGCTATGGTCCTCCTACACCATGTTTATTTTGTGCCATAAGCCAAAATATTTAGTTAAAATTAAGGGCCCAACATCACCCCACACTACGCTCTTAGTCCATCTCAGACTAAGCACCAGTCCCAACCTCAACCAAAAAATTTAGGCCAACCTATTCAATCTACTTTCTAACACCTTCCTAATGTGGCAAGTTGTTGAGTAGTTTTCTTGTTATTTCCTCAATCATTGCTTTCAACTTTTTATTCTCCTCAGATTGATCAAGATTCTTGTTTGCCTTATTGACCAATTGGTCTAGGGATGTAGAAGCATCCTTTTGGGCTTTTTCAAGTGTCGTGACCTCATTCACAACTTGTCCTTAGAGTGACACAATATTCAAAATATTTTTTATCAATGCATGTTTATTATTTTTTTCCATAGTTTTAATATCCTTAAATGCTTTAGTAGACTCGGTGTGGTATTTTATTAATAGGGTGGCATCTACCAATTGATGTCGTTGAAACTCCTTTGCTTGGAGTCAAGCCTCAAAAAATTTACTAGGTCATGCTAGCTTTTCAAAAATCCCATCCAAGATGGGGATCACTTCCCTGACCCATTGTAAGGTATGCCTACATACTTCAACTACTTTGATAAACTATTCAGTTGCCCATAATGTTTCATTTCTAGGCACGGGTTGATCTTTACACTACTTCAATAGGAGATTCACAAGGGTCTCCAACTTATCAATAGCTTGTGGGAAGTACCATTGCTTCTGAATCTAAAACTAGGTTATTAAGAGGTATTTCAAACTGGCATTCCTCATTGTACATGTCCAATAAAAATGGCACCTAACGATTGGTATCTATATTAGTATCCTCTGAATGAAAATAGGAATATAAATACAACTTGTTAGGAACACATGTCTGGTATTGGGCACATAAGTTGGTGGTTGTATCAACCATAGGTGGTTGAACTATAGAGTCAACACTCTACTTTCCTTTCAGAGGATCCCACTCAAAAATCTTGACATCTGTATCTTGTGCCAAGGAAGTGTTGTTGATGTCCATGTCACACAATTCTTCTATGTCAAAACCATCGATCTCTTCACCAAGTGGATTTTCAATGTTCAACTGCACCTCTTCAAGGCTGGTCTCCTCTTCCACTAAGAAGGGTGTTTTTTTTAAATATAACTCCTCTAGTTATTCCCTATGACCCTCCATAGGCTCTTCTTGTTCTAATGGAGTGGTTCATGTTGATGGTGTTAAACCTTCTAGTTGTCTTCCTAGTGGATCTTGTCTGCGTGAAGCCCTTGGTGGGGATGTTCTTGGTGGTGGTGTTTGGGTAGTCCTCTATATTTTTGGTGGTTTTGATTGTGAACTTGTGATAGCATCATGCTCGGTACGCTTCTTCTTGTCAAGTGGTGGCACATGATGAATCCCTTCTCTCTCATGTTTTATGCTTATCGAAGCTTTCTTCTTAGGTCACACAACATATATAATATATTATGAATTGACTGCCCAACCATGGTTTGGTGAACCTTAATGTCATTTATGTTGGTCTCATGTTTTTCTTTGTATGGTTATGTGATCTAGGAATTTGACTCAAGAGAGGAGATTAAATCAAGTGTTAGTCCAAAATGAAATCAAAATAAAAATAACACACTAACAAGTATGACATCTCTAGGCCTAGACACTAAGGGGATCTTAGTAACAAACATACATGTGAAAGCAATAACTAAAACATGAAAGAAAACTTCATCTTCCTTGAAACATCCCAATGGTTTATAAAATGGCTTGCTCAGCTTGTGCATCAAAGAGTCTTCATCAATGGAGTTGTTTGGCTCCCTCTCTCCTTGGCACCTTTGGCTTGTGATAGCTTCGGCTTGGTTTAACAATTGGGCATGATAACACTAATTACATGAGGCTTTGAAATCATTTGTACATGGTAACTTTACACTATCCAAGATTTTGGACTCATTTGTGTGTTGGGTGAATATTTTGTCAATCATCTAACTGATGTTCAAAATAGGTCTTGTCAACCATAGCAAGGGAGATTGGTCATCCAAAGTCATAAGTTTACCACATCTGAAGGGGATAAATCTCTCCTCTCATCAAGGGAAGGTTCCCTGTTAAATATGAGGAGCTATATACTATATATATAAGCATAAAATAACACTCAGGGGTAGGGTAACACCATCCATCTCTCTTCTTTCAGAGATGATGCTCACAAACAAAAGAGAAATCATGGTGAAGACACTGAAGGCACTTCTCTTCTTTCAGAAGTGGTCTTATAAGAAGCAGCAGGAGTTCTTTCAGGTAGTGACAAGTAACTGGTAATAAAGTGTAGTAACCAGCAGGATGAAATGGAACACAAAGTTTCCGCCTCAACTACCCAAAGAGTGAAATACAAAGGATAATGGAGGCACAAGTCATCCCAGAATCCTCAACACAGAAAGAAACTAAAAACACACACTGAAGACAACTATAACAACACAAAGTCTGAAAGTAACTGACTTCGGGACTGTTGGGAGAATAAACCGGAAGCACACAATTTGATTACCAAACCAAGCAACTTAATATGCGGAAATTAACCAGATTCACCAAGTAACTAGAATTCAGAATAACACATGATATGAGAGACAATACACAACTTGTATTAACACTTTATACAGAAAAGAATACAATAAAGAAGATGCCACTTCTTCTCCACCACCTTACAGAGGTTTCCCACACCTCAAGTGAACAGTAATTCTTCTCCCCAAAGCTCTCCCTCTCAGGTCCCAACACCCAACTCAAAATACAGAGTTGGTGTTCACCTCCTATGCTCCACGCACACCACAAGTGCTCCACGCACTCCACAAGCACTCCACGTGCTCCACAAGTACTCAAGGTACTTCAAGTAGATCTCCCATGAATCTGCAACAACCTGCAACTCAATAGACCATACTTATGGAAGGAACTCCCTTGCCTTCCTCTTGCTCTATCCGAGTACACACCTGTACTCCAAGTAGATCATGCCTGATACTGCTCCCTATTGTGTTGCTGTCTATATGACCTTGCACACCTGCAAATCAAACAATGGTTCTACTCACCTGTGAACCTCGACCTTGCACACACATACACCTGCAGATCAACGATCTTACTTACCATGTAGATCTCCTATATAGGCCATACAACTGTGACCAAGATCCTACACTCTTGAAGAACCCAGCTGGCTCTCCAATCCAGCACCAACACACCTGGTACTGAGGCACTAGGAGGAATGCACCATTGCTCTACCTCACACACAGAAGGAGCTTATAATTATGCTCTCTTACTCCCTAGCACACTTTTCCAATACAACCATGAGTCTATTATATAGATCTCATCCAAACAATAATTAGACATCTAATTACAATAATTAGATCCGCAGCTATGAGTCTAAAATTAGCACTCATCATGCAAACACTTGGTTCGTTAGCTAACTGCCCGTAATAAGCTCGCAGTCAAACCACACAGGCGACCGACGCCGGTCCCTGTCCGCCTGGGGGTCGCCGACGCCGGCCGATCTCTGACCGACGTCGGTTGCCTTCTTGTCCAATACTGCCGACATCGGTTGGCCAAACCAAACGCCAGTCTCCGTGACACTCAGCAACTCATCCTGCAACCTCCTCCATGTCTGCATCAGTGAAGCTTTTAGCTCCACAATCCTAACAATCTCCCACTTGGAGATAAATAGCTGCACTGTACCTGTACCTGTACTCCGTCTAATCTGTTTCCTGGTTTGTATCCCTCTTCAAGCTCCCACCTGAAGACAACCCACCACACATCCCGTGGTGTACCACCTGTCATCCGAGTACCCTGCCACATCCGAACCTACAACACCTGTAGTGAAGTCCTGACCCTGCATAGCAACACCTGCTACCGGTCCCTCTCAGAATACCTGAGAACCCACTTCCCCGAATTGGCTCCTAACTCTCTGACAGCTCCCACTGCATGGGAATACTCAGGTCTATACCAGACCTCATGTG
Organism: Torreya grandis; assembly: GCA_037957365.1. NCBI lineage: Eukaryota > Viridiplantae > Streptophyta > Pinopsida > Cupressales > Taxaceae > Torreya > Torreya grandis. Next base: position 2,805,233 of record JARHVA010000307.1, read on the forward strand.
ATTTCAGACACTGTACCTGTCTAGCCCTTAGTGTGCTCCGGTTCTGCATCCCGAACCTCACCAACACCTGATTCACATCAGCTCCCACCTGAGACAAAATCAACCTGTGATCTCCATGCCTCCCATGTCAAAGAATTCCGCTGCTCCAAACTCCTCATGACATGCCACTGAACTAATCTTACCCTTAGCTCAGCAAAACCCTGTATGTACACCCCTGCTAGCTAGCATACTATCCACATACAGCAACAGAATGATGTCGCGACTCATCATCCCCTTGGTAAGACAAAACCACAGTAGTTACCCTGACATTGACTGAAGCCATGCTTCATCCTCCACCTGTCAAAAACCTGTACCACTGTCCTGCAGCTCCACAAGACCATATAACCTGGTCTTCCGTCTCACGTATCCGTTCTCTCTATTCTTCTACTAAGGTATCCGTTCGTCTCTGTGCTTTCATACCTGCTGGCATCTCTACCAAAACACACCTGTCTGGTTCTCCTCCAAGGAATCACATCCTCATCCATGCCAAGCTCACACATGTTTCCTGGATCCTTCCTGCTCTACAATCAGCAACATGTATAAAGAAGAGGAACAACGAATTTGAGGGCCTACTTACGCCTTCAGTCCTCCGTATGGGTGTTTGAGACTCCTTGACAACATGCTGTCCACCCAAAATTTGTTACAGTGACCGACATCGGTCACTCCACAGTCTGCATCCGACCGACGTCGGTTCCATGCGTCTGTACCTGACTACCAACCTGCCAGCGCTGGTGTCCCTGCTGCCGACGTCGATCCTCTGACCGACATCGGTCTTACATACTGCCGACGTCGGTCCCATGACCGACATCGGTCTTACCCTACCCGACATCGCCGGCTTCGGTCTGCACATGACCGACATCGGCACCTGTCTGTTCGATGCTGGTTCCTCCTGACTGACATCGGTACCTGTGTTCGCCTGTGAGTGATGACTTTTTACCCGCGAGCTTCTTTGAATCAAAACCCATGTCCAAACTGCCCTGCTCAGAAGTATCCAGCCACATCCACTGGGTTATGTCTGCCATCTCCTCCATAAACACCAAGGCTTTCCAGTTCTTAAGCCTGTCAAATATATCTGTCTTTCGCTTAAGAACATGCATCTCCTTCCTACTCATGTGACCAAGCCTACGAAGCCACGTCTCCGCAACAAAAGAAGAATCAGTAATATAAACAAGTAGATAAAGGATACCTGTTTTCTTACCACCAGCTAATTCAAGTGCATCCGCTGTGAGAGTTCTTGTGCATCTCTCATCACCCAATCTTTCTGAAGAAATTAGCCATATCTTCAAACCTGGGACCTGCATGACCTTCATCAACACCTGTGTGTTGGCCGCCTGCAATTTCAGCTTCACTTCCCCTTTGCCAATTATTTGGCAAGGCTCACCAGCTCCTCTACCTAGGGCTGCATGGAAAGAGGCAACCGAATCTTTTATCCAAGATTCAACTTTATCCAAGAAACTTGCAAACACATCCTGTGCAACAACACCTGCTACATCTGTATCTTCAGTTTCTTCATGCTGATCTGCTACCAACCAACAATAATATTTTACCTGCTCTTTCTTTCCATAGGACCGTGAGTGACCATCTGTGCTTTTCAACTCCTCCATTCTTAGCTTACTTTGATCTGCTGTTGCTCTACTCCCACTCGATCAGAAACCCCTGAGAGTGCCCTGTAACCAAACACAAACCCTGCTTCCTCCAACCTTAGCTCTGATACCACTTGTTGGTATCAAGCTATGAGCCAACAACCTTGCTCTGATACCACTTGTTGGGAGAATAAACCGGAAGCACATAATTTGATTACCAAACCAAGCAACTTAATATGCAAAAATTAACCAGATTCACCAAGTAACTAGAATTCAGAATAACACATGATATGAGAGACAATACACAACTTGTATTAACACTTTATACAGAAAAGAATACAATAAAGAAGATGCCACTTCTTCTCCACCACCTTACAGAGGTTTCCCACACCTCAAGTGAACAGTAATTCTTCTCCCCAAAGCTCTCCCTCTCAGGTCCCAACACCCAACTCAAAATACAGAGTTGGTGTTCACCTCCTGTGCTCCACGCACACCACAAGTGCTCCACGCACTCCACAAGCACTCCACGTGCTCCACAAGTACTCAAGGTACTTCAAGTAGATCTCCCATGAATCTGCAACAACCTGCAATTCAACAGACCATACTTATGGAAGGAACTCCCTTGCCTTCCTCTTGCTCTATCCGAGTACACACCTGTACTCCAAGTAGATCCTGCCTGATACTGCTCCCTGTTGTGTTGTTGTCTATATGACCTTGCACACCTGCAAATCAAACAACGGTTCTGCTCACCTGTGAACCTCGACCTTGCACACACATACACCTGCAGATCAACGATCTTACTTACCATGTAGATCTCTTATATAGGCCATACAACTGTGACCAAGATCCTACACTCTTGAAGAACCCAGCTGGCTCTCCAATCCAGCACCAACACACCTGGTACTGAGGCACTAGGAGGAACGCACCATTGCTCTACCTCACACACAGAAGGAGCTTATAATTATGCTCTCTTACTCCCTAGCACACTTTTCCAATACAACCATGAGTCTATTATATAGATCTCATCCAAACAATAATTAGACATCTAATTACAATAATTAGATCCGCAGCTATGAGTCTAAAATTAGCACTCATCATGCAAACACTTGGTTCGTTAGCTAACTGCCCGTAATAAGCTCGCAGTCGAACCACACAGGCGACCGACGCCGGTCCCTGTCCGCCTGGGGGTCGCCGACGCCGGCCGGTCTCTGACCGACGTCGGTTGCCTTCTTGTCCAATACTATCGACGTCGGTTGGCCAAACCAAACGCCAGTCTCCGTGACACTCAGCAACTCATCCTGTAACCTCCTCCATGTCTGCATCAGTGAAGCTTTTAGCTCCACAATCCTAACAGGGACATCTTCCTTATTACTTCCACTAGTGTTAGATTAAATAAACAAGAAAACATCTAAAAGATAAACATAAGAACAATCTCCTAAAATGGCAGAAGCTATAACAACACAAATTTTACAAGTAACTTTCTTTCTCATTCAGATAAAATAATATGAACAACAATCTGAGCTCAAAGTCTCAGTATTTGCCTTTCAATTTTGGCAGTCTTACTTCTATGATGAAAAAGATCTCTATGATTAAAAAGATCTCTTTTAAAATGACACAAGAGAATACAATATATAATAGCCAAGAAAGGCTTGGCACTTTGTTCCATGGAGCGACCCATGCTGCACTCAATGCATTGAATGCATTTTCAGTTTTGTCAAAGAGGGCCATGCTGAAACAGGGTGGCTGCCTTAACTATGGCATGTTGATTCATCTCAAATGTCCTCTCCTGGGCTTGAGTCATCTAGTCTGTCACCTGATGTCTACGCAGTTGTCCACCTCACCTTTACCCCAAAGGAGACAAACAGGCCATGCCTTCAACATTTTTAGGCTCAACTATCTACTTGGTGGATTGTTCCACCTACGAGAATAACTGTATATATTTCCGGTCTTCCCTTTTTCCTACTACAATTTGAGCCCTTGAGCTACCTTTTCCCCTTTTTGGTTCTTTTGGTTCCTCCTCTCAGTGGTTCTTCCTTTTGATCTGAAGGTCTTTGAATGCCTTTGGGTCTACATTTCAAGCCTATAAAGATCAATGGATAATTTATTGCCACAAATTTGATATCTTTAGATCTGTCATCATTTAAAAGCCAATGGCTAGTTGGTTGCCCTAAATTTGACGACTGCAGACCTGTCATCCTCCTTAGCAATTCCTTCAGGTCTTTCTTGCTTGCTTTGGCCGCTTTCCACTGATCTTAACAAGTGACATGTGGCATTTTTCACTGTGAAGTAGGCGAGGACACTTGGCAACATCCGCTTAACTTATAGAAGCTTTAAAAACCTTTTGAGAGTCCTGCAAAAGATGACACATGGCAGCTTTCGATGAGATTTAGAAACACTATAGAAAAATTCAAGACTCATTTGGATTCATGCAAATGTAGACACTTATAGTGCTTCACTGAGTTATAATGGGACACGTGGCGACTTTCGCTACATTTAGAAACAAGTTGTAATGTGTCCCGGTAGATGACACTTGGCAACTTCCGTTCATTTTAACAACTCACCTGAGGCCCACCACAGTCTTTACTCAATATCGAAACAAAAGGAAGAAACTATAGATATTGACACTTGGAAGCTTCCATCGAGCTTTACAAGGGACACATGGTGACTTCTACTACATTTAGAATAAACATATTAAAACTTTCTGCCGTTGCCACTTGGTGCCCTCTACAGAACTCTGAGAGAAGATTTTTGAAAGAAGCTTTGGAACTTATAAGAAACTTGAAACATGGATGCAGACACTTGTCATGCTCCACTGAGTTTAGCAACTCACCCGGGGCCCACCATAATCCTTAATAATGAAACAAAAAGAGGAAACTGTAGATGTTGAAACTTGGCAGCTTTCACCGAGTTATAACGGGACACGTGGCACATTCTACTACTTTTTAGAAACAAATTATAATGTGTATTAGTGGATGACACTTGGCAGCTTTTGTGCAACTTTTTAGATTTAGAGAAAACTTTAGGCAAAATGAAAAACTCGCACCATGTGAAAAACCTGCGGCCTGTGTCATAACCCATACTACCTCAAAACTAAAACGCGTAGGGACAAAACTTGGAGCAAACAACTGAAACTCAAAATAAAATGCAGAGTATTTTACTTTACAAAAGAAAGAGCAAAATTTCTAGCTCATAGGACCAAAAAATAGTTCACATGTTGTTCCCAAAATAAGTGATAAATTTTGGAAACAACAGCTAGCTCCAGTTGGGGAACTTCCTTCAGTTGAAGACTTGGAATAGCTGAGGGAAGTAGAAACCAGAATCTCCAGTGCCTTGAAGTATGCCATTGGGATATGGAGTCATGCTACCTAGAAAGAAAGGCTCCAAAAAATGAAAATGAATAACAGAAAGCAGAAACAAAGACTATACAAATATACATATGTACAGGTGAACTTATCTGATACTTCAAGAATTGAAGTGCTTTAGATGTTGTGCATTGTGAGGTAGAGAAAAGAGTGTGCCATCTTGATACTTCAATAGGAAACTATTTTTACCATTGAGCTCATAGATAGTGAACGGGCCCCTCCATAAGGAATCAAATTTCCCATGCATCCCCTTTGGTTCTAATCTTTTGTCCCATAGCAGGACTTGATCTCCAATCTAGAAATCGTGGTTCTTTGCTTTTTGGTCGAAGAGCTTCTTCACCAGACTTTGATGGGCAGTAATTCAGTTCACCACCATAGTTCTCTACTCATCCAACTTAGTCAAGCACATGATCCTCTTATCAATGGAGCTTTCATATGTCTGATCTTCAATTGCCTTAGCCAATTTCAATGCTGGCAATTCTAGGGTGATTGGTATCTCAGCATTGAGCCCATAAAGAAGTTGGAAAGGAGACATACCAATTAGCCTTTTTGGTGTAATTATGTCTGCCCATAAAGCATCAACCAATGCTTTATGCCATGCCCTTTGATTGTCATCCATCAGCTTCTTGATGATGGTCACGAGGTTCTCATTACTTGATTCAGTTTGTCCATTCCCTTGTGGAAAGTAATCAGAAGAATGGGAGAGGGTAATCCCATAGTAAAAATAGAATTGAGTGATCTCCTGGGAAGTGAAACAAGCTACGTTGTCAGTGAAAATCTTGGTTGGGACCCCAAACCTAGAAATGATATTCTCTTTGAGGAAACTACACACTACTTTTGAAGTAGCATGTTTGGTTGGGATAGCTTCCACCCACTTGGTGAAGTAATCCATGGCTGTGAGGACATAATCATGTCCAGCACTTGAAGATGGGTTTATAGCACAAATAAAATCGATGCCCCATTGCTGAAATGGCTCTTCTATCACCACTAGCTTGAGAGGTAGAGCAGCTAACTTGGGTCTTCCAACAAACTGCTGGCATAATTCATATTTCCTTACCCACTTATACGCATCTTGAAAAAGAGTAGGCCAGTAATACCTAGCTCTAAGAATCTCGTGGGCAGTCACAGGAGCAGAGAAATGTCTTCCATAGGCCAAATTGTAGAAGGACCTCAAAAGTTGGTTCTACTACTCTTTATCCACCCAGCGAAGGAACACTCCATCAAAGCTCCTCTTGTACAGGCCGTTGTCCTAGAGGATGAAATTGGTAGCTTTCAGTTTGACAGTCCTCCTTTCTTTACAAGATAGGTGAGCAAGACACTCACCATAAGTAAGGAAATGAGCAATACCTGAATACCACTCATTCGTGGTGGAGACAAATAGGACTATTGGTGTGTCTTTTTCTTTTGATTCTTCATGCTCTATTTGTTTTGGCTTGTTATCAGCAATTAATTGGCATAGACCCTTTCCACGAACTAGCTTCATTGGTTTGATGAATAGATCAAACTCTTAGATTTTTGTAATCTAATTGCCTCTTTTCATCCCAAACTCCTATTAAGTTAATATGGATTTAACTATGGTGTCAGGAACCAAGGTAGTAGTGTGTGAATTTAGGATGTAGAAGCAAAAATTCTTCACTGCCTTTACCACTGCATAAGCATGCTTCTCCATGTTTGAGTATTTCAGCTCATGAGCTTTAAGAGGACAACTCATGAAAGAAATGGGAGATTCCACACCTTCTTGGTTTTGCTAAACTAGAATTTCTGAAAGCGTGTGTTTAGAAGCATAACTATACATGGTGAAATCCTTGTTATACTCTGGACAAACTAGAATTAGGGCGTGAGCAATAGCAGTCTTGATATCTTAGAATGCCAATTTACCTTTTTCAATCCAGCTGAAAGTGGCATTTCCCTTCATCATGTTCACTATATGATGAGTCTTCTCAGCAAACTCAAGGATGAACCTTCTTAAGAAATTCATCTTTCTAAAGAAAGAGTGGAGTGCAGTCTTACTTATGGGAAGGGTAAGCTCCTGGATGGACTTGACTCTGTTTGAGTCAATCTTTATGCCTTCTTTAGACATAATATATCTGATAAGTTTCCCTTTTGTCACTCCAAATAAAGATTTCTTGGGGTTTAAGGAAAATCCATTCTGGTGGCAGTGTTCCAGCACTTGTTGCAAGTGGTGCACATGATCCAACCGATGCTTAGAAAATATCGTCAAGTCATCAAGATAAATGACAATGAACTTACCCATTTCATCATTGAAAGTAAGGTCCATTTCTCTTTGGAAGGTGGCATGAGAGTTTATCAAGCCAAAAGGCATCTTTTTGTATGCAAGCATGCCCCAAAGTGTGGTAAAAGCAGTCTTGTGATGGTCTGCTTCACCAACTTCAACCTGATTGTATTCTGAGAAGTCATCTAGAATTGATAACATCTCTAAACCAGTCATTATCTAAAGCACTTGATCTATGATAGGTAGAGGATAGTTATCCTTTAAGGATGACTAATTCAAATTTCTAAAATTCATGTAGAGGCAAATTTCACCATTTTTCTTCCTTACAGGCACTATGTTTGCAATCCATATGGAATGATGGATTGGATAAATGATCCTGGCATTTAACATTTTTTATATTTCAGATAGAATAGTACTTGATATCTTCAAATTTTACTACCTAAATTTTTGCCTGTAAGGTGCCGAATAACTTTTGAGAGGAATGTCATGGCAAATTTCATCAGGTTGAGTGATTTTAAATCTTCATAGGAGTATGCTAAGATATCCATGTACTGGCTAAGCAAAGTAGTGAACTTGGATCTCTCCTCAGGAGTGTAGCACTTCCCAATGTTCACCATCTTGGGATCTTAATTGGTAGCCAAATTTATCTGATCAAACTCTTGGGAAGAGCTTGAATCTGTTTGTAGCTATTTGATGAATCTATCATGCTTGTTAAACAACTTCTTAAGAGACACCAAGCCTTCGGGTATTTTATCCTCTTTAAGTTGCAGGAACTCCTCACCTACATCTATATTTGATCCAGGGGCTGGTTCAAGCTGCTGAGGCTCATTACCTTCAAAGTGAAGCTATTGAAAGCTATCCTTTTGTTCCAAGAAGGCAATTATTTGATTGTCATTGTTAAATACCTACCAATGACTAGAATTATCAAGTACACTTGGTCAAAAGACCAGCTCAATAGTGTACTTGTCTCCTTGGAAGTTACGGTGAGGGACTAGTAGAGTTGTTGAAATAGCCAGTGCATCAGCTCTATCATTGAATCCATTGGGTATGGCAGAGATGCTGAAAGCATCAAATTTTTGAATCTGATCATAGACTAGATTGCGGTAGTGGCACAATCTCTCATTTTTGGTTTGATATAGGTTTCTCACCTGACAAACCACTAGTTTAGCATCCCCTTTGGCATGAAGGAGTTTGATGCCTTTGTCCCTAGTAGCCTTCAATCTAAGCAACAGAGATTCATACTCAGTTGTATTGTTGGTGTTGTTGAACTGCAACTTGTACGATGAAGGAAAAATATCTCCTTGAGCAGATATCAACATAATCCCAAATCTTGAACCAATAGAAGAGAAACTACCATCAAATTCTAGAATCCATATCTCATTTGATTTTGATTCTACTTCATTTGGAGGGGGAGATCCTTCCATACGTGCATTACACTCTACCAATTCTTCTACTATTCTAGTTGAATGTATTTCCAGGTTAACACCTTCAAGAGCATCAACAGATGCTTCATGAAATTCTTTCATGGACAAAAAGTAATTACCCATGTCTGAAGACTCAAATAGAATTTGAGCTTCAGATGCTGATGATTAGGTGACTACATATTTTGCTTTCTTTTTAGGGAGCAATCTTTTCATAATGCCCTTGACTGGAATCCTTTGCTTTAGATAGGTCCATGCTCAATTCACCTCCAATGTCCTTGCAAAAATTCTACCCAAGAAGGATGCCATATGATGTCAGAACATAGGCCACCAGGACAGTCGTCTTGATTCTTTTATCTGGAAACACTGCAAATGCAAATTGAGCATCCTTGATGTGTCCCATCAGAGGCACTTGCTTGTTCACCATGGAGAAACATCTCCCAAATGTCTTGGTCAATGTGAGACTAAGAGATTCTACCACTTTGGTAGGCATGACATTGTCTGAAGCTCTGGAATTAATGATGTAATTGCTCAACATGTGACCGTTTATCAACAGGGAAATGTAGAAAGGTTCTATTTTCTCAGGGGCAGTAAGAGGAGTGATGACAAGGTTATTTGGGATAGACATGTTCCTTAGGGGATCATGAGTTACCTTCTTATCTTCTTGTCTTACAAGGATGGTTTGGTTTTTCACACATTGAACTAACTTATCCAAGTGCTCAAGATTAGACTGCAAAAATTCAAATTTAGACATTTAAATTTTGGTTTTATTTATATGGTCAATTATATCAAATGTCTAGAAAGAGATAAGAGCAGGGGATGGGAGTTCATCCTTTTAGCTTTTTAGAAGGGGAAGGATTGGTCTACAAATTTGAAAATGGAGGTGAAGGCATAATTGAGGGACTCACCTTTTTAGCAGTCACGGGGTCCTTTAGCTGGAAAGGTAGAGTGGTTCCCCGCTTGGCAATTGAAATTACTAGTTGAGGTCACTGCTCTGTCTTCTCTTTATTAGATCTTTCTGGGTTGATTGATTCTTGGATTGGGTGAAAATAACATATGATCCTTTAGCTACTTTACCTTCACTTCAGGATTCATTTTGATAATTTAGGAAGCCAATGTTGGAGTCACCA